>JAJAGP010000684.1:0-70000 GCA_025084515.1 Ancistrus triradiatus | reverse complement strand
TTTTCCTGGTCCTGTCCTGTGTTTGCGTCTTTTCTTTCTCTCTTCCGTCGTCTCGGTTCACTCTCTTTCCTTCTTTATCTTTCCCTTTTACTTTATTCCGGTCTCCTGATCCTCTTCCTCTACTCTATTGAATCTGCATTGGACATCTCTTTTCTGGCGATCCCTGTTCTATCGCCACTGTTTCTCAAAGGTCTGCAAGGTGGAGAGGTAGCATACGGCAGACGTAGTTTCTCTCATTCTCCTGTCACCTGTCTGTCTGCTGTATCTCTACTCTCTATCTTTCTATCTATCTGTCCGCCCTGCCTCGTCTCTCTCTCTCTCTCTCTGTATCTCTCTCATCTCTCTTTCTCTCTTTTCTCTCTCTCTCTCAAACTGCTTGTATATCTGTCTCTGTCTAGTTGTCTGTTTGTATTTCTCTATTGCCTGTCTGTCTAAATTGTCTGTCTGTTGTTGGTCTGTCTGTACGCCCTCTCAAGCTTCACCCTTTTGCCCTCCTCCTTTCCAAAGTACCTATAAAGAAGCAGAGGCAAGAGTGAGAGCGAGAGAGAGAGAGAGATTTGAGAGCTCTAGAGAGAGAGAGAGCGAGAGAGGCGAGAGAGCGAGGAGAGCGTGAGAGCGAGAGAGAGCAGAGAGAGAGAGCGAGAGAGAGAGAGAGACCTCATCTTAAATGAATACTTTTTGTTTTTTAAAATAAGCATTTATGTTAAATGAATAATTTCTGGCTTAAATTATACATTTTTTCCCCTGTGGTTCGAGACCAAAATTACACAGAGTGGCAGCTATTTTCTCCCTGTTTGAATTGTGTCCTGCATAGCTCCCTTCCAGTGGTGTATTTAAGCTCCTCTCCCAGCACCACGGCCTTTCTTTAATTAGCCTGGCCAGTAATTAACTGGGAGATATTGTTTATTTCAATTATAAGGGTCGGAGTGTTTTTATAGAAGCATATAGACAGACCTGTAGTTTAGGGCTTCAGACAATTAACAGTGGTGATGGCTTACAGAAGTGCATTGTTGCCCTGCCACGTTTGACATGAAGCTACTGAAGGTCAAACCGCCATCTGGGTCAGTCTGATGGACGATCTATTCCAGCCCGTCACACGCTGACCTTTGGGATGCTCCGAGCTGCAGCAGCTAAGCTTTCATTATTCGGCCATTCATTTTCATACCCGCTTATATCCAACTTGGGGTCGCGAGGAGCAGGGCATAACCGGTAGCACAGGGTTTAAGGCAGGAACCGACCCTAGACAGAACACCACATTTATCAGACATACAGTCACTCATTCAGACTGGAACACTTTAAAAACCTCAATTGACCTAATACATGTATTTGGAGAAAACTGGAGGAAACCTGAAAAATGGAGAGAACATGCTACAGTCCACACAGTCAAAATCAGGACTGGAAATTAAACCAGGGACCAGCTCAATGAACTCCCTAAATAATTAAAATTAATTCACAAAGTTAGGGAAACACTGCTTTACATGAACAATTTGAGTGGTCCTTGGTTAAAAAAAAATAAATGATAGAGATTTCTGAAGTGTTTTGTTTTTGCTGTAATAACAATGTGTGCTCAAGTTGGCATGGACTCCACAAGGTTGTGTGTTCCCGCTGTGTGTGTGTGTGTGTGTGTGTGTGTGTGTGTTTGTGTGTGTGTTGGTAGGGATGATGGGGACAGAATGTCTCCACAATGATAGAAAGCTCTGATATTTTTAACATTGTGGGCACATCATGCCAGTCCCCACGAGGAAAACAGCTTTTTTGTGTTTTTTTATGTTTTTGTTTTGTTTTTTAAACCAAAACTGTAATTTTTTGAAAAACTAAAAGAGCCAAAAGTTTTGCTTTAGGTTTCTGAGGTTAAGGTTATGGGTAGGTGTAGGTGTAGCATTAATTAGCTACAGTAATCATTATGTCAATGGAAAGTCTTCACAATGAGAGAGGGAGTCTTTGTGTGTGTGTGTGTGTGTGTGTGTGTGTGTGTGTGTGTGTGTGTGTGTGTGTGTGTGTGTTTATTTATATGCACCATATATACATTACTTTGTGGGGACCAAATGTCTCCACAACGATAGAAAGCTCTGATATTTTTGACGTTGTGAACACATCATGAAAATCCCTACGAGGAAAATGTCAAAAACTGTAACCTTCTTTTGAAAAACTAAAATTGTCATTCCTTACTCTATATACTAGTTTTTTTTATCTCTATTTTTTACTTTATTTCATCTTAGCCTATATATTATTGTATTGTAAGTAGCGCATTTTAAGTAGCGCATTTTCTTTACATGTATTCTTTAATTCTTATGTTTAACATCCAGGCTACCCAAGGAGGCCAGGTCCATATTTGAGTCTTGGTCCTCCCAAGGTTTCTTCCCTGTAGCGTTTGGGGAGTTTTTCCTTGCCACTGTCGCCTCAGGCTTGCTCAACTAGGGCTTTGAGCCAATATATGTAAAGCTGCTTTGAGATGATGCTGCGTTGTAAAAAGCACTATATAAATAGACTTGCCTTGACTAGGTGTAGGTGGAGTATTAATTAGCTGCAGTAGTCCTTCATTGTCATTCGTGTCAATGGAAAGTCCTTACAAGAATAGCAAGACAAACATAAGCGTGTGTGAACCATGTGTATATTACTTCGTGTGTCCCCAGAATGATAGAGAGCTCTGATGTTTTTTACACTGTGGGGACATCTTGCTGGTCGCCAGGAGGAAAGGTGCTTTTTCTTTTGGAAAACCAAGAGTCAAAAGCTTTAGGTTCCTGAGGTTAAAGTTAGGGTTAGGTGTAGGGGGAGCATTAATGAGCTACAGTAATCATTATGCCAATGGAAAGTCCTCACAATGAGAGAGAGACAAACGTGTGTGTGTGTGTGTGTGTGTGTACTGTGTAGATAAACAATCTTCAACCACTAAGGAGAAGCATTACAGTTCACAGAGCTCGGGTTCCTGCTGTACTCTGGAACGTTTCTTTAGTTTGAGGATGATATAAGAAAAACATCTTTCACCCGTTGAGCTGCTACTGATCCCAGGGATTCATGGAAAGCCTCGCTTGGCTGAACTAAGTGCTCGAATGGCTTATAATAATTACCCAGGCGTAGTAATTACACAGGAATAACTAATGAGCACCACGCTATGCTCTGCGCTGCACGCAGGAATAAAAATAGCCGTACGATTGGTTGTAAAGCGGACCCAATTAAACGTCTCGCGTTAAGGCCCAGTCGCGTTGGCTAATCCAAATCATTGAAGTGAAGTCTGTGGCCAGACTCCGGCTGACGGGAACATGCCAGTATCGGTGCTTATTGTTATGAGCAGGGTCCTCGGTATAGACAGTAATCCGATTAGTATTTTATGAGTCTTATGGCAAAATTGAATCTTCGTACCCTGTGGTTGTAGGAGACTTTTATGGATGGCTCACTCTTACTCTTGCACTAATGGTGATGGTTGGGAGTCCTGTGGTCGTGCTGACTCACACACACACTGGGGCTTCCCCTTAGCAGAGCCCAGCCACTTAAAGGCGGTCATGCATGTGCAGCATCTATCACATCTCATTTCGATAGAGGAAGACCGGGCGCGCGTGTGTGCGCGTGCCCTTGTGTGTGTGTGGGTGTCTTTGCAGGGGAATTGCGTTCGTGTATATGGATCAGTACACATAAGCTTAAGCCAAGCCGCCAGCATGCCACATGAAAGGCCATAACAGCGAAGAGGAATTTTAATGTGGCATTTGGAACAATTGTTTGAAGAGGGGATAAAAAAATCCCCAAAGAGCATAAGCTTTCCAAGTTAAAAATGATTCATTAACGACCCCACCGCAGGCCCGGACTGTCTGGTTGGTCCCCGTGTGTTTTGCGTTAATGTTAATACATTTGTGAAATGCCCTGTCAAACATTTCCTTTTAGTTACTCTTCTCGGCGAAGCTCCGCCGGGTCCGTGCCAGCTTCGGCGGGTCACGACGAGGCTAGCGTTGGGATGCGTGTATGGGTTTGATCATTTTCCGCTGCAGCGAAGCTTCGCGCCGACGGAGATCTCTGCATGTGTGAGCTTGAGCGCCAGCTCCGGCGAGAGCGATTGGGTGCCTTGTATCGACTGTCAGGCCGTGGCCGCAATACACACAGCGTTGCACAATGAGACAACGAGCTAAACAGGCTTGTCCCGCAGAAATCAAAGCCTGCCAGTAATATAAACACGGTCTGGAGAGAAAAAGACACAGGGAGAAGATCTGAAGGGGGAGTGGCACCACACAAATTGTCTTCGTCTGTTTCCCTTCACCCGAATTCCCTATCTGGGGAATACATCTCCACAGATCGTTTTGGAGAACAAATGCAAGATCTCCGAAAGCCTTCGTGGTGTGTAAACAAGAATCGAGCGAGTCTGCGAGGTGGCCATGCATGTGTCAAGTCGGCTTTTCACTCCCAGTCAAAACACGAGTCGGGACACAGTCAGTCGGATCGTCTGGCTCTTGGCTGAAGACCCGTCTAAAGCTAACCGGCATTGGCTCAGCGTTCTGGCTGGGGGTCAGTGTTAAGCAGCTGGAGCTCTTCAACTTACAGAAACAGCCTGAAGCTCTAGCTCTAGAGTGGATCTGTGTCTCATTTATTGGACAGTAATGCGATTTGCATTGTTTAGCCTTCGCAGCTTCAGCATGTCCTTAATAAAACCGAGGGAAGTCTGTGTGCACCTTTCCGGTTGGGCTTTTTAATTATGTGTGTTCACCCTAAGCGTTTGCGTGTGTGTTGGTGGGGGTGGATCCCTGATGGGAAATCGTAAGGTAATTAATGCAACGGGCAGAGGCTACAGTTTCCATGTGCAGCACATCCCATCGTCACATCCTGGAGAGAGATTAGAGTGATATCTGTTTTTAATGCTTGGCTCCTCGGTAGCCTTCATTTACACTATTGTATTACATGTTTTATATTCTCTGTTTTATTGCATTTTTCAGTATGACATGTTCTCTAATTTGTCTACATATGACTTTTTTGTAAATACGTTCTCTTTCTTCTGTTTATTTAAACGAATACTATCTTATTCATTAGATAACTTAGTTTAATTGTAACATATAACATCTAAGCCGCCTAATGAGGATAGAGCCGTTTCAAGGACTTGGTTTAGGGAGTTTTTCCTTTCCACTGTCGCCCTAGGCTTGCTCATTTTTGGACTGAGCTTAGAGAGCAGAAGATCATAGAACAGAACATTGAAAAGCTGCTTTGAGACAATGTGCCATTGTAAAAAGTGCTATAGAAATAAATCTGATTTCAAAACTAACCAACAGCATAATACTGCGTTTCAGGGTGTCTACAAAAGTGTAGCCATTTCACTGCGTTTATTTCCATGTTGCGTATAATTTCTGGGTTGGCAGATCCCACAAGAAAAAAAAAGCTGCCAGATCAATGGAAAAAAACTCAAAGAAGCCATGTCTTAGAATAAGCAGACCTGAAAACCATGTCGGGTTAGGCTTGCGTGCATGCACAGACTGAGAAACCGATTGACATTCAACTAACTATTAGGAACCACGCAGTTCCACGACCCGACACTGGAGGGGCGCTGTCCTAAAATGGCTCTTTCGTTTGGCCTTAAAGCCACTTATTTTCTACCTTTCACCGCTCCGCCTTAATATATATATATATATATATATATATATATATATATATATATATATATATATATATGCATACACAGACATTCTCATTTGTGTGTATGCATCTCTATCTATCTATCTATCTATATATGTGTGGTTTCATTTTGTGTTAAGCCTCTCCTCAGCCCCAATAGCAGGGCTTATTTCTACCAGCTACCTGCACATAGTTCACATAGGGGAATCGTAGTAACACTAACAGGATACATGCACTGAGAAATCTGATTACTGAGATAAAATCCAGCACTTTTCATCATATTTCATACTCCAATTTCCAGACCTTAATCCAATCTGGGAATCAGAGTATACTGTTTACATGAGCACTTAAATAATCTGATAACTGCAGAAGTCCAATTATGCTCACTGTGGACTGTAGACTGTGGTAGCCTAGCGGTTAAGGTACTGGACTATGGACCAAAAGGACTATGGACTGTTCTATGGGAATGGACAATGCTGCCCCATGACCCTGACCAGAGAAAATATGGGGTTATAATGTGACTTTGGACTGTGGACCTTGCTCAAGGACACAACAGTGGCAACTTGGCAGAGGTGGGATTTTTGAACTCTGGACCTTTTGGTCCTTCAGCAAGGCCCTTAACCCACAATTGCTTGGAATGTAAGATTGTATCAATGTAAATGTAAATGACCAGTCTAAAGTCTAAATGTAATTGAAATGTCTAAAGCAACTTTAAAAAACGTCAAGTCTTGACCCCAACATCAAAAATGGAAGGGAAAAATTCTCTCAAGGAAGAAACCTTGAGAGGAGCCAGGCTCAAACCCATTCTCCCCGTCCTGACAGGATACCTGACCGTGGATGAATCTGGGTTTGTTAGACGCCTGCGTGCCTTGTGCCAACTATTAAGTTTGTTGGAGGAGCGATTGTGGTCTGGTTTTCTCTTTGTTTGCTTCAAACTTGGATCTTCATTTCCATTCCAATAATAGTGCTGCCCCATATATCATAAGGGACTGTGTACTGGACCACTGACTAGCGGAAGCAGGGTTAAAGTCCTAGCACTGCAAGCTGCCAGTTTGAGCCCTTAAGCCACTTTGATAAGATTGTATCAGTTTTATGTCACTCTGGATAAGGACATCTACTAAATGACAATTTGTTTTCACATTATAACCCCATATTCTCTCTGGTCAGGGTCACGGGGCGGCGTTGTCCATTCCTGTAGAACAGCAGTACGCGGGCTGTGGATGGGGCACCAGTACAACGCAGGCCTGGGTAGGGGTTGCTGCTGCAGCAACGGGGGACGATCCCCAAACCGAAAAATGGCTTGAAGTGTTTTAGTCCTGTTTTGGTCTTGTCAATTAAACGAAGAAGCATAAATGTCCCCTCCCACCATTATGGTTGCTTAGGGACAGCTTGCTTACCCAGATGATTTTCAACATCTCCCCGTGTGCACAACTTTATGGACTCCTTGGTTGTAAACAGGCATCCCATCCTTTGCACGCTGAGAAGCATTTATAACGGTCAATTTGGGTTAATCAAACAATCATTTACTGGTGTTTATGGCAGGGCCATTAATGGAGGGGCCAAACGTGGGTGTCTGAGGCCTACCTGCTCCTGCACGTCCTCGGCTGTAAAAGGAGCAGCGGCGTCCCAGCGAACTGCACTTAATGGGACGGTGGCCAGTCTGTGTGTCAGGTGCCTCTTCCCTGGCTGATAAGAGTTTAATAGATAAAGGCTTATCATTACAGCTATTGTTCCCCACTGTCTGCTTTTATAGCCTGGGATGAACTGTTCCACAGGGACAAGGAGAAACAGAGAGAGAGAGAGAGAGAGAGAGAGCCCTCGGTACACTTTCTCGTTACCATGACTCAACATGGACTGTCAACACAACACAAAATGAGCGTACATAAACAAGAAATAGTGACTCATCTCTGACCGTGCACACGGTGTCATTGTCGCACTGCATGGAAAGGGACGTGTCAATCTGCAATTAACACAACGTTTACCTTGTTTACAAATAGGTTTCTTCCTGATAGGTCTCGCGGTTTTTCCTCGCCACTAGCATTGTCGTACTCGAGTCCGGTTTCAACCTCATTTGTCTTTGGTAAGGTGGACTTTTTTTTGTCAAGACCAGTCGAGTCCGATGCGTCTGTCTGAGGTAACGTTAATTGTAAACTGGACTTTTTTTAATATCAACAATCCATTCAAACAGAATAAATCAGTCCTTTCTCTACATGCCTAAATAAAATCTGCACTCTGATTGGCTAACAGAGAAAAACAAGTTCCTGCTCTTCTCCTGCGGTCTGCAATAAGTGAACACGTTGTATTTGGAATAGTCTGACGTTAAGATTTTAAGTGTGCATTTCCCTCGCCCCAGTATAGTTCTAGTTTAGTATAGGATAGTAGTATAGCTTAGGATAGTTTTTGTTGGAGGGCAGATTGAAATCTCATTTTTTTGTTTTCACATTTAATAATAAAATTGGATTGAGTAGATGTTTACGTTCAGGTGACGTCATGTGGTGATTAAGTTTGAGAGACAAAAGGGAAACAGAATCAACACCATCATTTGCTTCCAAAAATGACGCTGATTTGGTTTGACTAAGACTATAATATAATAATAATGAATAATAATTTAGGGGGATATATTACTTAATGTTATATGTCACAAGCTATACGTACATATACTATATGAAGTGAAATACTATTAAAAATAATATGTATAATTATTATATAATAATTATGAAAGTAATAAATAATAATAAAAACTTTTTAATAATTGAAAATAGTATATATGTGTGTATATATATATATATATATATATATATATATATGTATTACTTAATGTTATATGTCACAAGCTATGTGTACATATACTATATGAAGTGAAATACAATTAAAAATAATATTTATAATTTTTATATAATAATTATTGAAGTAATAAAAAATAATAAACCTTTTTTTTATTAAAAATAAACTTTTTAGTAATTAAAATAGTATATATGTATATGTATATACATATATATACTATTTTTAATAGTACATATATACATATGTATACTATTTTTAATTATTAAAAAGTTGTTATTATTATTTATTAGTTTAATAATTATTATATAATAATTATAAATATTATTTTAGATGTATATATATAATTTTTAATTCTTAAAAAGTTTTTATTATTATTTATTACATTAATATTATATATATATATATATATATATATATATATACCTCTCTCTCCTCCTCTCTCTCTCTCTCTCTCCCCCCCCCCAATATATAGATATACACACACACATATATATAGATATATATATACCTATATACATATATATACGTATATATATATACGTATATGATATGTACGTATATATACGTATATATGTGTATATATTACGTATATATTTTGTATATATATCCTTACTATATGTGTGTATATATATATATCCGTCATATCCATCGATGTTTATATATATATATATATCTATATATATCCTGTGTCCTATATATAATATATATCATCCTATCTATCTATCTCTATATCTCTCTATATCTATATCATATATATATTATATAAAATGATAATGGATGTAAAGTAAATCATTTTTTTCTCCCCCATTTTCTTCTTTTCGGACTCGACTGCTAGTCTCAATGTGTCCTGATCTGATCCACAGCACTACTTGCCAAAACCAGTTTTAGTAAAGCTGCTTTGCCACAATTTCTGTTGTTAAAAGTGCTCTACAATGAAACTGAATTATACTGCATTGTATACACCATCGCTGATCATGGGGAGGAGGATGAGGAGGAGGAGAGGGAGGAAGGAGAGGAAGGGGGTGGGCTATCATAATTATGTAATGGAAGTGCACTGGAGAAATTGGTACAAATTAAATCCAATGTGCTTAATGAACTCTCTGTTGCTCACAGGCATCATTAAGGTTGGTCGCTGGAACCCGTTACCCATCCACTGCCTGACTGACGCTCCTGAGGCCACCGTGGCTGATATGCTGCTAGACGTCTACCACATGGTCACGCTCCGCATCCAGCTACAGAGGTCAGAACGTACTCATTCATTCATTCATTCATTTACTTATGACTATTCAAGGTCTAACTGGTAGCACAGGGTGTGAGATGGGAACCCACCCTAGACAGAGCACCACTCAATCACAGGGCACATACACACTTATACTTGGACATTTTAGAGCACTTTCTGGTCCTGGAGCTCCCTGCTCTGCACAATCCTGTGTTAAACACACCCACTTTAACTCAGTGATGGGCTTGTTAATGAACGTAGTAGTTGGATCAGGTGTGTTGGGAGCAGAGAGGGGTGGGGCTCCAGGACCAGGACTGAGAAACACTTTTTAGAAACATCAATTTACCTAACACATGTTTTTGGAACATGGGAGGAAATCCCTGGAGAAAACCACCACAGACACAGAGAGAACATGCAAACTCCACACAGGCGCTGTGTCCAAGACTGGGAATCACACCGTGGATCTCTTGTGGTGACATCAATAAGTATTTGCACCACCATTTCACCCATAGCTGTGTACAATGGAAAGAGTTTATGGCTCATTACTGTTACAGTGCATTGGTTTCCTTCCTTCAGTGTAATGTGTTTTTGTATTGTGTCCTTAGGGTGTTAAGAAAGGCAATACAGTTTATTATTTTTATTAATATTTTTATTGTATTTATTTGGAATGTATATTAGCTCTAATTTTGATTTGTTTTAATTGGTTTTAATTATCTTTTAGGCAGGGTTTTGTTAGCTTCTTTTCATTTGTAACCGTGGATCTCTTGTGGTGACATCAATAAGTATTTGCACCACCATTTCACCCATAGCTGTGTACAATGGAAAGAGTTTATGGCTCATTACTGTTACAGTGCATTGGTTTCCTTTTCAGTGTAATGTGTTTTTGTATTGTGTCCTTAGGTGTTAAGAAAGGCAATACAGTTATTATTTTTATTAATATTTTTATTTATTTATTTGGATGGTATTGTAGCTCTTATTTTGATTTGTTTTAATTGGTTTTAATTTAGATTTAGCTTCAGGTACCTTTTGGGAATGGTTTTGTTAGCTTCTTTCATTGTAATTTTCGATTATTTAATTAAATTGCAGATATTTTAGTTCCAGTTTTAGCTTTAGACATAATCCAGTGTCTCTAGGTTGAAAGCTGTGGAGATACTCAAAGGAAGAACTTGCTTGTTGTTAAAATCGCCAAGAAAAAATTTATCGTTTATGTCTCTAATGTGTGATAGCACTGAGCACATGCACCACCGTTTCACCCACAGCTGTTTGTAGTGGAAAGTATTTATGGCTCATTGATGAAGATGTGTTACAGTGCGCTGGTTTGCTTTTCGGTGTAATTTGTGCTACGTGAATTTGTATTGTGTCCTTAGGTATTAAGAAAGGCACTTTAAATTATTATTATTATTATTATTATTATTATTATTATTGTTGTTGTTGTTGTTGTTGTTGTTGTTTTTATTATTATTATTATTATTATTATTGTTGTTTTTATTATTATTATTATTATTGTTGTTGTTGTTGTTGTTGTTATATTATTATTATTATTATTATTATTGTTGTTGTTGTTTTTATTATTATTATTATTATTATTGTTGTTTTTATTATTATTATTATTATTATTATTGTTGTTGTTGTCGTTGTTGTTATATTATTATTATTATTATTATTATTATTATTATTATTATTATTATTATTGTTGTTGTTGTTATTTTGGCTGTTATTTTAGCTCTTTGTTTAGATTAGTTTGAATTAGTTTTAATTTAAATTTAGTTTCAGGTACCTTTTAGCTATGTTTCTGTTTAATCTGTAATTTTAGATCATTTACTTAAATTTGAGTTATTTTAGTTCCAGTTTTAGCTTCAGTCATAATACATACTAATCTCTAGGTTGAAAGTTGTGGAGATACTGAATAGGAAGGACTTGCTTGTCATTGAAGTCTCTAGGAAAAAGTAAATCGTTTATCTGACTAATGTGTTAGCACAAAGTACTTGCACCACCGTTTCACCCTCTGTTTATAGTGGAAAGTATTTATGGCTCATTGTTGAGGATGTGTTACAGTGCGTCGGTGTCCCTTTTTTGAGTTTTTGTATCACGTCCGTATGTTTTAAGAACGGCAATTTATTTTCAGGGACCTTTTAGGCATGGTGCTGTTAGTTTCTTTAATTTGTCATTTTAGATCATTTACTTAAATCTGAGATATTTTAGTTCCACTTTTAGTTTCAGTCATAACACATAATAGGCTCTAGGTTGAGAGTTGTGGAGATACTGAATAGGAAAATTACTTGTCATTAAAGTCTCCAGGAAAAAGTAAAGCGTTTATGTGGCTAATGTGTGACTAGTGACACAGTTTATTCAGGAGACAATTTAGGTGGAAAACACATTTCTGTTAAACAAAAACGAATCTGAAGGCAGGATTTCTCTGAGATTTTTAACAACGGCGATCCCTCTTTTTCATTTCTAAACATCATAACTAGTGGAAACTGTTTTCTATATTAGTACTGAAAATATAATCGTATTACAATAGGCCTGTTGTTTCTCTGATCCTCAAAAACACTCATTCTGTTTTCTGCCAGTATTGTTTAGTTGACCTTTTCTGCTTGTTCACTCAAGTTTCCCTTAACAAATAGCTCTGATGGCAACGCTGTGTCTTACTTGTCTTACTTATTTACTTGAATAGGCCTTTCATGGCCACTGATTGTAGTTTACTCCAGCATGGCTCACAGATAAACACAGACTCCACATGAAAAGACTCGCATTATTCTGCGCCGCTGCTCTCCTGAGTCACTTTCCATGCATCTCCATGGCAAATGGTGCTGTTTCTCAAAATATAGCGTCGCCACTTATACAGCAGGAGTGTATAGATAAGCAGGTAGTGACGGCTCATCTGGTTACAGCTTTGCCAAGCTGGAGGACCTGCCTTCGGAGCAGTGGAACCACGCGACGGTGCGCAACGCGCTCAAAGAGCTGCTGAAAGAGATGAACCAGAGCACACTGGCTAAAGAGTGCCCACTCTCCCAGGTACCCGCATCAGGCTACGAGTGTTAGCGTTTAGTTTGTTCAGTGCTGTCAAGGGCATTCAACCGAAAGTTTGTAGACACCCTAAAAATGTGCCCAAAACCTATTTGGAGTTTGTTCTCCTCTGCTGCTACAGAGGCTTTTACAGATTTTGGACCATGACTGTGAGGTCAGGCATTGATAAGCCCTGGCTTCCAGTTCAGCTCAAAGGTGTGTGATGGAGCAAAGGTCAGTGCGACATCTCCCAAAATTGGCCGACCATTTTTTGTGCCATATTAACAGTTGTTCAGGACAACCTATTATTCTGCCGCTGTTTGGCTCTGGATTTTCCATACATGTATCCTTCACATTATGAAGGTGTCTACAAACTTATGGTGCCCATACAGCGAATCGCTGATCACAGAGCATCCCTGCATAACCACATTTAAACGACAGGGCTACAAGACAATGCTTATGAAATCTAATAATGTTATGTGTGTGCTCAGGCCCACACACTCCACGATCTCTCCCATGTGAAAAAAGTGAGCAATCTGTCAGATTTATGAATCCCTGCACGCTGTGTTTAAGTGGAACGCTCTGCGTGGGTGTAGATCCACATATCAATCGCTAGCATATGTTTGTGGCTTTGTGTCCCCATCGTTGTGGGCCACCAGTGTCTTTAAAGCTGTCTTCTCAGCCCTGGTACTTGTTTTGTCTTTTCCCAGAGTATGATCTCCTCCATAGTGAACAGTTCCTACTACGCTAATGTCTCCACTGCTAAGTGTCAAGAGTTTGGGCGCTGGTTTAAGAAGTACAAGAAGATTAAAGGTGAGGTCTGAGCTCCAGGCGGCCACATCAGTCTTACCACATTTAATGCCACGAGTGAAAGGGCCAACAGGGCTGCATTTGTTTGTCAGATCTTACTGGATTCAGCTGGGTCTTCGTATAATTAATCTCGCAGTCCACATGGCACAAACCTCTTCCCTGCCGTGCCACTGTTCTCTTGCAATAAAGCATGTCCTTCATCTTTTATAGTCAGCTGTGTCCTTGATATATGAAGCCCTTATTAAGACGGTATAATCGCCTAAGGATGTTGTTAATGAGTAGTGTTGAGGTCAAGACCGCTAGAGCCGAGTCCGAGGCAAGACCAAGACCAGGAAACATCGAATCCAAGATGAGACCAAGTACTTTTAGAGATTTTGAAAGCAAATGATGCTGATGATTCTGTTTCCCTTCGTCTCTCAAACTGAATCAGAATGACCACATAAGGCAGAACCTCGGGCAGAATCATTGGACTCGATTGGTCTCGACAACAATTTCCGAGACCACCATACTCCAAGACCTAGTCCAGATGATACCGTTGAGTACTGCAACGCTAGTGTAGAGTCATAACTCCTTTCTGACAATTTTAAAGAGATTTGCTGGGGGTGTAGCCCGGCACATCTTTCCTGCTGGACATGGAAAACCCAGTCCACCCCTTACGTTAGTGGGAAGTTCCACTCTAGCACCAGGCCCAGTGAATAACTTCTCTAGTACTCCCCCTCTTCTCTTACCCTATGAAAAAGCAACATAATTACACAGTCAAACAGATCAAAGTGTCACACAAAAGCCCCAAGCACAGCCCCAAAGAGAAAGCCTGTGAAGAATAAAGAGGTCGCTGGTGACAGATGAGGTAGTTTTGGGTTATGCTAAGCCTGTGCCGTTTGTTCTGCTTAGTGAAACTCAGAGCCGAGCACCAAGCTGCCAGATGTGATGACTGCTATGGAGGCATCCCACCAGCTAGCTTTCAGAAGCCATTGCCTTTCTTTTATGTATGTGTATCGGTACAGTTCGGGAAACACGGTGACCAATCATCTCCCTTCTTTTTCAGGTGAATACTTTTTCTCAGGTGAGAAGATGTGGCCACGAGAGAATGCAGAAATTAAAGGTTAGGGACCACATTTCAAGACCAGTGTAGGGTTTCTTAAAGAACATAAACCTCTTACCCGTTTATCTTACTTTCTGTCCGTCCACAGTGGAGAGGGACAGCATGGTGGACTTCTGTGTGTTAGGACAGCGTCCTCCGCCTCACCTAGCAGGCCTGGCTCAGCTTGGTCCTCTGGGCAGTGGAGGTTCCCTCGTAAAAAGCACTTCTGGAGACTCTCCGAACTCCCAGCCTCAGCCTCCACCCCAAGGGCAACCACAGCCACCCTCATCACATGGCAGCCAGCTCCACCACAGCCCACCTCTGAGGGCCCAAGTGGCTCCTCCGGCTGCCCTGCAGCCTCTGTTGGGACCGAGAGGCCTTCTGTCACCACAGCTCAATCCACAGCTGGTACAACAGCAGTTAGCCATGGCTCACCTCATCAACCAGCAGCTCGCCGTCAGCCGCCTGTTGGCGCACCAGCACCCTCAGGCCATCAACCAGCAGTTCCTCAACCATCCACCCATCCCAAGAGCCAGCAAGGCTGGAGGACCTGGAGAGCCAGGATCCAATCCTACTGCGGCCGAGGTCTCGTTAGACATCTACCAGCAGGTCCGCGACGAGCTCAAGAGAGCCAGCGTTTCACAAGCCGTGTTTGCCCGGGTGGCCTTCAACCGTACACAGGTACAAACGTTCGATGGAAGAATATTAGTGACGTAGATACAGTGGAACCTCTGAGTTCAAACACGATTGGTTTCGGAAGGAAGTTAGATTTGTTCTGAGTCAGAATCCAATTCATTTCAGACACACCTTGAGGTTGGCTCATACACGTACAGGTTTTACTCATGTTCGAAGTCACAATTTATGTGCGAATTTGGGGGGGCAAAAATATATGGACGGACCTTTCAGTGTCCAAATTGGTCAGATAAAAAAGCGTCCAATTTCCGAGGTCCCACTGGTCTTCTAACTCTCATATGTGGGATTAGTTTGACCTACAGTAGTGCGATAGTGCAATAATTACCAGTTTCAGCTGTCCAAATATGTCATGTCAGCCATTTTTACAGACTAATGCACAATACTTTACTTAGTCTTATAAATGTTTAGCCATTTTTTAATCTTAGGCCATTATCAGATTAGATATACCATTTGTTTTAGTAATGGTATAATGACCACATATAATCACTGACAAAAAATAACACACCCAAATACACTCATTGCCAAAATAACCAAGAAGGAATGGTTGGAATCGAGTGAAACTTTATAAGTGTGAATGTAATGATGATGTATGCAAGTGATTACAATATGAGAGCGAAAGGATAAGTCTATTGGGAAAAACTACAATCGAAAGGAGGCTCTAGTTACCTTGTTGGGCCGACTCTAACCTGGATACCAGATGAGATACGGTCGGGCATGGTGGCAAACAGGTATCCTGCGGCACATTTGCCCACAGTGTTACAGCTAGGCCTGTAGGTCCTACACACTCGTAGGTTGCGGAAGCTGGCATAAATCTGGCAACCGGGCAAGCCAAGTAAGTGTTGCAATCTGGTGGAGACATTCGTGGGAAACCCTTGCTGTCTGTGGGCGAGCATTATGCTGCTGAAAAGTGGCAGTTGGAAGCCCTACCATGAGAGGAAACACATGTAGGGTCCTGCACATATCGCTGAGTTATTAGTGTCCCTCGTATCACTACTAGGGGTGACCGACTGTCATAAGTGATGGCTCCTCAGATCATCACACCAGCAGGGGCAGTGTGTCGCTCCACAGTGGAGGCAGGATCGAAACACTCACCATCATACTCAAACCCAAGCACTAGCTGGATTTGTTTCTAAAAATGAAACAAATAGGAATCCAGGTCCATAGGAATCCAGGTTTCTCGTTCATGACACCAAAACAAACAAAGGCAGGAATTCGACATTTATAACAGGGTGTGTTTTTATTTTCATTGAGTGTATATATTGGTCTCTTTATTAGAATACAACCAGAAATGACAGGAAATGTGAATGCAGTATTAACAAACTGAAAAAAGCTTGTATAGGCTACAGTGGTAAGTATTTAGTGTGACCTCCCCTTACTCTTGAGCAATAGCAGCATCTGGCAGCTTGATCTGGATGCCAAGCTGACCCTTCTACAGTCTGGAATGGATCAGAAATGGTCTTTATGGAAGGGTAGCAGCCTTATGGAGTGATGTAGTGTACATTTTTGGGTCCAGTCATCATCAATATGATATGATATGGTCATTATACCCTTGCTAAAACAACAAATACGATCTCAATATGGTCTAAGACTTTTGGACAGTACTATATGTGCTTTGATAACTGACCAGGTAATTGGTAATTGGTAAACATTCAACTCTGGGAAAAGAGTGTTTAATATTTGGAGTATAAAAGCAGTCTGCGAAACCCTTTTTAATATCGCCTCCGTCCCAAACCAAGTCGGAATCAAGCAGTGTCAGGGTTCTAAACACAGCGGATGATTATTGCTTGCGAACGTGGTATTTAGCCAGAAATTGAGGACACTTTCTCCTAGCCTGTAATAATCGTTCATAATAGTAGTTAATTGTGTGAGCTGAAGCTACACATTACACCAGCAACTCGTCTGGCATGGTCGCAACGCTCACCTTGTGTCGACGCTTCCATCTCGGTCATTTATTAATATCTTGTATTCCATAGCCTAGTTTGGAGAACCTTCCAAAAAGATCTAGGGTTGCATAAGACAAGCACAGTAACTGTACAAGTGCCGCTTTGTAGAAGTCAGATATCTAAGAGCACATAGAAGGCAAAGGCTATTCATAGGAAGCGTAATGACACGTCTGTACTAAATTAATCCAAACAAGTCCTGGCAGCGACTTTAAACACGAGGTGTTTTGGGTGAAAAGTCGGCCTAGATCTGCAGGTCACTGTGCTGAGGCTCAGCATGCCGTCTCCAGCCCCTGTTCCATATCCAGTCTGCTTGCCCTCCCTCTCAGCAGTCCCCACACCTGGTGCATTGAACCTGCGCAAGCCATGAATTATGGCCCATTAGAGTCAGCCCTAGTGTGGGTGGGATGATACGGTGCAGGCGACAACCTGGTGGGATTTGCATGTGTATTCTTGCATGACGCACGCCTTTTCAGCTTTAGCTTTGCTCGTGTGTTAAAAGTATGTTTGTGAACGCCAGGGCCTGCTGTCGGAGATCTTGCGGAAGGAGGAGGACCCTCGCACAGCCTCTCAGTCCCTGCTGGTTAACCTAAAGGCCATGCAGAATTTCCTCAACCTGCCCGAGTCGGAGCGAGACAGGATTTACCAGGAGGAACGAGAGCGCAGCATGAACCCCCCTATAGGTCTACCCCCGACCTCAAATACGAGCCCTGGTGGGAACCGCCTTTCTCAGGTACTCCATTATGATGCACTTGCCAAATTCAACCCGTTCACACTCTTCCTGCTGTTGTGCAGTCACCCCGATCCAGTGCAGGGTTCTTCAGTTAAACGAGACGGAAAAATAAAACAGATACCATCATAACAGATCAGAAAACAGTCACACATCCCGCATAAGGACTTGAACGGAAATGAGGCAAGTTAAAAATTTGCAGCTTGGTACAAATAAGTAGAGGAAAGTCATCCAGACTAACACGAGGAACTTACACAAAAAAGTCGACCGAGTTAGAACAGTCTCTAATCCAAACGAGAGCTAACGAACTAGTGGGCACACGATTGGTAAGGTAGTTAGACACACATGCTCTTTAACTCCCACCTCTGCTCGTGGATCCGCAGCCTTGATTGGCTATTTATGTTCACAACGTCCAGAGTTAAAAGACAGGTTTTCCCTTTTTAATTGATTAGAATTTTTCAGACCTCAGTTGTTAAAGTGAGCGGACATTGATCAGATGGTCGTTCAACTGCGCTTACGTGTAATTGGCGCCTTTCAAGCTTCAAGTGAAAGAATGGCACCCTGTTTGTCTTCGCTACGTGAACTCCACGATAAGCTCCAAAAAGCTCTGTGACCCCCTTCAGGATAAAGTGGGGGTAAAACTAAAAAAAAACAAAAACAACAACAACTACACATTGTTTGGTCCATCTCCTACTGCAACTCTGTTTCTTCAGGTCAAACTCATTTTGAAACCAAAACTTACCAGAATCACCTCTTTACTGCGTGTTCAGTCAAAGATACAGTGGGACAAAAAAGTATTTAGTCAGCCACTGATTGTGAAGGTTCTCCTACCTATAAAGATGAGAGAGGTCTGTAATTTTCATCATAGGTACACTTCAACTATGAGAGACACAATGAGAAAAAAAATCCAGGAAATCACATTGTAGGATTTTTAAAAAATTTAATTGTAAATTATGGTGGAAAATAAGTATTTGGTCAATAACAAAAGTTCAACCAAATACTTTGTAACAAAACCTTTCTTGGCAATGACAGAGGTCAAACGTTTCCTGTAAGTCTTCACCAGGTTGGCACACACTGTAGCTGGTATATTGGTCCATTCCTCCATGCAGATCTCCTCTAGAGCAGTGATGTTTTGGGACTGTCGCTGGGCAACACGGACGTTCAACTCCCTCCACACATTTTCTATGGGGTTGAGGTCTGGAGACTCGGCGTAGTGTGTTACTGATGGTAGCCTTTGTTACTTTGGTCCCAGCTCTCTGCAGATCATTCATCAGGTCCCTCCATGTAGTTCTGGGATTTTTGCTCACCGTTCTCATGATAATTTTGACCCCACGGGATGAGATCTTGCGTGGAGCCCCAGATCGACGGAGATTATCAATGTCTTCAATGTCTATGTCTTCCATTTTCTTACAGTTGCTCCCACAGTTGATTTATTCACACCAACCTGCTTGCCTATTGTAGATTCACTCTTCCCAGCCTGCTGCAGGTCTACAATATTCTTCCTGGTGTCCTTCAGCAGCTCTTTGGTCTTGGTCATGGTTAAGTTTGGAGTCTGACTGTTTGAGGCTGTGGACAGGTGTCTTTTATACAGATAACCAGGTCAAACAGGTGCCATTAATACAGGTAACGAGTGGAGGACAGAAGATCTTCCTAAAGAAGAAGTTACAGGTCTGTGAGTGCCAGAAATCTTGCTTGTTTGTGGGTGACCAAATACTTATTTTCCACCATGATTTACAATTAAATTCTTTAAAAATCCTACAATATGATTTCCTCGATTTTTTTTTTCATTTTGTCTCTCATAGTTGAAGTGTACCTATGATGAAAATTACAGACCTCTCTCATCTTTCTAAGTAGGAGAACTTGCACAATGAGTGGCTGACTAAATACTTTTTTGCCCCACTGTATGTACCTGTACCAATATTAAAACCATGTCAGGTGAAGTAAAACTTGATACCATGGCACATGTCACGGGGTGGCCAGAGTCTGCGGTGAGTTCTTAAAGTTGGGGTAATCGAAGTAGGAGAAATATGCCGGCTAGACGACAGGGCTAAAGCATCTCCAGACAGCGTGTCTTCTGTATTTTGTATAATCCTCTTTTCTACTGATCTTCATTCCAGTCTTTGTGAGCTTTTGCATATCTTAGTCTTTTCACTCTGTTCACCTCCCAAAAATGTATAAAAGTGGTTTCTTGCCTGATACCCTTCTAAAAAGATCATTCGTGATCAGGCTTTTGTTGAAGGCTCAACTTGGCATCTCAATGAAGCTGCAAGATCCTGCTATTCTTTAGGTCTAAGGGGAAATCACACTAAAGACATAGATTTGTTTTCAGTTTTTAATACTGCACACAAATTTTCCTGCATTTTCTGGTTGTATTCTAATAAAAAGGCTTAGGAATAATTATATATGGTCATTATACAATTGCTAAAACAAAGATATATCTGATCCAATGGTGGCCTAAGACTTTTATTGGTAACACAAGAACTTGATCCTGTTGTCTGGTCTCAACCAGAGAAGGGTTACAAGCCTGGTTCCTCTCAATAATTCTTCCTTATGAACATTCTTAAGGAATTATAAAGTTTTAAAGTTTTCTGGGTTTTTATTCGGGGTCTCAGTGCTGCTTTCTGTAAAGCCACTTTGCGACAAATGTCTGTTGTTAAAGTGCTGCCTGGATGAAATTTGTTTTTAACTTGTTGTTTTATCCTTTCGCGTTTTGTTTCAAGATTTGTGGTTGTTTACTTTTTCAAATGTATTCAGTTTTCTTAATTGGAAACTAATTTGCATATCAGATTGTAGGTCTGTAATTTAGCCTTCAATCTTTCGGCAGGATGATTCTGATTTTTAAAAATGCGCACTCGGTTTGTGACTGATGATTCTGTTTAATCTCTAAACACAAACAGCGCCCATACAGGAAATGTTGGCCAAAATCTCAGTGATGTGGCACTTTGTTAAGGATTTTGTTTATCTTTCTGTTGAGGCAGTATAATTTCTAATCACACCCTGTGCTGTGCTGTACAGAAAGTGTGGGAGCGCAGCATTGACGAACAGCTAACACCCGACGCTTGGGCCTCGATCTGGAAGAATAAGAATAAGAGTACTAACACGGTAAGGCATCTACACTCTCTCAGTCCTCTCACTGAAAGGTCCCAGCAAATAAATACCACATAGAAGGAATGGGGTTAAATTGCAAATCGGTTGCAGGTTATAAGGAGACTGCCTCCACTATATTAAATACCTCATATCTAAATACACCTTTATGATTTTTGCTATAATGCCATGATATATGAAGGTAATCATTATTTTTAGACATTTATATAGAGACATAGATACAGTCCACACTATAGTACCATATACACATCCTGAAGGCACAAAACTGAAAAAATCAAAACATTTGATAAGCCAGAATGCGAGGTACGGCTCTGCTCCTATCCAGACATGTTTATATTAAGTAAATGACCTGGAACTTTTATGAACTGGACTCTTTACATAAGAAATCAGGTAAACAGATAACAACAATCTCTGATAGGAGCTCAGAGTCCTCCTTCTTCATGCTCAGGGAATGCAGTTGTACTATTATTTGCATTATTATGTCTGTATACAGTTATCTCACTATCTGGTTGCTGGGGAATGTGAGATTACCTGCCCGTGCCTGCAGAAGGGCTTCAAATGTGCCACCACGCCACCCTAAAATCAGTCCTTTATAATTCAAACATGGACTTCAAAGCTTTATTGCATTTCTGCAGAATGCATTTACTCATGTGCTTCACAAATACAAGCATGTTCTCTCTCTTTCTCTTTTCCTAACGACACCCCATGTTTGTGTTCCTGTCCTCTGCTCTCTATGGCACCCCAGTCCAAGCCCTCCGGACCGACTCCTGACCTCCAGCTGAAACTGGATCCACTGGTCAACATCACGTCGTCCATTTATGACGAGATCCAGCAGGAGATGAAGCGCGCCAAGGTGTCTCAGGCTCTGTTTGCCAAGGTGGCAGCCAACAAGAGCCAAGTAAGCTTTTATGTTTGCTTTCCTAAATAACTGTTTTCGGTCGCTAATGACAAGCCTTTCAAAGCCTTCGGTATAGAGGCAAAACTTTCTCTTAGTTCTCTGTTTGATTTTAGGCACCTGTAGAAAGTCGAGGGTGTGAATGGAGAGACTTAATCACTATTTATTCATTTGGTGTAACTGGGTTATCGTTATTACACACATACAGGATTAATAAAGACCTATAATAATAAATAAATATCCTTTAGTGGTCTGGGGCTGGGTGCCTACTTTTGTTTTTCATTTGCCTATATATATATATATATATATATATATATATATATATATATATATATATAACCTGTACAATCTGTTGAACTGTTTGACCAAGTATCTGATATATTTTAGTTTTACCAAACAAATCAAATCACTATGATTTGACCAGTATTGTTCATCCTTAAACAGACTGAAAAACAGATCATGTGATCTGGGACCCTAGACCCTTTTTTAGGGTACTCAAGCACCCCTAAATTGAGTCCCGACAGCCCTAAGAATAGGAAAAGGTTGTTTTGTTAAAGTTTGTCTGTGATAAGCTGAAAACGATGTTAAAAGCATATCAAGTACTATAATATAAACATAATATTTTAACATTGAAAATATTTCAGTCCCCCCTTGCCTTGGAAATGAAACCAAGGAAAAAATGTACTGTGAAATTTGACAGTAGAACCATGAAGTGGCCAAATTACCACCAAAATTCATAGTAGAACTGTGAACTTCATGGTCAAACTCTGACAGTTCACATTAAAACTGTCAAGCAATTCACAGTTTTACTATGAAAATTCACAGTACATTTTTCCTGGGAGGTTTAACATGAATGGAAGGTTTCTCAGATTTGATGGTGTCTTTCCAGTCACAATGTTTCTCCTACCCAAAATGATCTTCAGATGATCTTCCTTCACAAGTGTGGGAATGATAGCCCAAAACTACATACAAATGTACAGCTTTTTGTTAAAAAAAAAACCTTAAGCTCTGGTCCTAGAATCGTCCCTGTGTACAGTTATTTAAAATGCTATGGCTGTCTCGCTGAGGGTCTGTCAACAGCTAACAAAAACCACACTAAACTTTAAAGCCGCACTTTAAACAAGAGTTTAAAACAGGAGAAAAAAAAGACTTGGCTTATCAGGAAACAGAAATAGAAGGAATAAAGCGTACCACTTACGGAGTTATAGAAACGGATTTGGAAGTTTTTTTTTAAAGTGATCAGATAGAAATGATTAAATTGAATAAAATATCTGCTTTTATAAATGTCATTGAATTTTCTGGAGATGGACCAGTTTGATACTGATTATTGGTAACAGGACTAATGCTGACCTACTGGATCGATACCAGATGTGCTTTCATATTTTCTAATTGATCCTCTATTACTTACTTTCAGTGGTGGACAATAACAAAGCACTTTGTTGAACTTGGTTGTTGGACTAATTAATGACATTCAGTTAAAAGATTGTTGTACCAAGAGTGACACTAGAGTCTCGTTACAGAAATTATAATAGGACATTAGAGCCATAATACATCCTGGTACTTTGAAGGCAAATACTTTTGTACTTTTACTCACGTGGATGTCTAAATGGAGGACTCCTACTTTTGCTGGACTGATATTTTACCTTGTGTATCCCTTCTTTAACTCTGTGTACGTCCACCACTGCTTACTTTATACTTTGCTGGTTTGACACGGATCATCCACATGAACACACACAAGTGTTGATTGTACAGAGACGACTCAGTTACAGTTATCAGTATTAACAATGGGACTGGAAATGGGATATTTCTTTGGAAAAGTCCCACTATTATCATCACATCACCAGGCCTTTGATTGCTTTAGAGAGGCCAACTGTGCGGGATGGGGGCCTGAGGGCTGGATCTCAATCCCGATTTGAAAGTGATGGTTACATTTGTGGAACAGCAGCTGTTTGTTCGTTCAGTAATTTAGTTTATTCACCCAAGAAATGTGCTCCTGGAAATGTTATTTTAAGTCATGGAAAAAGCTATAGAGCTTTTTTTGCCAACAGTGTCTCAGCCAAAAGTTTTAGCGCACTAGCAGACACCTAGTTTTTACATTTTTCTTGAATCTAATATGTAGATTTTGACTACAAATCGTTTAATTTGCATAATAGCCTCAGCAAAAAGTTGAATCTTGTCAACAAATCTGTTGATACACTTCAGAATTGATTAGTATTTGGCATGTTCCCCCTTCCACTGCAGTGACAGTGTGCACTCGAGCTGCATGGACCCAACGAGTCTGTATAAAACCTCACAATATTCCAAATAACATCTTGTGATGTTACTGAATGCTCGGCTTTCTCTTCAAGTGCCCCCATAATTGCACGATGGAGTTTAGGTCAGATAGCCGTGGAGGAAAGTCCATGACAGTCAGCACTTCTTGGTCTTCTTTGGTCTCCAGGTAGTTGTTGTAAAGCTTTGAGGTGTGTTTTGGGTCATTATCCTGCTGCAGTGTGAGTCCTTCTCCATAAGATCCAAACTAGCATTTTCACTGACGCTCAGACCTCTGGCTCCCGCTGTTAAGCCTTCTTTAAAGAACAAGAACTTCACATATTTATCAGTGTACAGTAATACGTGTTAAATTAGTTGCTTCCAACTTCCACTTTGTTATAATACAGTGCTGCTTGAAAGTTTGTGAACCCTTTAGAATGTTCTGTATTTCTGTATAAATATGACCTAAAACAGCTTCAGCTCTGGGATGTTGGTGGGTTTCCTCACATTAATTATACTTATACTGTGGATTGGTGGAGTTCAAACTCTTTAGAGATGGTTTTGTAACCTTTTCCAGCCTGATGAGCATCAACAACTCTTTTTCTGAGGTACTCAGAAATCTCCTTTGTTCGTGCCATGATACACTTCCACAAACATGTGTTGTGAAGAGCAGACTTTGATAGATCCCTGTTCTAAAACAGGGTTCCCACTCACACCTGATTGGCATCCCATTGACTGAAAACACTTTCAAATTAACTGCTAATCCTAGAGGTTCACATACTTTTGCCACTCACTAATATGTAATATTGGATCATTTTCCTCAATAAATAAATGACCAAGTATAATATGTTTGTCTCATTTGTTTAACTGGGTTCTCTTTATCTACTTTTGGGACTTGTTTGAAAATCTGATGATGTTTTGGGTCATATTTATGCAGAAATATAGAAAATTCTAAAGGGTTCACAAACTTTCAAGCACCACTGTAGCTGTAAACAAGATTTTTCATTTACATTTAGCAGACGGCCTTATCCAGAACGACTTACAATAGATACAGTCTTACAATCCAAGCAATTGTGGTTTAAGGGCTTTGAGCAAGGACCCAACAGTGGCAGCTTGGCAATGGTGGAATTTGAACCCTGGACCTTCTGCTCCATAGTCCAGTACCTTAACTGCTAGGTCACCACAGTTCCCTCACCATGTCAATGTCTCATATTTCTGTCTCTGCAAAATTAAGGAACAACACTATTTTGACAAACAATACAGTTATTATAAACCGTCTTGTTACACTATGAAAAATTTTCTTCATAAATTCATAAACCGTGACGGACCTTCTTCTGGAAAGTGGATCAGAGAATTTTTTTCCCCCTACTGAATCAGCGAGTTGACACCCAGAGACACACAGGCTTCAGTGAGTGTCTGTTAGCTTTTGCGTTTGACTTTAACGAATGACCAATGAGATATTTGATTTGATTGGCTAAGATATTCCAGTAAGTTTAAGCGAGAAGCCAAGCGTCCTCTGTGGTGTTCAAGCACTCGCCTGTGTTGTAGGTAAAGGCAAGCATATTCTTTATAGTTGGATGCAGTGGATCAAATAGTAGATTTGCGTATTTAAGACCCATATTTTGTGGCAGGAAATGGAATATCAGGGAATATGTTATTGTATTTATCGTGCAGCCATCAGAATTACTGTCACAATTGAGAATCCTGGTACAAAGCTCAAACTCATAAATTAACCTGATTGCATTATCAGTGTGTCACACCAGCAGGCATTGGTATGTGATTAGAGCATGCAGCGCTACACAACATCAGAAGTGGAGAGACATTGTTGATATTGCCGATGTCTATCAAAATCATTTTCATTCACACGACCTTGAACCTCCACCTTAAACTGTAAATCCGTCCCTAACTTCACATTCGCAGTCACAGGTAGTGACACCGTGAGGGGACGTCCCGCTGTGCTTTCTCACACCGATTTCATGCTCCTGATCATTGGTGATGACCCTCCTCCCACACCTCCATGTGCAGAGCAATGCACTGCAGTTCTGATTCAGATTAGATCGGTCTGGGCAGATAGATCAGGGCGTGAGTGCAGCACAGAGTTACCAAAATGGAGTTACGTAAATGGAAGTCAATCTGTGTTTCCATCGACTATGTGTATGTGCACAGTGTCAGAAGAGTCCTGGCCTCGTTTCATAAGGATGTACAGCTCTGAGTGTCATCATTTGTCAGAAAATAAAAATAATACTCTCATCATTAAAATCTTGCAACATTTCCACCTCAGTCAGGCATAGTTAATATTTCCATTTTGATCTTTTAAACCCATTTTTATGTGCAAAAATAAAATACAGTATTAAAGTCTCTAGTTATATGCTTTATTTTTTCCAACACGCAGAAAAAAGTGAGATGTGAACGCTGGCAAGGGATCGGCTGTTTATAGCTGCTGTACGAAAATGAAAGTCAAGGCTGACTCATTCTGTGGATGTTAAGTGTATGTTAGTATAAAAGGATAAAAATAAAAATTATGACCTCTTTTTCTTTGACAAGACAAAGGTTTTGCTTCAAAATGACTGGAGAGAAAAACTGTTCAATAGGACCAATATAATATGATATGATATACAGTGGTGCTTGAAAGTTTGTGAACCCTTTAGAATTTTTTATATTTCTGCATAAATATGACATAAAACATCGGATTTTCACACAAGTCCTAAAAGTAGATAAAGAGAACCCAGTTAAACAAATGAGAAAAAAAATATTATACTTGGTCATTTATTTATGGAGGAAAAATGACCCAATATTACATATTAGTGAGTGGCAAAAGTATGTGAGCCTTTGCTTTCAGTATATCTGGTGTGCCCCCCTGTGCAGCAATAACTGTAACTAAACGTTTCCTGTAGCTGTTGATCAGTCCTGCACACCGGCTTGGAGGAATTTTAGCCCATTCCTCCGTACAGAACAGCTTCAGCTCTGGGATGTTGGTGGGTTTCCTCACATTAGCTGGTCACTTCAGGTTCCTTCCACAAACATTTCCATTGGATTAAGATCAGGACTTTGACTTGGCCATTCCAAAAACATGAACTTTATTCTTCTGTAACCATTCTTTGGTAGAACGGCTTGTGTGCTTAGGGTCGTTGTCTTGCTGCATGACCCACCTTCTCTTGAGATTCAGTTCATGGACAGATGTCCTGGCATTTTCCTTAGAATTCTCTGATATCATTCAGAATTCTTTGTTCCATCAATGATGGCAAGACGTCCTGCCCAGATGCAGCAAAACAGGCCCAAACCATGATACTACCACCACCATGTTTCACAGATGGGATAAGGTTCTTATGCTGGAATGCAGTGTTTTCCTTTCTTCAAACATAACGCTTTTCTTTTATTTTGGTCTCATCCGTCCACAAAACATTCTTCCAATAGCCTTCTGGCTCGTCCAAGTGATCTTTAGCAAACTGCAGACGAGCAGCAATGTTCTTTTCGGAGAGCAGTGGCCTTCTCCTTGCAGCCCTTCCATGCACACCATTGTTGTTCAGTGCTCTTCTGATGGTGGACTCATGAACATTAACATTAGCCAATGTGAGAGAGGCCTTCAGTTGCTTAGAAGTTACCCTGGGGTCCTTTGTGACCTCACCAACTATTACACGCCTTGCTCTTGGAGTGATCTTTGTTGTGGGAAATTTTAGGTATTTAAGTATAAACTTTAAAAATAATAGAAGCGAAAGCCACTAGAGTGACTCTGTATCGGACTACTTGATGCCGATATGCATATTTTACATTATTTTCTTTGAACTATCACTATATGACGTATTAGTTTAGATAAATTAGTTTCATTCTTACATTTATCATCTTCACCACCCAAGGAGGTCGGGTCCCTTTTTGAGTCTTGGTCCTCCCAAGGTTTTTCTTTCGTTTGACACTTAGGGAGTTTTTCCTTTCCACTGCCGCCCTAGGCTTGCTCAATTTGGGATTGTCCATAGGTATTAGAAGATCATCTAAAATTGTAAAGCTGCTTTGAGACAATGCTCCATTGTAAAAAGCGCTATATAAATAAATCAGACTTGCCTTATTTTGGAAGCCTGTGTAACCTGTCCTCAGACCCTGCTTTTTCCTGGTCAGGGTTGCAGGGTCTGTTGAACACAAGGCGCAAGTGTAAGCAAGTCTAAGTGTGACACCTGACCCACAGATTGTGACCCAGAGATTGTAGGCTAGTGTATAATCCCGGGGTGCCCTACCCAGCTGGAAATATTTGTTTAATCATACGATTGCATTTAGTTTGAGATCTATAGCAGCGTGGTGTCTTTGAACTGAGCATGTCATTCATCTGAGTGCTGACTGACGAATGTTTTAGAAGATCTGCCGGACCGTTTGTGCGCCCCTTTCCCACTTGATCGCAGAGAGATATAATTGATTTAGTCAAATACGATCTCGCGCCCAGCTGCTCCTGATTCTTCCCATGAAATCGGCTGAGTGGTGACAGAGCTCCGCCGGCCCAGTCAGACGAGCGGCGCAAGCATGTCATGTGTCGATTTGCAGGTGTGACCACCCCAGCCCTGAAGTGTGTGTAGAGCGTGTGGAGCGCAGCTTTAACGCTAGTGCTGGTGTGTATGTTTGGGGCTATGCATGTGACAGATGTGGTTGGGTCTCGCAGGTCCAGGGGTCGGATGGGGGGTCACGGCTGAACGCACCCCATCTGCTGAAACTGGCAGAGAGAGAGAGAGACGGAGAGAGAGAGAGAGAGAGAGAGAGAGAGAGAGAGAGAGAGAGCTCTGATCAGGTTATTAAAAAGCTCGACTGCACACAACAGCTGGTCTCAAAGACGACTCAGTCTAGCAGAGATAATCATATCTTTCACTCCTCTCTCCATTTCACACTCTCGTTCACATCTTCTCATCTCTCTCACACTCTCTCTCTTCATTATCAGTGTGCTATGATGGTCACTGATGATCCTCAGAGCAGACTTTAGACTACGCTGCAGACGCACTATAAACCTGGATAAGACCAAGCTGGGAATAAAGCGGGTCTGTTGTTGTGGTACAGTTAGCATTTTATTTATAGCCTTTAGACATGTAGAGCATGACTATCCCACCTCTGCCAAGCTGCCACTGTTGGGTCCAAAAAAAAAATTAGGTGTAGGTGGAGTTATACATGTACAGGTACTAAATCAAGTTTTGTTTGTAAGCATAAACCTGCTTGTCAAGCTGAAGTCAAAGTCAAATTGATTTGCATTACAGATATCTAAGGAAACAACCAAGGGAGGACCAAGACTCAAAAAGGGACCCAGGGTCCTTGACAGCCTAGATGTTTTATGTAAGAAATAAATTGGCACTTGTTGACAGAATTCCCCATACACCTACATGACAGGCAAAAACTTTCTGTACCCAACTCAATGAGAGAGATCATCTACCAAAATAAAGCAGAGGTAGTACTTAAGCTCCTCACAGACATGGGACTGAAGGCATACATCCAAAGCCCAACACCAAAGGAAATTCCCAAATAAGATAACCCTGGATGTACTGTGAGACATCTACTAACCTATCCGGCCATGAATGAACCTTGGTGTCAACATGGCATTAAAACAAAACAAATCAAAACAATGCTTAACACACTTACATTAACCTGCAGTTCCATTGACACAAAGCTTATTATATAATAAAGTGTTGAATATCTCATGTAATGTATTGACTAATGTACTGAAAGAAAAACAGGAGCTGGCTGCTGTCTGTCCAGCATCTGCAGGAAAGCATCATACTGAAATTCCAAATTCAGAATACAGTTTCTGCTGAATGTGTAGTTTATGTGTATTACTGGATTCCCATCATAAAATCATAAAATCCTAAACCATTATAAAACAGGAACTGCCTGTATAAGCAAGTTTTCTTGCATTATTATGACAGTAACCATAACACCAGAAGTTGTGATGGTGAAGCGGCTAAGGTACTGGACTGTGGACTTGAAGACCCAATGATCACATCCACCCTCTGCTAAGCTGGGACCTTTTGCAAAGACCCTTAACCCACCACTACTTGCACTGTAGCGTTCTACTTGTTGGAAGTTGCTCTGGATAAGGACGTCTGCTGAATGACTGAGTGTCAAACCCAGTAAACAGTCACTGTATGGAATTTTCTCCTGCAGATTCTCTATAGTGTCCTCCAACAGGTAACAGTTTTGACCTGCGTTGGTTTCCTTGCAGGCTACCGATCTCGGCTACAACGCAACGCATTTTGTTCAAGAAAGTTGCTTTGCCGACTCCAGCCTCCTTACTTTCTGAGAACAATGCAAGCTCAGATATTCATAAGAGGGCATTTAGTCCATCCTTCCAATCCCTCCACATGGCCATTTGCAAAATATGATGCAATAACTGCAGTTTGTTTACTGACTTTTGTCTTTAAGCATAAAAATTAAGAGAGTGGCACGGTGGTGCAGTGGTTAGCAGTGTCCTCTCACATCTCCAGAGGTCCACAGGTTTGATTCCCGGTTTGGACTCCTCCTGTGTGGAGTTTGCATGTTCTCTGTGTGTCTGTATGGGTTTTTGCCAAGTGCTACAGCTTCATCCCACATTCCAAAAACATGCGTTAGGTCAACTGGCATCATCAAAGTGTCCGAGAGTAAGTGTGTATGCTTGTGCCCTGCGATAGATTGGTACCATGACCAGATTTGGTTCTCTCCTTGTGCCCTTGCGATCCTAAATTGGATTGAGCAGGACCTTAATATATTTCTGACCCAGAGAAAGATGTGTTCCCAATTTGAGTCTGGTTCCTTGCGAGGTTTCTTCTTTATGCATTTCAGAGAGGTTTTTTGTTTTCACTATTGTCGCCTCTGACTGCTCATTTGGGGCCTGGATTTGGCTTTTGTGAAAGCTGCTTTGAAACAATGTCTATTGTTAAAAGTGCTATATAAATACATAAATCTGTTTATCACTTGCAGCATTTTGCTGACAATAAGTAAGTGTGAAGCTTTAAAGAAAACTCTCTTTCTCTCTCAGGGTTGGCTGTGTGAGTTGCTCCGCTGGAAGGAGAGTCCAAGCCCAGAGAACCGCACTCTGTGGGAGAACCTTTGCACCATCCGCCGATTCCTCACGCTCCCCCAGACTGACCGGGACCTGGTGTATGAGGAGGAGTCCCGCCACCATCACAGTGAACGCCTGCACACCGTCCTCCACCTGCCCTCAGACCCTCAGGTGAGCTTTGGTTTGAAAAAGACTAAAATGGTGAAAGTGACAAATTTCCTCGTCATGTAAAACGTTTGGCACCTATTGTCTTGGTAATGACACACCGACCCCACATCCACAGAATGTGTTGCTGAATCAACGCCTGCTCTAAGATAGAATTTGTCTGAAAAGTCAGTCATGCAAGTGTTAATATGTGGTGGTCGAGCTGAGTGAAGTCAAGATCGTTGTAAGAAACATCTCTGAATGCTTTACCACATTGTGATTTGAGACTTCTTTCCATATTTTTATTGCTTCTGCCGAGCCAAAACAGTGCTATGCTGATTGTGTTTCATTGTGTGGTTTCACACACGTCCTTTTGTCCTAATAACAAGGCCTCAAATGCAGGGTCCCTGCCAACCTCTAATAACCTAACAGACCCAGCCCCCTTTAATCATTCACCCATACCAATAGCTCCAAATAGAGCACTGATTAAATGGACTTTCCCCTCTGCCAGCCAGGGTCATTACAGTATACACAGAGGACACACAAAACTCACACCTACACACATGCACATGTGGACATGTATGTCAATGCACGCAAACATAAATCTACTTTTCCAGCAAAGCCTCCATATTCAGGCCAAACCATTGCATTCTGTACGGCGTCCCATAAGTCCTTCACCACAGGAAACTTCAAACAAAAAGATTATTCGCACGTCATGCTCGATTTGTTCAGTAATATTTCAAATATACAAATTTGCAAATGTTGTCCTGTTATGGCCAGTTTAATCTCTTCAGGGGTCCAATGTGTGGTTTATGATGCAAAATTCAAATTCATATTGTCTTTGCCTTCTTTTGAGTAGAATTTTTTTCCATTCATTCTTCCATGCTCGATTTATATGACAACAAAAATAAAAATTAACCCCAAGATTTACATTTACATCATTTAGCAGACGCCTTTGTCCAGAGTCACTAACAATTGATACAATCCAAGCAATTTTTTGTTAATGGACTCGCTCAAGGACCCAATAGTGGCAGCTTGGCAGAGGTGGGATTTGAACCCTGGACCTTCTGGTCTACAGTCCAGTACCTTAACTGCTAAGCTACTACAGTCTTATGTTGGAGATCCTGTTATGTAAACATCACGGATACAGCGGTGTAGAGACTTTCATATAAATCCATAAATACAGTACTGTGCAAAAGTCTTAGGCCGCCATTAGATTTGTTGTTTTAGCAATATAATGATCATAAATAGCATATTGTTGATGATTGGACCAAAACTTTCAAACTTGGAATCGTCACTACATAGTCCTTGTTCCACTGATCTTAATTCCAGTCTTTGGGAGCTTTAGCATATCCTAGCCTTTTCACCCTGTTCAACTTCTGAAAAGTGGTTTCTTGGCTGTTTCATTCCTGATCAAGCTTCAGACTGTAGAAGGGTCAACATGGCATCCCGATGAAGCTTCCAGATGCTGTTTTTGCTCAAGTGTAAGGGGAGGTCACAATAATACTGCATACACATGTCCTGTACAAAGAGAATGAGAAATAAATATATGGTCATTATAGCACTGCCAAAAACAATATTATATCTAATCTAATGGTGGCCTAAGATTTTTGCTCAGTGCAGTATATTCACACAGCCAGTGTTTTCTCTTTCTTGGCTTTGCTTGCTCCTGGTCCCTCTCATTCCACTGCACATTCTTTTTATGGTGGTGGTTTAAACTGGGGTATATTTGTGCACGAGAGTGCGTGTGGCTGTATTTATTTATGTGTTTTTGGGCGCAGTAGGAAATGCCCCATTAGGACACACCCTGACAGACAGTACCACCACAGGCCTGATATTATTAATGTTAGACACATCCACACACACACGCACACACACACACACACACACTCACACACATTTTTTAGTGGTGACCATGAACTATTACACAGTATTGACCATATCTAAAAGCAGAACGTCACTCAAACCAGACTCTTTATTTGCAGAATAGAATGTGCCTAATAGTCACTATCCTGAAAGGGAGTCCATTTTCTAACAAAACACATACTTATATTTACAATATATACTCAAAATATTAGTCATCTCTGACTGACACGTACCTAATAGTTTCATAGCTGGTAGACCCGAACACTTCCTTCACACTACGGCCTTTGGTACGCCAAATGCCAGTCATTAACATCTGCTTTGCTACCGATTTTCCCCACATCGAACAACACATTCACTGCACTGTACCACCTCTTCTCAATCTATGAATCCCGTCACACACCCAGCAGACATTTATAGGTTGATCCTCCTCAGTCAACGCCATCTGCAGGAGCCTGAAGTTGCTACCGAGTAACCGGAGCACTTTAATTACATGAAATGTATTTCCACATTCCTTCAGAATAACAGAATATCCATTAGATACCAGGTTCCTGATTTATCACCATTTGTTATTACACTGCCAGTCTTGGATCTGTGTGATGCCCAACCTGGACAGAAAGCCCTGTTTTAACACCAACCTGGATCTCAAACCAATCTGACCATTCTCTGTTGACCTCTCTTAACAACGAGGCATTTCTGTAAACAAAACTGTAAACAAAACTACCTTTATTGCATCGTTCGGAGTAAACTCTAGACACTGTTGTGTTTTATCAGTTATAGAAATGTTCAAACCAGCCCATCTAGCACCAGGCGTACCACGGTCAAAATCACTGGGCTCACATTTTCCCAATTCTGATGGTTGATGTGAACTTTACCTCAAGCTGCAGAGCTGTATCTGCATGATTCTATGCATTATTTGCATGAATGATCAGGTGTAGAGTTCCATATAAAAACAGCTCTTGTATAATGTACATGTATGTATGGATGATATACAAATACAGTATATGCTCTTTCCCTTTTATAAGGGCATGCTGTTAGAGCACATGCAAAACTCCACACATATTTGATAGAACATTTTCTCAGCAGACCAGACCTTCACAGAGCTGCTGGAGCTCAAAATGGTCATAGATCCATCTAATAAACAAGGAAATTAAGGATTTTTGTTACTTCAGGTAAAGATTTTCAAACGCTCACTACTTTCTTGTTACGTCAAATGAAAAAATAAATGCCCTGAACTGCAGAATAAATCCAAACATGCTGCAGGCCTGTTTGGAAAGCAAGGGCTAATCCATAGGGTTATAATGGAAAACGTGACGACTTCAAAAAGAGAGGGTACATGTGAACACAACTGGTACCGCACAAGACTTGGGTTAAAAACCTCACTCATTATTCAGCAAGGTAACTTTTCTTTAGCTGTAGCAATGATAACTGCAATCTGAGCTGGTTTGTAATATTTATCAGGCATTATCTCACCATAAATGATTGTTATGTAGGGATTTTAGCTTAAGTACTTACTTATGGAGTTTATCCAAAGTGCACATGAAATTCCAGAGAACTGCCCTCACTGGATATTTTCTTTTTTTCTCTGTAAACACTAGAGATGGCTGTGGGTCAAATCCCAATAGATCAGCAGTTTCTGAAATATTCAAACCAGCCCGTCTAGCACCAACAACCATGCCACGTTCAAAGTCGCTTAAATTGAAATCACCTTTCTTGTGATGCTTGGTTTGAACTTCAGCAGCTCTACAGCACTTAGTGTCTGCCATGTTATTCGCTGATTAGTAGTGTTGTTATTATTATTATTATTATTATTATGTTTTCACATTTAATTATCAAAATGGATAGAATGGATGTTGTTGGTTTTATTCAGGTGACTTTATGTGGTGATTCTGATACAGAGAAGAAGTTACATTGCCTTGGTTTGTCTAAGACTATAACATAATAATTCGTAATAATTTTAGGCTATATATAATTATTATTATGTTTTACAAAGTATATGATGAAATAATAATATTTGTTAATATATAATGTACACATTTGCAAATGTTGTCCTGTTATGGCCACTTTAATCTCTTCAGGGGTCCAATTTGTGGTTTATCATAATTCAAATTCAAATTGGCTTTGACTTCCTTTGAGTAGAATTTTTTTTCCTTTCATTCTTCCATGCTTGATAAATATGGCAACAAAAATAGAAATTAACTCCAAGATTGACATAATTTAGGAGACGCCCTTATCCAGAGTGACTTACAGTTGATACAGTCTTCCAATCCAAGACATTTTTGGTTAATGGTTTTGCTCAAGGACCCAATAGTGGCAGCTTGGCAAAGGTGAGATTTGAACCCTGGATCTTCTGGTCCACAGTGCAGTACCTTAACTGCTAGCCAGACTGGACATCGTGTAATGTAAACATCACGGATACAGTGTTGGAGCGAGTTTAATGTAGATCACTAAATACAGTACTGTGCAAAAGTCTTAGGCCGCCATTAGATTTGTTATTTTAGCAATATAATGATCATATATAGCATATTGTTGACGATTGGACCCAAAAATTTCAAACTTGCAATCGTCACTATATAGTCCTCCTTTCTGCTGATCTTTTCCAGTCTTTGGGAGCTTTAGCATATCTTAGCCTTCTCACCCTGTTCAACTTCTGAAAAGTGGTTTCATTTCTGATCAAGCTTCTTCAGACTGTAGAACATGGCATCCCGATGAAGCTGCCAGATGCTGTTTTTGCTTAAGTGTAAGGGGAGGTCACACTAATACTGCATACACATTTCCTGTATAAAGAGAAATAAATAAATATACTATAATAAATGTCATTATAGCATTGTTAAAACAATACTGTGTCTAATATAATGGTGGCTGTTCATTTACTTACATATCAGAACACTTTTGTATTTACTTTATGGTGTTAGTAATTAACGTTCTTGGTTTCATTGGACAGTGGTGGGCCAGCGATCCGGGTCCTTTAGCTCCTCTGTTTAATTGTTGGTCAGTCTATATAAGAGCATCTGCCCATACAGTACAAACAATACACAATGTGCCAACATGTTTTAGGTAAAATCAGAGCAGCATCACTGTTGGGCCCTTAAGGAAGTCCCTCACTGTAAGTCGTGTTGACCAAGAGCGTGTGCTAAATACACTAGAAGTAAAGTTTAGCTTTCCTGTTCTTCCTTGACCCCTCTAGAAGTTGCTTCTCTCTCTCTCACATTTGTCTCACAAACCTCGGTGCTTTTGCGTGGTATTAAAAGCTCATCGCAGGAAGGAAACTGTGGTCGCTCCATTAACACATTCCAGGTCTCCTCTGACACAGAGCCCAGACGAGCCACCACACACAGGACAGGGTCGGCTAAAAATACTCGCAGGACATTAAAACCTGAACCGTTACGTTCTCTAACCAGTGATTTGTCCCCAGGACCTGATTCGGCTAAGCTTGAGTCGACGAAGTAGATAAATCGGCGTTAGCACTGCGCGTCTGTCTGTGCATATGTGTACACACATGTGGGTGTCACCACTGCTGTTGTTTTCTTGACACAGTAATGAGGGTCCCTCCCCAGATCAAACTACCCAGCATCCCCTCGGCTCCAGCCAGCCTGCCACCACAGACCACACATGTGTCCCAGCTGCTAGCGCATACATGCTCCACAAATGCACTCTATGGATCTGCACATACGTGAAGGCGGAGTGCTTCGTAATGAAGGCTCCCGGTGTCTGTAAGGCAACGCGGCAGAGCCGCTAACGCTCCCGATTGCACCTGCCCTCGTGTTGAAGGTCCGATCAGGTCTTTCTGTGACTGTTGATGTTTAACATCCTGCTTTTGTATGCATTTCTTTTGTCTCGTTGTGTACAAGTGCAGCTCAATATACAGACGATGCCGAAATGTCATCGCTGGCCAATATGGTGCTACGTACAGGACCATGCACAGTCTACACATGGAGCACACCTGCTGGCTAAGGGCCCCGGGTCTGTGCTCGAGCTTCCTCAGCACTTATGTGTGCCACTTGCTCAAGGGCATAAGTGCCTCCCATTGCTCATTTGGCAGGCCTCTCCTTATGAATAATTTCTCTTTTGTTTTTGCTAAATTGGATGCCGCTACTTGCCGGGTGCTGCACCGTTACACCCCGCCATGTGCCCTCATGCGCCTTGAGACCATGACTGAGTACTGGAGTAGAAAGGGCACTGATGCCTACAACTTATCTACTGTACCCTAGTGAAGAACTCTACTGGTTTCTTCCAAATACAGTACAAATCCATCTGTTATTTACCTTATATATTCTGTACTTACTGGCTTTAATATATTTACCTTTAAATGCCAATATACACTCATTAGCAAAAAAACAACTCACCAAGAAAGAGTTGTTGGAATGGAATGAAACTTTATATGTATGAACTTAATGATGACATATGTAAGTAATTATAATATTATCGGGCAAAACTGTACAGTTGAAAGGAGGGTCTAGTACCCTGTTGGGCCACCTCTAGCCTGGATACAGGCTGAGATACGGTTCGACATGGAGACATAAAGGTATGGTATGGTATCCGGCAGCACATTTGCCCACAAATGTTACAGCCAAGCCGGTAAAATCGTAGCTGATGTCCCAGCTGGTCCCATAAATGCTCGACTGGCGATAAATCTGGTAACCAGGCAGGAAAAGGAAGTGTTGCAATCTGGCTGAGACATTCCTTGGAAACCCCTGCAGCTGGGGCAGTGTGTCGCTCCACAGCAAAGGATATAAGTACTCATCACGAGGTCTCCATACTCGAACCCGTCCGCTGTCGGATCCCAAACAGAACCTGGATTCATCACTAAAGACAATACGGGTCCAATCCATAGAAGTCCAGGTTTGTCATTATCGCCACTGCAAATGAAGGGAGCACACTCTTTCCCTCCCTAGTTTTATGCTAGAGTTGGAGTAACAAAGTACAAGTACTTCATTACTGTACTCGAGTATTGTTTTCAGGTACTTGTTCTTTAGTTGATTATATGTGTTACGTCATCATTTTTACTTTTACTTACTACATTCCAAAAGAAACATCTGTACTTTTTACTCACTATATTTTCAAACAGGCTCTTTATTTTAGCTTCTATGAATCTGTTTATTTATCTATCTATTAATCTTTCTTTTTATTTACGCTGTTCTAGTCAGGCACTAAAGAAGGGCCAATCGGAACATTAGGTTCATATTTGTCGCCAAGAAATGAGACAAAAAAATGATGCAATCATGATGGTTCTGCCTCACTAAAATGCAGTGCCTGTTTCAAAGAGCTGATGATAACTATTGTTTGGGTAAAATATCATAATTTACTGCATTACTGAATATTACCATGTCTAGTTAAGAGCAATTTAGCAGCATTTATAAAAAAATCCAAAGGTTTTGTATGTTTGGTTCCTCATGTCTGAAAATGTTTTATTCTGTTTTTCGCTGTGGTTTGCTAAAGGCGATGATGATGCCATTCGTGACAGATGATTTTTGCCGATGATTCATGTAGTTGTAGTACAAAAGCTTTATGTATCCTGAGTGTCGTGGATCTGTGCCTCTTACCCTCAATAACATCTGTATCTAAAAAGAGATAGAAAGGCTTTATAAAGAAATACTTTGTGTTTCTCATTAGTAGCATGTACAATTTCACTTCTAAAATATATCAGCCGCACTTCAACATTTACTTGAGTATTGTTTATGAGATTAGTAGTAAAGAACTTGTGCTAGGAGCATAAAAAATGACTCCACATGCTGATATGTGAGGAAGGTGTAGTCATGCAAAACAAAAAAGCATCTATCTCGTCATTATATATTTAATGTATTGATGTCTTAATGGTGTCTCTGATGACAAGACAGACCAGACGGACCAGCCCTAATTAAGAATCGACTAAATCTTTAATGTTCTTTCATAATTCTGCTCTGTAATCTGCCCCGATTTAAAAAGCGCAAATTAAAAAAAACTTTTCCACCTAATGTAGTGAACCCACAGACCAGTCCCTGGTCGCAATTAAAGTATCCAGAGAATGCTCCGAGGTTAATATTGAATGAGTGCATAGGGGGCAGAAGGTCCAAAGTAGATTCTGTGCTTGAAAAGTCATGGTAGTAAATGATGTGGGTTGGTTTAATGGCCTTTGCAGTGTTGAGCTAGTTTGAACGTCTTTTCTCTGGCATAGGACCCTTCTCCATTTGAGTATGGCTTTAACACCACATGAGTCAGTGGGCTGAGCCTGGAGGTTGTGCAGTTTTTACTCTGGACTTTGTCTCTTAAATAAAGCCATTGTGATCATTAGTAAAGGACCAGCGTTTGTTCTTAAAGTATTGGAAGTGCTCAGCCAGATGCTCCAAGAGGAGAATCAGGAACAGTGCGTGTGTGTCGGTGTGTGTTGCATTGTTGTGGAGTGTCGTTCAGCGTGTGGTCTCACTAGCTACGCCAACACACATAGCAATGTGGCATTCATTCTCTTAAGACGATATACACAGAAAATCTTATACACAACTCTGCTCCATGTCCTTTCTGCAAAGCTAGATCTGGACTCTTAAGAACTTAACTGAGTTGTGCAGTCTCAGCCTGGCTGTGTTGGTTTCTTTGTGTCTCGGGACTGTGGTAGCCTAGCGGTTAAGGTACTGGACTATGGATCAGAAGGTCTAGGGTTCAAATCCCACCTCTGCCAAGCTGCCACTGTTGGGTCCTTGAGCAAGGCCCTTAACCCACAATTGCTTGGATTGTAAGACTGTATCTAGTGTAAGTCGCTCTGGATAAGGGTGTCTGCTAAATGCTGTAAATGTAAATGTATTTTTCCTTTCCGCTGTTGACTTTAGCTGCTCAGTTGGAGTCTAGACCCAGCTGTAAAGGTATTTGTCATGCAGTGCCTGTTGTGAGAGGCAGTGTTTAAATAAGAATAAAAACATACTGCGTATGGCTTCATATCTGCATTGTGCAAGAAGGAGACCCATCAGAAGTAACACTACTTTGAAATTGCAGCTGATATATAGAATTGACAATTGTGTAACTCACTGTAGAGGCTGGAGGATGTACATTTTTCTCTGGACTTTGTCTCCAAAACAAAGGGTTTTAACTTGGTTGATCTGGTGCACCCTCGGCCGTATCAGAGCCACCATGACCATTAGTAAGGGACCAGCGTTTGTTCTCAAAGTATTGGAAGCCTTCATCCAGATGCGGCAAAAGGAGAGTTCGAATCAGGGCCGGGTGTGCGTGTCTGTGTGTTGGTGTGTGTTGCATTGCTGTGGAGTGCCGTCCTGTGTGTGGTCTCAGTAGGTAGGCCAACACACAGATAGCAATGTTGTGCCATGTGGCCAGATATAATGGCCATGTCTTTCAGACCCACTCCCTCCCCAGTCCTAACTCTTTTTGTGGGCTCTGTTTGTTTCTCAGAGACATCAAAAATAATACAACACTGAGCAAAAGAAAGGAAAAAATAGACAAACATACACACTTCCTGTAAAGCGCTAGCCCCAGAAAGCCCCCACAAGTGAAATCAGAGCAACTTTGTGGTCTGGCCTGGCCTCAGTATTATTTAAAAAAATACCCTGTTATTATTGAGTGGAGAGAGCGAGCGAGAGAGAAAGAGAGGGAGAGAAAGAGAGAGCGAGCGAATGACTATTATCTTTATGTAGGTCCTTTAATTTTAATGCACCACAGATTTATAGCTTAGCATTCCGGCACAGAGGCTTTGGGCACCCCACCCTGATCATAAACCCAGCAGGACAGTGCTAGTGTTTTTGATAGCTTTGCTGTGACATGCTACACCCTTTACAGTTTCACAAACACTTTCAGTGTCCGGCGTTCACCTTTTTTTTTGGTATTTATTCTAACCCCACACTCTCATCTGCTTCCCCTAGGCCTTTCTTCCGTTCATCCTCTACTAAGGGACAGCTATCATGTTGCGTACTGCTAATCTGTATTGGTATGAGTTTTAAAAAATCACTTCTGCCGAGACTATAAAGTGTTACAGTTTAACTAAACTTGTTTATTTCTCTTAAGACGTTAACTCACAACATTATATGGGGGTATCTCGGTGTTTTTCCCATAAGGAATAATGTAAATTGAATCCATTCTTCCCAGACCACACGAAAATAATATATAAGGCATTATATGCTTTAATGGAGTTGTATTGTATATGTTGGTTGCTCTCAAAGTTTCTTTTTTATGTGTCTTGGGATGTTTTTTTCCTTTAGCCTTTAGCTGCTCAGTTGGTGTCTAGATCCAACTGTTTGTAGAGCTGGTTGTCCCACAATGCCTATTGTGTGAAGCAGTTTATAAATAAGAATAAAAACATGCTGATTAAGGTTTAATATCTACATTGTGCAAAAACGACCAATTAGAAGGAGCACCAGTTTGAAATGGTGGAGTTTGTTACTGCTCCATTTGACAGATTAAACATTAAGGAATACAGTACTGTGCAAAAGGTCACAATTGGATTTGATGTTTCAGCAATGGTAAAATGAGCATATATAATTATATAACTATTTTTATTATTCATTAGAACCTCTCTTTATACAACCAGAAAATACAGACAATTTGTATGAAGTATTACAAACTGCCTACACTTGAGCAGTAGCAGCATCTGGCAGCTTCATCAGGATGCCAAGTTGACCCTGAAGAAGTTTGATCAGGAATGGTCTTTTTTGGAGGGTAGCAGCAAAGAAACCACTTTTCAGAAGGGGAACAGGGTGAAAAGGTGCTAGGGAGTTTTTCCTTTCCACTGTCGCCCTAGGCTTGCTCAATTTGGGATTGGACGTAGTTATTAGGAGATAATCTAAACTTGTAAAGTTGCTTTGAGACAATGCTCCATTGTAAAAAGCGCTATATAAATAAATCTGACTTGACTTGACTTAAAGCTCAAAAAGTATTATGTGAAATTTTTGGCTCCAATCGTCGACGATATAGTATATATGGTCATTATAGCATTGCTAAAACAATAAATCTAATGGTGGCCTAATACTTTTGCACAGTGCTGTATTTTATTTAGAACTGCGTACGTCTTAGCGGTCAACTAAACTTCCGTTGGCATCACCTTATGATTTACAGTATGTACTCAAAGACCTGATAATAGTCATGTTGTCACCATTCCGGGGCCATTTGTATAATACACTGGGTTAAACAGTCAGAACTTAGTACAAACTGGTTGCACTTTTACTAGAGGCAATCAGCCATTCTGTTTGGGAGCCTCACTGGATGAATATTCAATGAGGAACCTTTGAACTCTGGTCCAATTTGGAGATCCCACTAACATTTCTTTATCTTTCATATCAGGTAATCCACAGGCATCCTGTGCCACCGCTGAAGGACCACTCGCCGATGCGTGAGGACTCACTGCCCAACTCTGGAATGGAGGACAACTCCCAGCCAGGTGGCGGCAGCACTGGAGGAGGGGGTAGTGTTGTCAAAAAACCACGCTCCCGCACCAAGATCTCGCTCGAAGCGCTGGGCATACTGCAGAGTTTCATCCAGGACGTGGGACTCTATCCTGACCAAGAAGCCATCCACACGCTCTCAGCTCAGCTGGACCTGCCCAAGCACACCATCGTCAAGTTCTTCCAGAACCAGCGTTACCATGTGAAACACCACGGCCGGCTGAAGGAGCTGGGAGCCGAGGGGAGCGGCGTCGATGTATCCGAGTACCGAGATGAAGAGCTGCTGTCCGGCTCCGAAGACGCCGAGTCCAGCGAAGACGGCCATGAGGAGGTCTACAGTGGCCAAGAAGGTACCTCAGCAGGAGTAACCGCCTCTGCCTCGACGCCATCCTCCACATCAGGACAAGAAGACAGCAAGGACAAGGGCGTGTCTCTGGGCTCAGGCCGGCCCAGCTCCCTGCCCTCCTGTAGCTCATCCCCAAGCCCTCGAGACCAGGCTGAATATCAGAGATAAAGTATTCAGACGTCGAGAAAGCAGGACGTAGGCTAGGAGAGGATGCGAGTGGAACAAGTGGAAGAGATTTTATTTTAAGAAAAGAATAAAAAAATCAACACAGGGTCAAATACAGACTTCTTAAAGGGGAATTAAAGAATATGTTATATTTAATGTCGGTTTTAAAGAAACAAATGTTACCACAAAATAGCTGAGATGTGGGATTTCGAGTTCTTGGAGCAGACCAGGTGCCATCAGAGACTTTGTCCTCGCGACATAACGAAGGACAATTTGCCCGTAGTCATTCTTTATTTGTTCCCGGGGTTCAGAGCTCTGATGAAAGTGAAGATTTCTTACCACAGCCGTCATGTTCACTTTTACACATGATTTCTCAAATTAAGACTGATGTAAGCCACAGTAAGAAACGCCAAGCCAGTCGAGTTTCTCCTCAAAGTACTCCTTAATTTCGGACCTACAATCTGGGGATCTGTCATTAGAGACCACTGTCCCACCCACCTTCCGCCACCAGAGTAATGACAGAGACTAAGCATTAGACAAGCTTTAGAGGAGCCATGGAACTTTTACAGGAACCCCCATATCTTTAATTGTGTCTGCTCGTGGAGCCTGGTGGGTGGTTGTGGCTTCCCTCTTCCTCCCATCTGTGATGGGGCATCCTTTATGTCTCCAAGAGGTGGCTATGTTTGGCCATTGAAGCGGTTGGATGGATGGGTGGGTGGGTTGGAGGTAGTGATGATGGCTGGGGTGTATACACTGTCCTAGCCAATCGATTCCACTGTAAATACATGTGGTCTACTGAAATGTCCAGAGTTAGCCCTGCAGGCCCTTTGAAGACAGAGCCATGCCTACCACAAACCACCACATCATTCCAACGTCGCTGGACAACCACCACCCTGGAACCCATGCATAGCTAATATGGACATCTCTCAACACCTCTGCTAGGCAAGAATTTCGAGTGGCGGTTTCGTAGAAGTGTGTGTGTGTGTACACGAGACGTCTTGTCACTCTGTACTGTCTTTGCACTTAAGACGGCTAGTGAGCACCAAGATGGGAACATTTCTAGGCCTTCACTAACCGCCAGAGCGAGATTTAAAGAAAGTCTGAATGCCTTACCTGGTTTTGAGCAAGCAAGAGAGTTTTGAGAAAGTCATGGATATCCAGCAAGGCGTCTGTCGTCCATCCTTTCCTGTCTCTGTCCCAGTTTTGAACAGCCACGCTCCACATCTCTATTTATTGCTATCTCTATCCACAGTTATTATTATTGTTATTATTATTATTGTTATTATTATAATGGTTGTTCTTTCTGTCATTGTTGCAAGTTTTGTTGTTGGGTTTTTTTATCGGTTCAAAATCCGCTCTTGGCTCAAAGCTGTTTTGGGAATGAGAGACTTTATGGACGGGGGGAGCGCTGCCAAAACAGTGGGAATTAGAAGCAGTTACTGATGAGGTCGAGTGAACCCTGCGATGTTGGAACAGTTCTACGTATACGCTACGTACATTTCCCAAAGAGAACGACAAGCGTTCAGAGGCTTTTACCTTTCTTTCCCACTCGCCGACAGTCTTTTTTTTGTTGAGCCAATCCAAACTCTGTATTCTAAACAGAAATGTTAATTCACATCTCGGGTAACGGACAAAGCAACACGGCCCCTCTGTGGTGAATCCTCCATGGACACTGTGGCAAAACTTGGATCCAGGGTCCTGATCAGCTGCTACCTGCTCATTTCTGGATAAGAGAGTAATCGTCATTGTTAACCATACACTGACCTTTAAACTGTTCTTTTTTGATGTTGTTTATGATGTGATGTTTATGAAGATGTTTTATCTATTACAAATGACAGCATTTTCTCTTTGTGTGCGAGTGTCTCCATTGCAAAGCCTTGAGCTGACTATGCAGCACGACTACAGCTGGCATGAGCTTCTCAGTCCTGTTCAGTCAGACGTCTGCCAGGGCCCGGGCTCTCTAACAAGACGTACGCAGGACGGACAATAATCCACATGGAAGTGCTGGCGTCCATCCCGCCGGGGAGCCGCTGCATTGCACGCCGAACAAGCTGTGACACAGTGAAGCCTCAGACTACATTGTTAGGTGTGCTGATTCCGGCCTTACATTGCAGTTTTTCACTTTGCAGTGATCTCTTAACCACTAGCCGATGCACATCAAGAGAGTGGCTCTTCCTGTCCATTCCAGGCTTGTCGTAGAACCTTTTTTTATCTACTGATAAAGTATTGGATAAACCTAATGATATACAGCTTTCTTATTTTGTCTTGGTTGGTCTCTCTCGTTCGGGGTTTATCATTTTTCCCTCTTAAGTGAAATGAAATTTTAAGATGGAAAGCTTTAAAGCTTCAAAGCTGCCCGGGTTGGTTATTATTATTATTCATCTTTTCCTCAGCAGTCACACCCTGACCACTATATAATACACTATTCCAGCACAATCCCTTCATATTTCACTTGGTTTCAATACAATTTCTCCATATGAAAATCTTAAGCTTATAAAGTCTAAGGTTGCTGGTTGGGATATTTTGAATCTGTACCTGAAAACCCTACTTGAGGGCCATAATACGGGTATCTAATAACAGAGCACCGATCGCCTGCTGGATCTAAACCTTAATCAAACTTGTCAATCAGCCATCTCTCCAGGAGGCCAAGGCCCACCCCTGCTATTACCATCCCCTCGTGGCCCCACCTCCCGCAGAGCCCAGATAAGTCTGAAACAAGCGGCTTTGATGAGCCTGCTCCTAAATTATCTACAGTCCTTGCGAGACGTCACCAGACTGGTGTTTAACCTGCAGCAGGGGTGGCTGGCCTCCCCATCACCACCTCCTCCTTCTCCTCTCTGTCCTGCGTCTCGTTTCGTCCTGCGGCAGGCAGGAGGACGATGGCTCTCGCTTTGCCGCGCTGTCAGAGCTTATTGGAAGTGATCACGTCCCCTCGTGGGGAAACAAGTGGTTCCTGGAGGGCCGACAAACTCTCAGTGGAAACTCCCACTGGAGCTGGAGATGATTGAAGGAGAAACAGGGTTCTGCTAAGAAGAATATTTTCCTCAATTACGCATATAATAGCCACAGACAAGACACATACCGGCAACTGCACACGCATCCTGTAGCCTTTCAAAACTTAGCACTTAGACGAATTTCACACGCAAACAAGACAACAAAGGCTCGCCATTCGCCACGGCTGATTTTTTCCGAAGGTAGATTTCCCTCTCTGTTTTCATTGTTTGTGTTTTGTTTTTGTTTTGTTCTTGCAGAGCGCCTTAACTAAGCACAAAGCGCCACCTGCTTGCTTTGGAGACGAAATCTTTATATCCTCACTAATTACAATGTGAATCAGGATTGCCACTCCAGGATTGGTATTTTTTTCCTCAATCAAATGGATCATCGTTATCACTAAGTGATAATCTATGTGCATTATTTGGCTGTTTGGAGTTGTGTGTCGAATATTTTTGTTTTATTTTTCTCAAATTGCTGTCATTTAAATAAAACACATGGATGAAAAAAATAAGTCGGATTCCTCGCGCTTCTTTCACGTCATGGTTCGAATCCATTTCTGACCAGCGTTGACTCGGAGGTTAAGGTTCTTTGGGACTGTAGTGGTCTAAGTTTGGTTAAGATACAGGTAATCGCTGCTAAGCCATGGGCTGATTTACGATATTTCAACTTTACAATGCGAATCTGGTAATACAGGTATTTTATGATGGCCCGAATTACATTATTTTGACTCTATGATGAGAATCCAATAGTAAAAGTACTCCCCATTTCAGGATATTTTGATTTCATGATGGAGATCCGGTAAAAAACATAAATACACAATCAGCAGAAATAGCACTCTGAATTTTGATTTGTCCTGGGCAAGCGATACGTAGTATATGTAGTATACAAGCAGTACTCTTCCTGCACTAGGATGAGGAAGTCGGCAGTGCGTGATGTAGGGGGTCATGTGGCATGAGTGATGAGCGCTGGGAAATGTAGTGAGGAAAAGCCGTGTTTAGCATATATTAAAATCCTCGATTTGTGATAAACTCAACATATGATGGATTTGTCGGGAACTTATCCCCATCATAAATTGGGGAGTGCCTGTACTGGACTATGGACCAGAAGGTCCAGGGTTCAAATCCCACTAACAGTCTGCCACAATTGGGTTCCTGAGCAAGGCTCTTAATTGCGTGGACTGTAAGGTTTATCACTCTGGATAAGGGCATCTCCTAAATGACTAAATTCAAGTGTAAGGTTGTATCGATATTGTTATTAGGGCTTGTGGGAGGCTTAACATTTAAGGCTATCGACTACTAATTAGAAAGTAGTGATTTCAAATCCTTGGCTCGAGTGCATGGGGGTGTCTGCTAAATACCTACGTGATTAAACGTGTAAATTTGGTCAGCTGTATATCAAGCAAGCATCAACACATCAATTTTCACCACGGCTATTCTAAATGCTCCGAAAGCACAGCGGTCATCTGTAGAACAATGCAATGTTGTCTATTGCAAAGGGACCAAGACTTTGGGAAAGCAAGCAGTGCAGCCACAAGACCCAAACACTCTATCATTTGTACATAAAAAGCAATCAAACCAGGCCATAATAGGAAAAAAATGTACCACAGGGTATATTGGACCGATGTTACTGGAAGTGATCAGTGACAACAGAACTTTTCGTAATCATCTGCTGAAAACACCATTAAATAAACCACCAAATTGTGTGGGCAACTAACCAGCGCGGATGACCCGAAGCGAAAAAAAAAAAGCCAGCACTGTTATCGCATGCTTTTGGTCTCACTAAACCACACGCATAAAAGGAAAGTCGTGAAATCAGCAATATATAAAATTGACACGCTTCCCAAAAAGCAAAACACTAATTTGGCTCCCACATTAGCGCGGTGCTAGGAAGTCGGCTCCGTTTTCAGTTGTGCCTTCTCATCTGCAAATGCAATCGGATTCCTGCGTTGTGTTTATCTATCTTTAGTTCTGTTACTCAGAGCCGCATCATTTGGTCGGAGAAGTCCGAGATCCCAGTCGCCGAGCCTCTACAAAAAGTCTCCTTTGGCCACCTGCCAGTGCGCTCTCCCTGACACGGTTCCCTTCGTTTGGAGAGCAGCTTGCAGTGGCGTCCTCTGGTTTTCATTCTGTGCCAGTCCCCCAATCTCCTAATTGAACTTATTATTCGCTCAATTGGCTTGTTTTAACCCTTTCTCCCCTCCAGGTTTGAAGCTGGATGTCATTAAAGCAGAGGCTTTTTCAGCAGGCATCAGGAGCATTAGGAGAGCTGTGGAGGTTTTAATAGGAAACCACAGCGCTGGCCCGATCCGCTGCCGTGTCTGCGAGCTGCTAGATGCGAGTCGAACTTCATTCTGGCACTGTGGTGCTGCCAGACCACCCAGTCAGGGAGTTTGTTTTCTGGATGATGGATTCTTGCCTCAGCTGCCATATTGGGTGACCTAATATCAGGCTCTCTCGCTACCCTTTTCCTCTGTGTACTATAGAGGAAGAGCGCCATGTGTAACAGGCATCTGTGCGCCTTTCTCCACCGCCCAATAGGAAGTGGTTCATACGCAACCTTTTGATAACATATGGATGACATTCCGGATGGAAACTGACGCTTCCTCTGACCTACACAGATAAATCCATAAATCACTGACATTCTAACCACGTACTGCTTATGTAGTTTTGCCCGATTAATAAAGCAGTGAGGGTGTTTAGTTTATGCACTGCAGAAAGTCAGATTGGGTCAGTAATCTGTAATCTGACCAACGAGTTTACATGCACTTGAGTAATCAGATAATGGGAAACAGTAATCAGATTTTCTACTTCGAAAAAAGCCTATAATATCAAGTAAGGATGTAATGTAAACTTTGGAATAATTAAATAACAAAACTCTTCATTTCCTTGAGCATATACTGCGTTCCAGTCTTCACAAAGGTGTTCGATGTGTTTCACGGATGTTACGTTTAATTTCAGGGTTGCCAGATCCTGCCAGAGAAACATGCAATAGGTCTATGGAAACAAGCCCAAAAGAAGCAAGGTCTCTTTGAATAAGTGGATCTGGCAACCGTTGGCTCCTCTAGCCTTTCGGGCTATGCATGTGCAGACTGGGTATGCATGCTCTGAGAAATACAATTACTGAAATAAAATCCATCCCTTTTTTTTTTTTTTATCAACTTTCTAGACCTTAATCTGATCTGGGAATTGGAGTATGCTGTTCACATGGCCACTTGCATGTAAACTCTCCCAATGAATTTAAAGCACTGTGCAAAAGTCTTAGGCCACCATTAGATTAGATATACTACTGTTTTAACAATGGAATAATGACCATATATCATTTTTCCTCAGTCTTTTTATTAGAATACAACCAGAAAAACTGGAAAATGTGTATTTTTTTCATTAAATAAACTGTAAAAAGTCAGTAAAACAGCTTCTATAGGCGGCAGTAGTGACTATTTAGTGTGACCTCCCCTTACACTTGAGCAATCTGGGAGAAGTCAAAAGAAGTTTGATCAGGAAAGCTCTTTTTGGAAGGGTAGCAGCCAATACACCACTTTTTCAGAAGGGGAACAGGGTGAAAGGGCTCAGATATGCTAAAGCTCACAAAAATTGGAATGAAGATCAGTGGAAAAGAGGATTATGAGAGAGAGAAGAATCCTAGTTTGAAATTTTGGAGTCTAAAATGTCATATATGGTCATTATGCCACTGCTAAAACAGCAATCTAAATGGTGGCCTAAGACTTTTGCACAGTTCTGTATAATATAGTACAGGATTATCCGTAACTGCTCTTTGAGTGGATCAATGGATGATGCATGAGAAGTACAGGGAACGTCTGTTAATAATCATCAGACCACAGAAAAGGAAGCACAAGGGGCCCTGTGTGGCAAAAAGACTCCATGGGGACACAATGAAAGGCTTTTTTTCACAGAAAGGTTTTCAACATTGCATTGCATGTAATAAAGAGCGATGGTACTGTTGCGTGACCGCTGCATTTCGCCTGTTTATATACGGGTGTGTCCTTAGTTCCAAAAAGCCACCAGATCCTCATTCCCCTTCATTTTTAATCATTTTGTGTTTACAGTCAAGCCTTTTGACAATATTAGTAGTAAAATGTAGTAAAATGTTTTTTTCCCACTAAACCAGAAAAGGAGATTGACAAGCCTCTGGCAGGGGAGCAGAGGCAGCTGCCAGGGCACTGCTGCTGGGGTATTAGGGCCTGATGGCAGCCTGATTAGGGGCCATTAGAGGTGAGAGCAAAAGGGCGGCAAGGGACGCAGGTGCACCAGTGCCGGCTATTACCCAGAATTCAGCGGGGTGGAGCGCAAACACACACCTGTGGTCTCCCGTTGGCACGCTCACGCCGCACACCCCCTCATCTCGCCACACATTAATACACACTGATAAACAAGCTAATACTCAGAGCTGTGCTGTGTCCTGCCTCCGTGCTGGCCTATATCAATCAAATGCCACGAGGAGTGCATGTTTTTATCATGTTCAAAGACTTTTGAACACAGTGATAGGGCTTAAGCTTATATCACACGAATTCTGACTTTTGTTTATTAAACGATGGTGAAGGCTTTACACTTAATTACCATTCTTTGGGTCCACGGTGACTAAGACGTCAATTATTCTGTTGTGGTTTAGCCCCAGTTTTAATATACAGAGATTCTGGATCCTCACTTTCAGCAGAACTGTGAATTCTGAAAGCTAAATAAATCCAAGCCCAAGACAATAGAAGCCTGGCCTAAAATAACATCTGCCATTGAAGATTGTTTTTAATGTCTGTTTTTATGTAGAAAAAGAGATCTTAGCTCGCATATATATATTTACTTGTATGAACAATTCCCTTTTTTGTTTTTCCCCTCTGTTTTTCCTTCCTTTTACAGCTCGTCTTATGACTGGTTGGTTGGCACCAAATCATTGATCACAAAAACATTACACCCTTAAAACAAATAAATCGACCTATTTTCCAGCTGTATTATGCATGACAGCTGTAAACATCAAAGTGAAAAGACTATTTAAATGATTCTGTAAAATATACGGTTTGGATAAATATTCAACCCCATTAGATTAACCATCATACACCTGCTCAGGTACAACCAGTGACCATCCTGATCTCACACCAGACCCCCACCTGACATCCGTGAAGTGGTTTTGATGACTTCAGATTAAAAGTGGCCACACAAATAATTTACCACGATTACAACGGTGCTTTGAAAAGGCTCTGGGATAAAGTTGTGGAAAGGCACAAGTTAGGAGGAGAATAAAAAAAGATTTCAGAGACTTTAACTATCCCTCAGAATTACACGTTAACATTGCCCTACCTTGCTCTTACACAGCATGCTATGGCACCATCATGTAACGTAGTGTTAGAAATACAAAAACAAAAGGAGGAAAGCTGAAAAGTTTTTGTTGGGCTGGTTTATTTAACGTCGCTTTCAGAATCAATGGCTATTTAATGGCACAAGGTTCCACAAGGTTCAAAACTAATTGAACAAGATTCAATTAACCTAATGCACAGACACGGGGAGAACATACAAACTCTACACAGGTAGAGTCCGACGTTGGGATCCTACTGGGGACACTGGAGCTGTGAGGTGACAGCGCTAACCATTGCACCATCGTGCCGCCCCGAAGATGAAAGGGAAAAGGAATTAATTCTAAAAATGAAATTCATTAACGATTATACAATACTATTTAGTGATTTATTAGGGCTATTGCTTTCTTTGTAGCTATCATATGTTTGTGTGTAGGTAGCTTGTCTTTTTTTTGCAGCACATCGGCGAATTTATACTGTTTTGGTGTATAAAAGGCCAAATATCCCAAATATCATTTACATTTACAGCATTTAGCAGACGCCCTTATCCAGAGCGACTTACAATTGATACAGTCTTACAATCCAAGCAATTGTGGGTTAAAGGTCTTGCTCAAGGACCCAACAGTGGCAGCTTGGCAGAGGTGGGATTTGAACCCTGGACCTTCTGGTCCATAGTCCAGTACCTTAACCGCTAGGCCACCACATCACACTGAACCAATCAGATTGTAAGGTCGGAAGTAACTGATGTATAAAAAGCATTAAAGGGCAGATCACTTTTTCAACCCTGTTACTCTAGTTAGTTTCATTAATGATCAGAATTGGTGTTTTGAACGGTGTTTGACTTCAGGCTGTAAGACAATAAGTGACTTAATCAAAGGTCTGCGCTTGCAGACTTTGTTGTGATGATGATGTCCGTCTCAGGTCAGTGTCTGCTATCAGCCGATGCTCAGAGCGTTGGTATCAGTTTGACGCTAAAAACGAAAACCACTGGATCAGATCCAATCGCATACTTTAGCTCTGAGCGCTAGCTGCTTAGTTACGCTCCTCGCTACACATTGAGATCATTTATATGAACCATGGCAATAAATGAGCATGATGAATCCCTGTTCTGGGATAAGTAGCTCAGCTAGTGCACTCAATTAAGTCCATAAACCTGACAGACTGAGATGCAGGGAAACGTGAGCTGTGCCGATAGCCTCCCCAGGGACGGCGGGCTAAAGCAGGGCATCTGTCACCGGCCTGTATCAGAGTGCCGTGCGCTGGCATTAATGCGCCGAGCGACAACGCTCACGTCCGCACACACCCGATCGGTACTCAGGGGCAATCATTCAATTACTGAAGCGAGCGGGAACATCGGAACTGTCTCAATTAGCGCGACAGCTAAAGCAGAAAGCTCTTGGCATACACACGAAGACTTTTATTCCACCTTCCCGAAATGACTGGCTGGATCTCGAGGCGGCAAAGTTTGAAGCCTAGCTGTAGTTTGACATATCTTTCATTCCAATGCACTTATTTTGAAGGCGAAACGAGAAGCCGCTTGTCAGTGGTTTGGGTCTGTGGCGAACAAATTATTTACAACAAAAATAGCAATTTGGTGCACAGCGCTCGAGTTTGTCTAATTCAATCAGTATCAAGTGTCGAGCACAATGTTCAATAGCAGAGGCCAAACAGCTGCTGCAATTAAAAATATATTACTTACTGCATTTCGCTAAATCCCAGAATAACTAATCAGCTCTGGAACATGAAAATTACATGAAGGAAAATGTACTGATTCCATCCCAAACAGGAGAAACCCTGAACACCGAACGGCAAGCTGAGAAAAAGATTCTACAACTATTCACTCTATGTTTTTAGATGTTCCTCAAAACCATGTTAATAGGCTGTTGTGAGGTTTATGGTTCTACAGGTATTCCTGAAAGTACAGAGTACTGCTATGGCTGATAATGTTATTATTGTTTTATTGGTATTTATTATAGCCATGTGCAAAACACACACCTGAAAGCTTCCTATCAGTTCCTGCCAGTTCCAAACAGTATGATGAAACACAGATTAATGAAGTGTTTATGAATCAGTTCCTTTAAACCTCTTAACAAACCTGTATGAAAGTCAAGACCATCTGAGGATCATCAACGCTTGGGCCAGAGCCACGAACACTGATAAGCCGCTGATAATGCACGCAGTTTTGTACCGTCTTTGTTTGTATACTATTCTGTTGTGTATCATCATTGTGACACATCAGTTCTCTTCATTCTGAGCTGTTAATAAAGGTCTGGTTAATAAAACAGAATTGGTTTCACCACTGGTCCAGAGTGCAGACGTTCCCCTCACGTGACTCCATTAAAATACCATCGCTTCCTCTTGCACCTCTTATCCACCTCCACCCCTCTTCATTTAGCATGGGCATGCGACAGATGTGTGGCACCGGGTGCCTGAGGGAATCCCGAGGTGCACAATCCACCCTGTCCGCCACTGATGGCTTCCGACAACCGTGTTTCATTCTCTGAAGTCTCGGATTCACAACATGCTCAGTGATCTTATACTGCTCCATTTTGTTCGAGAAGTCAAGTCAGAGAAGGACTTTTAAGACCTTAATTGTGTCTTCTGCTCTCACCCAGAGGAGAACGGGTTCCTCATTTGAGCCTGGTTCCTCTCAAGCCTTCTTCTTTATGCGTCTCAGGAGGGTTTTCATTGCCACTGGCGTCTCTGCCTGCTCACTTAGGTTTTAGACTCGGCATTTTGTGAAGCAATGTCGATTATTAAATGTGCTTTTACTGTGGTGGCCTAGTGGTTAAGGTCCTGGACTATGGACCAAAAGGTCCAGGGTTCAAATCCCACCTCTGCCAAGCTGCCACTGTTGGGTCCTTGAGCAAGGCCCTTAACCCACAATTGCTTGGATTATAAGACTGTACCAATTGTAAGTCGCTCTGGATAAGGGCGTCTGCTAAATGCTGTAAATGGTCACAACACGATGAATGGAAAGAAATTTACCAACTTAAAAAATCTACTGCCTCCTAGTCTAGAACAGTTCATTGTTTTTCTTCTTTTCAGTTATACAAGCAAGTGGCTTAGCGCTGTCACCTCAGCTCCAGACACCAGGGTTTGAGTCCCAGCTTGCTACCTGTGTGGAGTTTGCATGTTCTCCCCATATCTCTGTCTAACCCAGCTTCCTTCCACATACAAAAAAACATGTTAGGTCAACTGGCATCTAAAGTGTCCCAGAGTGAGAGAAGAGTGAGAGTGAGTGAAGGTCCATGTGCCCTGTGATAAATTGGTGCCCTTATGACCTGGATTAAGCAAATATAGAAAATGAATTTGATGAACAAAAGAAAGTTAGGACACAGCTAACAGAACGGCAGCTAGTAGTCTGACCTTAGGTGTATCTAGGCCCTTTTTAGGAGGCCTCAAGCCCCACTAATTTGAGTCTCAGCACCCCTAAAAACAAGGGTAAAAAATGTTTGTTGGTGATTTCTTCTCAAATTGATGTTCATCTCTGATAAGCTGAAGAAAAGTTTTATGGTTTACAAAGGTGGGACGGGGGGATGGGGTTGTCTTATCGCACCCCTAAAGCTGATGGGCCTAGAATGGCCCCCGAGGCCGACAAACTGCTCACAAAGATTTCAAGGATGCCATCAAATGTAAAAGCTTAAAGAATGACACATTTAATTATAGGTCACTGGTCATAGGTCATTTATCCAGTGACATTTATGCTGCCATAACTGTGCAATATTTTAATATGAAAAGTAAAATAAACATTTTTTTTGCCTCAAAACTATACATAATGGATGCGATGCCATTTTTTTTTTTTGCAGTAAAAAACTGGACAAGTCATGTAGTCTCAATGTTAAATACCAGATCTGTCACATGATTCAAATAGGGAGCAAAGGGTGGATAAAATAACGTCGCATTTTTGCTGTCCAAATTTCACATTTGGTCTGTTTGGTCTGGAAGATACCATCATTCTACATGAGCTCAAAAGTATTCACTGTCATCCGAATAACGAGCAATTTGTTCGGTTTGTACTCAGTCAGCAAAAGCAGTTCCAGCAAAAACATTAACATTTGTTGACAAACTGGAGATTCTTTTGCTCCTCAAAAACTCAGCCTTTTCTGGATGCTGCTTTTGGACAAAGTCTTGATTATAATCAACTGTTGACATCGTCTCTGCACATCAAATCACAACTTTTTTTCGAATGTGTTGCAGGCCTGAAATGCAGGAACGGATGTTTATTAACAAATGAAATGAAGTTGACCAGAAAAAAAACATGAAATATTTCAGGTTCATACTGTCGGCAATGAATTAAATGTCAAAGTAAGCGTAAGAAACACTGCAGATTATTTTATTTGATTTTCCATACTGTCTCATACTGTAATAATAACAACAACTACTACATTTACATTTACAGCATTCCATTATCACATCCATTATCTGTGTACATTAATAAATCATTTACATTTACAGCATTTAGCAGACGCCCTTATCCAGAGCGACTTACAATTAGTACAGTCTTACAATTCAAGAAATTGTGGGTTAAGGGCCTTGCTCAAGGACCCAACAGTGGCAGCTTGGCAGAGGTGGGATTTGAGTCCAGTACCTTAACCGCTAGGCCACCACAGTCCCACAGTACTACTACTACTAATAATAATAATAATAAGTCCAATTTATATAGTGCCATTCTCATACCCAGGTATGAGCAGAAGAGGAAAATACTGTGAGAGGGGGTACATTTTTCGGAGTTTTGAAAAAGAAAAGTGGGGAATAGATCCAAACAGATTGAGGTAGTGTATTCCATAGATCTGGGCTAGACCATGTAGAGAGTTAGAGAGGAATCTAGCATCAGAGTTTTGCAGATACTGAAGTGGGTGGATGCTTTAGTCCAAGCGAGATGATAGAAGCTGAAGGCCTTGCTTAACAGCACTGCAGCAGTGGCTTGGCAGATTTGAGCTCGGAACAATCTGGATCATTAGTTCCTTAGAAATTTGGGGGTGACCAAAAACTATTGCTGATAAAGCAAAAACATATTGTTGCACCGTGTGCTAGCAGTGGTACAAGCAAGGCAAAGTTCTAAAGAGAAGTAAAGATGATGATATTGATATAAACAAGTGTATTTTCAAATTATATACATAACTTTAGTGTCACCTCAGTCAAACTGGCCAACGTGCCAACATCTTTCCACAGGTAATCCAGAAAATAGCAAACACCAATCCACACTAGCATTATAAATCTACAGATCCTAATCACAGATCAAATACAACAGATTCAAAAACTACGAATCATTTCTCAACTCAGGTTACACAATTTCTACAAATAATCAATTACTTCACAAGAGCACAAACAAAAGCCTTCACCTTCATTTCTCAGTCTGTTGTAGTCCTCTCCAGGCAGCACCTTGAATATAGCACACAGCAACCCGATGATAATGGCTCCCCCTGCAGGACGGGAGGACAGATATACAGAACAGGTCCACCTCCCTGTATCTACACTCAATGTCCATTTGATCAGCTCCACTTACCATATAGAAGCACTTTGTAGTTCTGCAGTTACAGTCTGTAGTCCATCTGTTTCTTTACACACTTTGTTCGTCTCCTTTACTCTGTTCTCTAATGGTCAGGACCCCCGCAGGACCAGCACAGATATATCAGGTACTATTTGGGTGGCGGATCATTTTCAGAACTGCACCGACACTATTGTCGTGCTGGTACGATTGGATCTGATACAGCAGTGCTGCTGGAGTTTTTAAACACCTCAGTGGGACTGCTGGACTGAAAATAGTCCACCAACCAAAAATATCCAGCCACCAGCATTGTGTGAGCACTGGTGACGTTGTACAGTTTGTGTTAGTCATCCTCTAATCCAACAGATGAGCTGCCGTCTCGGACTTATATGATATGGTAGATGTGTCTAATAACTCCAGCAGCACTGGAGTAACAGTGCCGCGGGTAACAGTGTTTGCCGCGTGACTAAATGTAAACACTAATTACATTAATCGCCCTGATGACCGAGCTCAGAAATTGTCCAAATTCACACCCAGCGCACCCTGTAAAGTGCCATGCTTCATAAAAGGCCAGCATTGTTGAGCTGCCCAGAAGAACGGAGGTTATTCGTGGCTGTATTTTTTTATGAGTCCTCTTTCTCCTGCCCTGTGCGCGGCTCAAACCTTTAATACCATGAAGAGGCACAATGAGCTTCAAGCCCCATCATTATTCTCTATTTTTGAACGGTCGCTAGTGACCAACAATCACTGAGGCCCATAGTTTGTAAAAGGCACCATCGGCCGCAACTGTCCACATAAACGTGGCCTTGCAGGCGATGTTCGGGACAGCTATAAATAAATGGGCGACCCGAAAGCCCCCGAAACCTTCATTCCACGGTGGCATTGGTTAGCTGGAGCGAGGCTGGAGCTGTGGAGAGGAGAGTTCTGGGGCTGCATCGTCAGCATGTGAAATGTCTTAGGGGAAGAGGCTTATTATGTGCCATCTCGCTGCTGAATATTGAATACTGGTTGCGCAGCCGCTTTGGCGTGTGGGTGCGCAGAGGTCGTGGGCGTGTGTTTTTGTGTCTGATGATGATTTAAATTGCATGTGTGGGATCACGAACGCAATATAAAGTCAACTCCCTTCTGTGTATCACACGCGAGCTACTTCGCCCAGCTAGTTCAAATGCCAGTGTTTCCTACAACCCATCGACTGCAAACTAAGATAAAGTGGTTTACGTTTAGATGGTTAGTGTCAACCGGATAGATTCCTCAGGTTATAGACTCGAATACCTAATACCTTACAGTGGAGCAATTAAGTATTTAGCCACTGATTGTGCAAGTTCTCCTACTTAGAAAGATGAGAGAGGTCTGTAATTTTCATCGAAACCTCCTTCCATCAGTGAGAGCATTGAAGATGGAACATGGCTGGATCTTCCAGCAAGACAATGATCCCAAACACACCGCTAGGGCAACGAAGGAGTGGCTCCGTAAAAAGCATTTCAAGGTCCTGGAGTGGCCTAGCCAGTCTCCAGACCTCAACCCCATAGAAAATGTGTGGAGGGAGTTGAAAGTCCGTGTTGCCCCAAAACATCACTGCTCTAGAGGAGATCTGCATGGAGGAATGGGCCAAAATACCAGCTACAGTTTGTGCCAACCTGGTGAAGACTTACAGGAAACGTTTGACCTCTGTCATTGCCAATAAAGGTTATGTTACAAAGTATTGAGTTGAACTTTTGTAACTGACCAAATACTTATTTTTCACCATGATTTACAATTAAGTTCTTTAAAAATCCTACAATGTGATTTCCTGGATTTGTTTTCCTTATTTTGTCTCTCATAGTTGAAGTGTAGCTATGATGAAAATTACAGACCTCTCTCATCTTTCTCAGTAGGAGAACTTGCACAATCAGTGGCTGACTAAATACTTTTTTGCCCCACTGTATATCTAGTGACCAGATTTTCCGGGACGCTGTGTGTTCAGTATTGCAGTACCGAGCTGGATGAGGAAACTTTGCTCATGCCGTTCTTCATTAAACACCCAACACAGCACAGCCACATTACCAGCCCACAGATACACACTGAACACTTACTTTTTTTGGCTTCTTTGTGCTTTTTTGCTTGAATATGTTCACATATATCATTGCGACTTCCGTGCCAACTTAAACTTAGCTCCACATGACTGGCAAAACCACTTCCAGCATACGGTTTCTCAGAAATGAATATTCTTTTTGAAGCTGGTCATTAAACACACTTGTTTGTTCATCCGTCTCAGCAGTATATCAGCCATAGTAAGTGAGGGCATTAAGTCACGTCGGTGAAGGAAATCAGGAAATTATAGAAGTCAAGACATGGACTGACATACGCGATTGTCCTGGGAAAAACACGACGTCTGGTCACCTTATCTATATCTAATATCTAAGACCTTATATAGACCGGTGTGTCTTTCCAAACCATGTCCAATCCACTGAATTTACCACAGGTGGACTCCAGTCAAGGTGTAGAATCATCGCAAAGATGATCAAGAGAAATGGGAGACCTCCAGAAGAAAAAGTGGAAAAAAAAGTGAAAGGGTCTAAATACTTTTCCGAATGCACTGTATATAACATTAGTAACAGCGACCCCTATCTAGCCATGCAACGTGCACCCTGTCTTCTCTGGGGATCATCACTGGAGCCATCATAACCCTGGCTAGGAAAAAGTGGAGTAAAGTGTGAATAGATACTTCTATACTGACAGATTTAAAGATTTCTATGAGGTAGGAATTTTTCCATAAGAAATAATGGAAATAGGACTCCTGCTATCTGAATAAAAAGCTATTCAACCCATTTTCTGGAATGGGCTCCATTCAGGTAGTGATATTCAACTTTTTCTATGAGCGTTTAGGTGTTGAGATCGCTTTTAATATTTTCACGGACATCTAAATGAGTTATTTAGCTCCATGACTTGTGTGGTGAACCTTTAAAAAGCCTTTGTTTACTTTGGTTTTTAAACTGTGCTTTCAGTTTAATATCTGATAGAAACAGAGCGGACCTGAAGGCTGGGAGAGTGAGAGGGTTTAATAAGACAGTAAATAAGTGACGGCACCTCCGTCCTCGCAGTCACGTTCAGTTGTTAATGGCTAGGAGAGAGACCTGGTCCAGCTACTGTCACATCTCAGAGAGTCAATCATTCATGGACTGTGTGTCGCTGCATGTCTGAGGGGGAATTAAAAGTGATGGACATTCACAGAGAATAATGAAACGACGCCAAGAGCGCACGGGTTTGCATTTACAGCATGGCAGGGGTCGCTGTTGCAGCGCCATGGGATGATCCCCTACCAGCCTCCAATCATATCTGTACTGAAGTCTGACCAGGCCAGATGGTACCACTGGTTTCCAGAGTGCCATCTTGTAGTTTTTTCACGTTTATTTTGTATCCAGTGTGAATTAAGTAAAGATTTCAGATTGGTGTTTTGCAGTAGCATTGCCTTCACCAGACTATCAGTGATGAGTGAGACCAATATGTAACATGTTCTCACCTCATTTGTCGCCTTTTTGTTATCTCACTCACCCGCCCTCTCTTTCTTTCCAGAAAATGATAATGTCTGACAGATAGCAGCCACATCCCAGGCCTCCGGCTGCTTTAAATGCCGCTGCTCTCTGACCCTGCAGCGGTTAATGGCTGAGTGTCAGTCATTAGAACAGAGAGTGCTATCAATATTAACTTTCACTGTTTAGATGAGGGAAGGGAAAGGTGAGTGAGATCAGGTACAGGGACAAGCAGGACATGTGATTACAAAACGAGCATTTAAAACCTTTAAAGATTTAATCATAGGATAAGAACAGACCTTCACAGAGATACAGTTACTTCCTGGTCGTCTGTTTTATCTCCAGTGTCTTTATTGTATCAATAATTGAATCATTTCTACATGTTTTTGCGTGGGATTTTTTAATCTGAACATTCCTATTAGCGGAGTGTTAGCCAGCCCGCTAGCTGTTCACCTGTTCCGTATTTTCAAAGGATGCGGTAATTTTGGAAAATCTGGCCACTATTAAATAAATGACTGACATTATAAGGATGTTAACCAGTGGTGCAGTCTATGTGCCATGCATTATACCGACTAGAAAACCACTAGATTTTGCTTTTACACACTTTATTTATCTTCCTTTACCATCACATATACATATAAGTAACAAATCTGTCAAAACTAAAGATTAATTGTGACAGGTGTTTGGGGGTGGGGGGAGGGGGTGTCTCTCGCCAAGCTACTGAAGTGAAAACCTAATCATGGACACTTTAATTAATCACTAGCAAAAATGCTTCTACCTGAAAGTTTGGGGTCGCCAGGTTGGGAGCATTAACACCTTCTGAAATCCTCTGTGAACATAACATGAGTTAACTGGCTCTAGCAATTTATATGTGTTATGTTGAGGCAACATGTGGTGGTCGATACTAATGCGCAGTTCATTAACGTAAATTAAACAAAAAACAAACAAACAATCCAACAAAAAACAGCCCATCATATGTTGTGCTCAGTTCAATCAGCTTTACCAGCCAGATCATTTAAATTCACCACATAAACCATCACCAGACCAGCAATAACCACCAGAAACCAACTAGAACCAACATGGAACATGGAACTTGTATGGTCTTGCTAACAGAAGAGCAAAACAGCATCCAAAACACTGCTGATTGTTGCTGTTTTTTTAAGCAGGAAATCTAGTGAATGCATTTTGATGGAAGAAATTACAGAATATAAAGCACTGCTGAATGCAGAGGAGTAAATGAGCTTCTGATTTCGCTTTAATAGCTAAGTCGCTACATTCAGGTCTCTACTTTTGACACTGGAACTTGTCCTGTGGTGTTTATGCACCATGAAGCATGCTAGTACTTCAGGACTGTCACACACTGTATTGTAAATGCTGCTATATGCTATGATCTTTGTGATTATGTGCATGTCTAACAACGGCTCCAGTGGCTTTGTGGTAAATCCAGCCGTTGTAAACAGCAGCTCCTGAGAGCCTTGGTCCGAATCTGGGGTGGGGCTTCCACCATGAAGATCAAGTGGTGCAATTAGAGGAGCCCTATTCAGGGTGAATTCCAGACTAGGCCTCCCCTGTGATGCTGACCATCAAGCAAAAATAAAACAATGATTTTCCTTGCTGCTTATACTGTATTTACTTATTGACAAAAAAAATAACGCACCCAGATAGACCTGTAGGATTCCTGCCTTCGTTTGCAATGATGTCATGAACAAAAAACCTGGACTGCTATGGACTGGAACCGTATCGTCTTTAGCAACAAATCCAGCTTCTATTTGAGTTGGAGTATGAGGCTTCATGATGAGCTCTTCGATCCTGCCTTTGCTGTGGAGCGACACATTACCCCAGCTGCTGGTATGATGATCTGGGGAGCCATCGCATACAACAATCAGTCACTCCTAGTAGTGATACGAGGGACACTAACAACTCAGAGATATGTGCAGGACATCCTGCATCCTCTCATGGCAGGGCTTCCAACTGGCATTTTCCAACAGGATAAAGCTTGCCCACACACAGCAAGGACTTCCCAGGAATGTCTCCGCCAGATTGTAACACTTCCATGGTCTGCCCGGCCACCAGATTTATCACCAATCGAGCACTTATGGGACCAGCTGGGATGCCAGCTTGATCAACAGCTTAGGTAGCACATCTGTGGGTAAATGTGCCACAGGATATCATACAGAACCTGTCTGCCTCCATTGCCCAACTGAATCTCTTTCTGTATCCAGACTAGAGGCAACTCAACAGGGTAACTAGAGCCTCCTTTCAATTGTAGTTTTCCCCAATAAACTTATCCCTTTGTTCTAATATAGTAATTACTTACATACATCATTCCATTCATACATATAAAGTTTCATTCGATTCCACTCCTTCTTGGTGAGTTTATTTGTTAATGAGTATATCTGGACTGCTAAATTGCGTCACTAGTACAAAGCGTACAGAGTACATAGTGTACTTTGTATGCACGTTCATAAGAGGGAAGGGGAAGGTGACTGAGATCAGGTAGGCTACAATCCAAAGAAAGGGACCCATGGATACATAATGTACATAAATGCCAGACTCTTGAGTCTATTCCTCAGATGCGAATGAGAGATTATCGCATGCACAAACATTTTCTGTATGCTGGCTGTTGTCTGTTTGTTCTTCAGTGTCGTGAGGGTCTCGATAAATAAATCATTTGTAGGTGTAGGTGTGTGTTTTTCCATGACCGCGTGTGGGTGGTTGCGCTGTATTAGCTCACCTGTGTGGCTCGGTTCCTTCCACCCCCTCCGTCATGCTCAATTAGCCTCCAGTGAGCGCGTGCAGAGCGGATTCTTTCCCTGGCTGCTGCTGGCCGATAGCCTCGCAGATAGCATTGAGCCTCTGTCTCCTCTGCAGGCCCAGCATGCCGCGCTCCGTCTGTAGATAACCGAGCTGATAGCATTCACAGCTCCAGCAGAACCCTTTCATCTGCTGCACATCTCTCAAACAAACGCCGGCTTCAGGCAAGAAGGAACACGCACTGGCAAGCGGGTGAGAGGTTGGTCCCAGACTGGTGTACGTTTGGCGATTCTGTGTGTGAGACGACCACTTTCCCTTTGTTGAAGTGGCGATAAGTAACCCTCGACATCCCAGAAGTATTATGGAGTATATACTAGTGCAGTATGCAGCATGTGGAGGGTTGCTGAATGGCAATATGTAGTGTGTACTGGGTTAGTATGCAGAAAGGCAGTACACATTACACACTGAGACAGTCTGCAGAATGGCAAGATGTACTTTATATTAGGGCAGTATGCAGAATACTTATTTACATACTTATATACATTATACAAGCACTTTGTAGTTCGGTAATTACAGACTGTAGTCCATCTGTGTCTCTACATACTTTGTTTGTCCCCTTTACTCTGTTCTGTAATGGTCAGGACCCCCACAGGTACATCAAGTACTATTTGGCCAGTGGATCATTGTCAGCACGGCAGTGTTGTGATGGCATGAGTGGATCAGGCACAGCAGTGCTGCTGGAGTTTTTCAACACTGTGTTCAGCCACTGCGCCTGTCTATTAGACACATCTGCCTTACTGTTCCACCTTGTAGATCAGACACAGTAGCTTGACCCTGCCTACAGGATGGTGGTGGCTGGACATTTTTGGCCATGTCGATTATTTTCAGTCCAGCGTTGATGTTGAGGTGTTTAAAAACTCCAGAAGAACTGCTGTATGTCTAATCCACTCATACCAGGACAATGCACACTAACACACCACCACCCAAACAGTACCTGATTTGTACTGACCCTGTGGGGGTCTGCAGAGTCCACAGAGAACAGAGTAAAGGGGACGAACAAAGTGTGTAGAGAAACAGATGGACTACAGTCTGTAATTGTAGAACTACAAAGTGCTACAAAGTGATAAAATGGACAATGAAGAAACAGGAACGTGTACCTAATAAAGTGATCGGTGAGTGTATATTGGAGTCGAATGTATTCGGCTGTATGTTGAATGGCAATAATGCACTGTGTAGTGGACCTAAATATGGAATGGTAGGATACAGAATGGCAGTATGGGACAGAAGTACACTGACAATGCAATTTAGTTTTAAAACACAAAGGCTGTAAATATACAGTGGGACAAAAAAGTATTTAGTCAGCCACTGATTGTGCAAGTTCCCTACGTGAAAGATTGGAGAGGTTGTAATTTTCATCATAGATACACTTCAAACTATGAGACACAAATCCAGGAAATTCACATTGTAGGATTTTAAGGAATTTATTTGTAAATCATGGTGGAAAATAATATTTGGTCACCCAAAACAAGCAAGATTTCTGGCTCTCAACAGACTTCTAAAACTTCTTCTTTAAGAAGGCTCGTCTGTCCCCACTCGTTACCGTATTAATGGCACCGAGTTTGGACCTTGTTATCTGATAAAAGACACTGTCCACAGCCTCAAACAGTCAGGACTCCAAAACTAACCATGGCCAAGGACCAAAAGAGCTGTCGAAGGCCTGCACCAGGCTAGGAAGAGTGACTCTAAATAGGCAAGAGGTTGGTGTTTTGAATAAATCAAACTGTGGGAGCAATTGTAAGACAAAACAAGACCATTGATAATTCTTACCTCAATCTGGGCCCCACAACAGATCTCATCAGTGGGCCAAAATGATCATGAGATCGGTGAGCAAAAAAATCCCAGAATACACGGAGGGACCTGATGAATGACCGCAGAAGAGTGGGACAAAGTAACAAAGGCTACCATCAGTAACACCTACACCGAGAGGGACTCAGATTCCTGCAGTGCCAGGGAGTGTCCCTGCTTAAGCCAGTACATGTCCAGACCCGGTCTGAGTTGCCAGAGAAGCATATGGATGATCAAGAAGAGGATTAGGAGAATATATTGGTCAGACCAAACACCAACCTACTATGAAGCATGGGGGCAGAAACCTCAGGCTTTGGGGCTGTTTTCTGCAGCGGGGACAGGTGACTGATCCGTGTTAAAGGGAAGATAGGAACGGGGCCATGTATCGTGAATTTTAATCCAAAACCTCCATAAGTGAGAGCATTGAAGATGAAAACGTGGGCGGGTTTCCAGCAGGACAATGATCCCCAAAACACAACCCTGGGAACGAAAGGCGTGGTTTCGTAAAAAGAATTTCAAGGTACTAGAGTGGGCCTAGCCAGGCTCAGGACCCAGCCCCATAGAAAATTTGTGGAGGGAGTTGTGAAAGTCGGTTAGCCCAGTGACACCCCCAAAACATCTGCTCTAGAGGAGATCTGCATGGAGGAATGGGCCAAAAATACCAGCTACAGTGTGTGCAGGAACCTGGTGAAGACTTACCAGGAAACGTTTGACCTCTATCATTGCCAAGAAAAAGGTTGATGTTACAAAGTATGAGTTAAACTTTTTTAAAACGACCAAATACTTATTTTCCACCATAATTTTAGAAATAAATTCTTTAACATTTAACAAAGGTTGTTGAATTTCTTTTCTAATGTTTGTCTCTCCATAGTTGGTTTGGTGTGTACCTATGATAAAAATTACAGGACCTCTCTACTTTCAAAAATTAGGGAGAACTTGCACCATTCAGTGGCTGACTAAATACTTTTTTGCCCCACTGTAATAACTAAAGAGGGATGTTACAAGTGATGGGTCTAAGTGTTGATCATGTCAGAGGAAAATGGAACCGAACCTGACTATAAAGGAGAGTAATGAGCGAACGGACTTTTTACACCACCTAGAGTATGAAAGACATATTAGCACCAGAGCCATGGGCACAACGCAAAAGAATCCTGTTTACCCACGGCATACCAGGTCAGGGTGGCCCCGGAAGGCTATAGAGCCAAACTCAGAAATCACAGCGGTGTATGTAGGGGTACACACTGGGCAGAGTGGCAGGGATTCAAACCCAGGCCCTGAGGAACTGCTTTTTCAGCATCTTCTTTCCACCGAGTCTTTAGTCATTGTACTGTAAGGAAATATTTATTTTTATTAAATCTAATGGTGTTTACTTCAAGATAAAGCTTAGAAAACAATCATCTTCTGTTGCAGCTTGTTACAGTTTTTGCATATAAAGAGTAGCTTAAGACAATGGACTGTTACAAAAGCTGCTGCTCTTCTCTCTGTGACCGGCTGTTATGATTTAATGCTGTGGGAAACACCAGTAAACTGAGAACTGTTCTGTTTCAGGAACACAGGGCTGAAGTCTTCTCTCATTTCTCTTCATCGTGTATTTCATTAACACAAAATTGAAGTCATAACGTTAAAAAATGGATTTTTATACTGTGAATGAAATGGATTCTTTTTAAAGGTTTTAAACTCTCCGGCTGCAGGCTACGCTAAGTAATCATTTTGATGTAAATTCCCCGACAGTGAATTACACTACATAAGGATATTGACTCTAAATAACCAGGACAGAACACGTTTTTCAGTGTTTTTTTATGATATGAACCTATAATAATAGCGTGATAGAAATGAGACAATAATATGCTGTAACAAACAGTCATAGCCTTTAGGTGCAGTCTCTTTTAATTAAAAACCTTTTCACTGCTCTGTGTTTGTTTCCATATCCCTTTTATGCCATGTCCAGTATTTTTAAAAGATATCATTTTCATCTTCTGTGAAGTCGAGATGCTTTTGCCCACACTTGTTTGTGTTTTCTCATCTGGATTGCAAAAGACTGCAATTTGGGTTTGAGCTGAGGCCTCTTTCGCCTCGCTGTTTTTTATTAAAAGTCTCCCAAACTCCTAAACAAACATTAAATCAAGCCAATTCTAAATTTAACTCCGGTTTTGATTCCCAAATTGATTCCATTGCTGACTGTAATCATTTTATTGTTGGTTATAATCATTTTATTGTTGGATTTAACCAGGAGAAGAACGTGCAATCAGATTAGCTGAGTCTTATTCAGTTTACGCTGGCTGCTGATGGTGTGTAAAGCTCTGTGTGATTTAGCTCTGGCACACTGTACTGATCTCCTAAAGCAGTATAGCCCATCCCGAGCACTTCCTTCAGTTAATCTCGGGGATCAGGCGCAGCTCACATGGTGGAAGATGCTGTTCTTATATCACATCTAATCCTTGGAATAATGTTCCTTAGGCTCGTAAATTCTGTACATGTAAAAATGTTAATCTGGATTATTCTGAGCTGTTCTTCCATCATCCTCCCAAGGTTTCTTCCTTAAAACATTTATGGACTGTTTCCTTGCCACTGTCGCCTAGGCTTGCTCAGTTAGGGCTATGCCACTTGATATTTGTAAAGCTGCTTTGAGACAACACCCCAATGTAAAAGGCACTATAAAACTATTAATAGTCTATCATAGCTCTTTAACATGTACTAAGAATTTGGCCTCAGAATGAAATGTTTGGTATAAATAATAACAATAATGGTATAATTCAGGCCCAGCAGGGGTTGTTGGAGCAGTGCAAGGAGGATGATCCCCAACTGCCCTTCTCTCCCTCATCCACAACCAATCGTACCTTCATATGATGCACGACCCGGCCAGAAAGCACTGCCAGGGTCACCTGGGTCACCACGGTCCTGGGCTGGCACCCACCTGAGCACCAATATGTGTGGTCAGTCTAACACCCTTACACTTGTCCCTGCGGCTCAGCTCCTTCATACAGAACATCTCCCTTCCCTCACGTCGCTAAGCATTCCTCATTTTCCTGCAGCTGATAATTTCTTATCCTGCACATCAGGATTAATCAGATAGTGTAAAAAAATGGGATGGGAGTTCTCTCTCCTCTGCCTCCCCAGAGCCCCCTCGCTCTGTCCAAATCTATAATTGTGGTCTAATGGCTGTGTTTGAAGCCGATCTGGTGCATAAACAGGCGAAGGAAGTCTTTAGAGTCATAATCACTCAGTCCCTCCCTCTCTCCTTCTCTCGCCCTCCCTCTCCTGTCCTCCCTCTTCTTCTCTTATTCGGGCCGATTAGGCCCCGGCCTCCCAGACAACTGCAAACAATTAGGCAAATTAGTGGCTCCAGCATCACCATCAAGAGGCCTGCTTGTTTATAATTTAATCGAAGCAAATGTCAAAACAGTCAGGGCTTGAGAGAAACAAGATGTGTCTGTGAGATGAAATTTAAACTGCCAGCCAGTCCAAAATATTAAGAGTGTTTGTTTAATAGGGAGAGGAGGAAACATAGGAAAAGAGAGTATGAGCAAGGAAAAAAAAACACACACTGCATTTGCACATATGTATATAAATGCAGTTTAGTCCCTCTGCTCTCAGTCCCCTTCCCTGTCAAACAGAGCATCAGCGGGGCTTAAGGGAAATGGTGGTTATCCTCACATATGTGTACCACGGGGCAAAAGATGAATATATATATATATATATCTCCACTATGTGCTTCAGCAAGCAATACATGAGGAAAATAATGTTATTAAAGCATTAAAAAGTAAGAAATGTATCTATATAATCCATCGTATGGCTGTGCCGTGTTTTCAATGAAAAAGAAAAACATTCATATTAACGCAATAAGGTACTTTCAAAGTTTGACAGTCCTAAAATAAAGCTTTGCAACAACTACTTGAAGACCAAAGAAGTTCAAGAAGTGCTGCCTGTTATGGACTTTCTTCCGCAGTCCCATCGAGCATTTATGGGGGCACTTGAAGACAGAGCAAGCCCAGCATTCTGTAACATCACAAGATGCTCTCTGGAATATTGTGAAAGATTTTAATCCCAGAAGCTTGAGTGCATGATGACATTATAGCAAATGGGAGAACATGCCAAATATTCATCAGTTATACAATTTATAATGTTTTTCTTTGTCCAAAGATTCAACTTTTCCCTGAAATTGTTGTCTGGTTATCTGACTTGTAGTCAAAAAACATTCAATTAGGGATCATTTTCACTAGTGTCATACTTTGGGTGCCAATGTTTTAACATGACTTGAGACCAATTTTAGATTTTTATTACTTATTTCATGTAATGTTCTGAAGATCTCAATACAGCATTAACATCTAGAATTAGGTAAACCTGTCTCAGTAATTCAGAATGTGATTAATAAGTGTATACCCTGCAATCAACTTAATAATAATAATAATAATAATAAAGAATAAGTGGAGGTAAAACATGATGCCTTGCTTGTTGATTAAATGTGTGTGTGGTGGCACAGTGGTTATTGGTCACAGTTCCAGAGCCCTGACCTTCCCTTAAGTTATAAGTTAATATTTTTTTGCCATTAATGACATGTTTGCTGCTTAACATGAGCCACCCATGTCCACCCTCCAACCTACATACCATGAGCATCCCAGTTCGGGAGGGTAGGTAGTTAAAGATTTAACACTCACTTATAGAGCTTTGCTCATTACTGTGTGACAGCAGATTCCACCACGTAAACCCAAAGATTTTAGTGTTCGGTTTCACAACATGCCTGGCAGTCAAGACAACGGATATCATATTGTGTTGCAACAAACAAGAAAAATATGTTAGTGAAAAAAATTACTAATTCAAGTTATTGAATTATTAAAAAGTAATAAATGCATTCTGTTGAAGCTGATATTGCCCACTGGTGTTGTGGTACTGTAATGGAAAAGCAGCAAATATGATTAGTTGCAAATAATGTAGGACAGATTGTGCGATTAATGCACAATGTTTGTCAGATTTAATATACATCGGTCAAGTTTAGACACACCTGCTTTTAAAGCGTGATTTTATTCACCTTACAGTTGCATGAAAGGCTCAAGAACGATTGTGTGTTGAGATGTGTTTGCTGCTGGAGCTCTGGAAAGCATTTATTGCAGCTGTAAGCTGTGGTGCAGTTAACTGGA
>JAJAGP010000683.1:0-322547 GCA_025084515.1 Ancistrus triradiatus | reverse complement strand
TTTCCACCATAATTTACAATTAAATTATTTAAAAATCCTACAATATGATTTCCTGGATTATTATTATTTTCTCATTTTGTCTCTCATAGTTGAAGTGTACCTATGATGAAAATTACAGACCTCTCATTTTTCTAAGTAGGAGAACAATCAGTGGCTGACTAAATACTTTTTTGCCCCACTGTAAGCAGTGTTTTTGACATAGACTGTAGATACTATGTGTCCTCATTAGAATAAGCAGTTACTGAAGATAAAATTGTGAAGGATTGGATGAAGACTACTATAATAACAGAAAATACCCAAACACATTTCAAACAACTATCAAGGCAAAACTAAAAGTTCTACAGTGTTACCTTTTTAGCTTGATGATTCATAAACTATTAATGTTCAATAAATGCAAATTTGTGCATTTTGAATATTATAAACTCTTTTTTGTATTTAAAAATGTTATTTCAGTGTAGGTGGTAGAAAGCTTGAGCTGTTTTGTAAAATTTTGTTGAGACACCTATTTGTACACATCCCAGACCATGACGTTTTGATGTGTTTGTTGTGTTGGTTATAATCTGAAGGTATCTGTTGCTTAGTCTTCCCAATCTCAGTGCAATTTCAAGAGCTTCTCTCTTATTTCTCTCTTACTGCCTGCGGTGCCTCACAAGCATTTGCTCAATAACTAGTTTTTCACCATGAAACATGAAGCCTTTAGCACATAAGCCCACTTAAAATGATGGTCACGATAGGAGAAAATGCTCAAAAACCCTTTAACTCTTGTCATCCAGCAGAAAAAACAGCACTTGGAGGCATTTTGAACTAAGAGAATTAATGAAATACTGCATGTATATATGACATATGTTGGACTGTGTTCTCCTAGGTATGGTGGCGAGTGATAAACGATCTCAAGCTGAGACAGCCTAGAGCCACCATAATGTCATTATGTGTGGATTTCTTTCTCAGTGTTTCATATTAAGATGTTCTTTCCAATTTCCATTCCAGAACAAACCCTTTACAACAATACATATTTTGGCATATTGCATTATTTAGTATAGCCTTGTGTAGACATTTACTGCAGTGACTTGTTCAACGATGGAATACAAATACAATGCCAAAACTGACAAAGCATACATTCTTCATGCGCTAAATGCTTTAACAAATCAGTTTCATTGAATTCAGTAGTGGCTACAAAAGCAGTTAATCATGCATTTGAAATATCACTCCTATTCACAGGTTCCATTTTGAATGAAAGCAAGTAGCCATGACAGTCCTCAGTGATCAAGGAGAAAGGCATTTGTATCTTTTTACATTTTTCCCCTTCAGGGATCTCCATCAGTCACACAAAGTACACACCCATCACTCATTTGTCTTCAATGTGTCTTTCATCCATGCTTTGGAGTCTGTGGTAGTGTCGGTTGCTTTTCTAGTTGACCCACAGTTTGGTAATGAACAATTCAAGAAATATACATGGTCTACTGGTTTTCATCTCTGCTGTCACTATGCTACTAGCAAGGCTGACAAGTCACAGCTGGCAAGGATGACATTGATCTCATTCATTTAAGAACCATCCTTTTTCATGGTAACAAGCAAAGCTAATTTCTATTTCGCTCCAGGCTTGTGTTTAGGGTTAGATGCAGGTGTCTCCACTGAAATTCTTTTAACTAATGCTGAATACCGAGCTGCTCCAAAGTGTGTCTTTGAGTATGATTACTTCACTAATCTTCTATTCAGCCCACATTTCCATGTCTGGTTGGTTTCGTTTGCTCTTTTTTTCTCTGTCTCATCCCCTCCCCAACAACAAATGCTGTCAAAATGCATCTCTATGGGATGTGGTTGCCAAGGCAACTGTGGTAATTAAGAAAGACTTATACACTTTCTCACCATACTGTTCAGGCAAAGGCACAGCGGTCGAACATCCATGCCTGCCTTACACACACAAACACGCACTGATTAAAACAAACGTGGTCCTCAGATGCCGAGAAATGTTTCCTTTTGGTTCTACAGAAGGATTCCCTAAATGACTCTCCACATGAAAGAATGACAGGAGAAGGAATGACAACCATTGCATATCAATAGCCCTTCCTTACATTCTCTTATTTTGCAAAACAAACCTGACACTGTGTAGAAAATATAGACATCCATGTCCAGAAGGTTATCAGCTTTCCATGTCACATAAAGAACAGCAGAATCTCTCAATTAAGGTGTTTAAGCTTCAGTCTAGCCTAGGAGACTGAGACTTAATAAAGAACAGGAAGGTAAAAAATATACAGAACTAGAGAGAAAGAGAGCGATTAGAGCCTCTGCTGAGATGGGTTCCTGTCCTTTGAAACCTCTGAAGCCAATATGAAAAAAAAACAAGGAATGAAGGACTGAAAGGATGACAGAACAGCATGGTCTTGTGAACAATAAAAAAGAATCAGAAAAAAATGACCTACTTCACAAGTGTGGCCAACCTTAAAAAAAGGACATGCTAGTCAGTTAATTGGGCCAAGATCACTGAAAGCTGAATGATAAACCAAAAATAGAGCGTCATCTGTATTCAGTAGAAAATAAATGACTTGCAGATAAATTTCTTTTTACAATCCCCATATCAGCTGTATGGATGAAGAGACAAAGTGTAAACAGCTCTGGGCTGTGATTTTAAACATTAGGGAAAGCTACTGTGAATTTCAAAGTTTGTTTTTGACAGAGACTGCTTCATTATACATGCAATTATTCAGCTAGAGTAAGTACACAGGTGAAGGTCAACAGAAGTGCATTAGCAGATGTAATTGCTGTCTCCTGCCTCCTGTGTTGATAAGTAGCCTTGTCCAGTATAAGACAGTGTGGCTAATTTAATTGTACAGAATAAAATCCATCACAATAAATGTATTTTGCAGTTATATAACTGGTCTTGTACAAAACGAGCAGCAGATATGAAAACTAACAACGAAGAGAGGCGAAACAATAGACAAAAGAGCATGTTGATACATAAATATCACAAAGGAGTTTATACTAAATTGTGAACGATCAATTATGTTTGTTTCTTTGGTTTCTAAAGTATTATTGTACTACAAAGGTTAACCTGTAGTTCCCTGTTCCTTATGTGTTGACAAGGGATGAACTAAGCTACAGCATCATAGCTTTGCCTGCTAACTAGCATCCAATATGATAACATTAACAATTATATGAGATCTTTGAAATCTTTTAAATACATGTAATGTCAGGAACCACAGTCATGCCCTCTGGAATATAGTGGACAGAATCAAATCAGTTGAAAGCATAGCTGTTTTGCAGCTACTTGTCTCAAAACAAAATACAAAAATGTTTTCATATGTATGACCTGTTTTCATAGGCCATCATATACTCTCCGGACAAAAAATTAGTCACCTGTTACTGAAATGTATCTAACAGCATGTAATATCTGACAAGAATTTCCTGTAAACTGGGATTTTTGTCACTGCTGGTAGACCCGTATGACTATATGCTTCGATACACCTGCAAATTCAGCTAATTCCTTCACACTATACAAATGCAATCACTTCTATTTGTCAATCATAAACATACGATATGTTTTGTGACCCATTTTTACACTTTGAATGAAACATTCACTGCACTGTACCACCTCTTCTCAATCTTTGAACCCCGTCACACACCGGCAGGTATTTATAGCCCGATCATCCTAGGACAATGCCATCTGCAGGTTACTACCACCTTAAACACAAATATATCTTTCCCTAATACTACTATTTGTGCCCCTTTCATATATTTAGTCATTTTAAATAAATAAGCTCTAGAATTTATCTAATTAAAAAGCAAACTTAAAATTATGCTTTATATATGTTTTTATATGTAGGTGTCAGGGGTATATTAGCAACATACCATGTCCTAATGATAGCCTTCCACTTCCATGCTCTACTGCAACAACAGACCACATATTTTTAATCAAACCCAGTGACATGATCAATAATCCAACACACACAGAGGGATAAAACATGGACTACTTTCTCATGTGGACAGTGGAGTCAAACACCATGAAGGACCAAGCTGAGCTGCGGCCTCCAGGGGTCAGTTATTTTGAGAATGAGTGAAGCCATAGTAATGGGACAAAGGTCTTGGTTAGTGTCAGCAGGATGAAGCTCATATTGATTAAGGATTCCTGCAGCATATGCAATACAACATTCAGCTGAGCTATCTTTACCAGTGCTCAGGGTTGGCAGTAGTGGAGATGAACACTCGCACCACTGAATTAGTTAATGTACTTTCCATTTGGTTTCCCTTCAGACATCCTGCAACCTGGCAATGTGTCAATGTAGTGGAAAATTAAAAGGTTTAAAAAAAGCTATGAATGTACACAGAGTAAAGATGTTAGAAACAGTGCTGAAGCTGCATTTTATGTGGTCAGAGCAGATACAACAGCGTTATTAGTGTCTTTGGTGAATTTCAATAATGAGTTGTTCAGTAGCAGTGCATGCTCTGCATAATAACATGTAATTAACATCTCATCTAGGATTACTGAAATGCTTATGCAGTTATTTTGCTCATTACCACTGGTTTCTCTGGTCTTTCCAACAGAAGGGCAACATGATGCGTCCAATTGATGCTGAAATAAAGGTTGAAGTATAACCTTTGTAATACTAATATTCATTCATTAAGCTAATATGTTAATAATGTACTTGCAGCATATCATTCACTGAACTTTAAAGTCCCCCTGAGCTCAAAGGGTATTTTTAAATGTTCACCTCCTCTTGGAATGGTTATTCTGATTATATAGTTTTGTTGTAACAAATTAGTAATCACAGCATTAAAGTTAAAGTCCAGTGATCTAACATGCTAGCCCATCAGTGTGGTGACCCAGGTTGAGTTTCAGCAGCGCCTCAGTATGGGAGTGGGCTTTCATATACTTGCACAAGTGGCTCTGTCTCAGGGACAAAAGGCCGGTTAGGGGATCTGTCTTGCACTGTATTAGACTGTCTTCCCATTCAGGGAACACGTATGCCAGTGCCCAGTGGTCTTCAGGATAGGCACTGGAACACTCTGCAACCCTGACCAGGAGAGAGCAGAGTTAAAACGTGCACTCCACCGACAAATCAATACAGGTCTAACCACTTGGAAAAGTGCATAAACCAAATTTTATGTTTCATTCTTTACAATATATTTATGCATTAAAATTTGCAGAGATTAAATTTTTTGCTAATTGCTGCAGTGGTAAGCTTTCTCATATGGAAACTTGCCAAAAACATATAGTTAGAACTGTTTCTACCTGTGAACAATTCTAGCCTCATATATTGAAATTATAATAGTTTATATCCACAAACAATTGACATTTGTTTACAGTGGTGCTTTAAAATTTGTGAACCCTTCATAATTTTATATATTTCTGCATAAATATGACCTAAAACATCATCAGATTTTCACACAAGTCCTAAAAGTAGATAAAGAGAATCCAATCAAACAAATGAGACAAAAATATTATACTTGGTCATTTATTTATGGAGGAAAATGATCCAATATTACATATTAGTGAGTGGCAAAAGTATGTGAACCTCTAGGATTATCAGTTAATTTGAAGGTGAAATTAGAGTCAGGGGTTTACAATCAATGGGATGACAATCAGGTGTGAGTGGGTCACAAAGGACCCCAGGGTAACGTCTAAGCAACTGAAGGCCTCTCTCACATTGGCTAATGTTAATGTTCATGAGTCCATCAGCAGAAAAACACTGAACTGCAATGGTGTGGATGGCAGGGTTGCAAGGTGAAAGCCACTGCTCTCCAAAAAGAACAGTCTGCAGTTCACCAAGCCAGAAGGCTATTGGAAGAATGTTTTGTGGATGGATGAGACCAAAATAGAACTTTTTGGTTTAAAAGAAAGGCGTTATGTTTGGAGAAAGGAAAACACTGCATTCCAGCATAAGAACCTTATCCCATGTGTGGAACATGGTGGTGGTAGTATCATGGTTTGGGCCTGTTTTGCTGCATCTGGGCCAGGACGGCTTGCCATCATTGATGGAACAATGAATTCTGAATTATATCAGAGCATTCTAAAGGAGAATGTCATGACATCTGTCCATGACCTGAATCTCAAGAGAAGGTGGGTCATGCAGCAAGACAACAACCCTAAGCACACAAGCCGTTCTACCAAAGAATGGTTAAAGAAGAATAAAGTTCATGTTTTGGAATGGCCAAGTCAAAGTCCTGACCTTAATCCAATCGTTTAATCCAATCGTTTAATCCTTAATCCAATTGTTGTGGAAGGACCTGAAGCGAGCAGTTAATGTGAGGAAACCCACCAACATCCCAGAGTTGAAGCTGTTCTGTATGGAGGAATGGGCTAAAATTCCTCCAAGCCGGTGTGCAGGACTGATCAACAGTTACAGGAATCGTTTAGTTTGGGGGGTAGGGGGAATACTGAAAGCAAAGGTTCACATACTTTTGCCACTCACTAATTGTATCATTTTTTATGGTATCATAAATACTGGATCCTTTTCCTCAATAAATAAATGACCAAGTATAATATTTTTGTCTCATTTGTATGACTGGGTTCTCTTTATCTACTTTTAGAACTTGTTTTAGGTCATATTTATGCAGAAATATATAAAATTCTAAAGGGTTCACAAACTTTGAAGTACCACTGTATTAGCAGGCATAAGGCCAACAGAATAGCTGCTTGTTAGCTGTATGTGTTTACCCTCATTTAATTAATATACAGCCATTACCAATCCCAAATGCATGCACAACCTTCAATCTGAGAAAGAAAAGCCTCAGGCTAGCCTGTGGTCATGGAGCCCTGTGGCGGTGGCATATTTGACCACTGTGCCACCTTCCCAGCTGTGGGACAAAATGTACATGTATTTTGACAGATTTGGCTACTATTTAAACAAAAGAGAATACTGATTGGGTAAGTTGTGTCTGACCCCCACTAGCTCTTACCTGTGACAAATACAGTATATGCTAATGTAGTTTATTAGCAGTTAGTCTCATATTAAGAATGGAAGGACGTCGCATTTTGATGATCTTAGAACAACTATCATTGTCAACTATCAACTATCAAGAACATTGTTTAACATGACCTGTTCGGGGGTACTTTAAACGTTTGTTTGTAGATACACAGGTTGGTATTTAACTTAATTTTGTATTATGTCACAGATTTGAAAACAACATCATGTACACTTTCTCCTGCTCCTCTTTTTCACTTCAACAGCTTAAAGGGAGAAGGACATCTCATTTTTCCCAAGAAAAGGATGGCCATCCCCACAACCCTTTGTTGCTGCAAGTGGTACGTAAAGGACATAGGAAGAGAATGGGCAGTACCACAGGCACTACCAGACTCATGGCCATTACAGACTGCATGGACAACTCCACACAGACTGACATCAGTTTCCAGAGTTTTCTGAGCGTGGGTAGAGGAAATAACACTGGATGCAGCTCTCCAAAACCCCCTCCATCTCCTCCACTGCCCCCCATGGTGGAGCCATACCTACTGAATGAACTGTGAGTGCCTTAGATTTAGATTGTTTAGAGCGATAGATTGTTATATAGATCTTTACTTCACTCATTCACAGCAAGACACACAGTGTACGTTTAGTCATTATATCAGGGTCTTAAACCAGACTGGAGAACATTGTGCACATATGAACACATCGTACCTTTCCAAGTGTGATTCTCAGCAAAACCCTTGTAGCTTATACTTACAATGCACTAATTTAATTTTTTTACATGCCTTGATTTACACAAACAAAATGCCTCCTGCATCCTTAAATAACTAGTTTTTTATTTAAACTAGTGCCCATATAGTTCACATTCTAGATGTGACTATGTATAATTAGAATTCACTATAGTTTACTCTGATGTTATCATAGCGTATGTCCACCATATATATATATATATATATATCTATATATGTATAATATGTAATTACGTCTCTGTCTCCTGGTTTTCTCTCAGACTTTGCTCCTGCTGTTCTCTGTATTCACTGGTGAATGAATAATTTTATCTCTTCACTGACTTGCTCATAATCCCCTTTCATTCACAGGCATTGTCAATCAAACAGTATGTAATTTTCACATAATGCAAACTGCATTAATGAAAAAAAAAAATACTTCTCAGATTTACTCCACAAGACTTAACAGTAGAAAATATTTTCAAAGCCTAGCCTAAAGAAGGCAAATTCAATGAAAAAGAGCCTTTACCAGCATATTATTAATTTACTTAGCTACTTAACTCTAATTTAAGAAAAATATTATTCGTAATATAGTTATAGCTTTTTACTAACAATAAATAAAATAAATTTAAAAATTGCATGGCTGCCCCTTCTAAATAGTGGGTTTGGCCACATGCATTGTTAATCAAAGCATCAATGTTTATTCTGGTAGCTAAATTGGATTGAGGTTTAGCCTTAAGTCTTTTGGCAAAAACACATTATAATGTTGTTAGAATTATTGCAGTTTTTTGTCGTACAATCAGATTTTCACTCCTAAAAGTAGACATACATTACTTTCATTACATTACAGACCCAACATTACATATAATGGCAAAAGTATGTGAACCTCCAGGATGAGCAGTTATTTTAAGGTGACATTAGAGTAAACTGTTTTCAATCAATGGGGATGACAGTGGGCACGCTGTTATATTTTTTAAAACACTGTTGTTTCAACATCTGACCTATCAATGTCTGTCATAATACATTTGTGGAAGTGTATCAATGCACAACCAAATGAAATATCTGTGGACCTCAGAAAAAGAGTTGTTGATACAACTCTTTAAATAAAAGTTTACAAAACCATAACCATAAAGAGTTTGAACTTCACCGATCCACAGACTGACAGATTGTGTACAACCTCTCACATTGACTAATGTTAATGGTCATGAGTCTATCATCAGGAGAACACTGAACAACAATGAAATGCATGGTATGGTTGCAAGGAGACCTGGGGCCTCATTCAGACGCCATAAATTGGATCTGAAATGTGCGTACACAACATCTCAAGCAGAAACCTGGGATTTATAAAGAAATACGTGGTGAGACAACGGGAATATACAGTTGGGCAAAAAAGTATTTAGCCAGCCACTAATTGCGCAAGTTCTCCTACTTACAGTGGTGCTTGAAAGTTTGTGAACCCTTTATAATTTTATATATTTCTGCATGAATAGGACCTAAAACATCATCTGATTTTCACACAAGACCTAAAAGTAGATAAAGAGAACCCAGATAAACAAATGAGACAAAAATTTTATACTTGGTCATTTATTTATTGAGGAAAATGATCCAATATTACATATTAGTGAGTGGCAAAAGTATGTGAACCTTCTTTTTCATTATATGGTGTGACCCCCCTGTGCTCCAATAGCTGCAACTAAACATTTGCGGTAACTGTTGATCAGTCCTCCATACAGAACAGCTTCAGCTCTGGGATGTTGGTGGGTTTCCTCACATTAATTGCTCACTTCAGGTCTTTCCACAACATTTCGATTGGATTAAGGTCAGGACTTTGACTTCGCCATTCCAAAACATGAACTTTATTCTTCTTTAATCATTCTTTGGTAGAACGACTTGTGTGCTTTGGGTCGTTGTCTTGCTGCATGACCCACCTTCTCTTGAGATTCAGTTCATTGACAGATGTCCTGACATTTTCCTTAGAAATCTCTAATATTGTCACATCTGCACACTCACCTGCGCACCACGCCCACCTTCTACCACTTTCTCTCCCTTCCACCTTTGATCACCTGCACCTGTTTCTTATTTTCTAGTCCTTTCCCATCCTCTATTTATACTCACTCCTGTTACAGACTCGTGGCTGAGTCTCGTGTTCCTTACCTCGTTTCTAGCCCTTTCTTTATCGCATCTCCGATCTCACTTCTACCTTTTCTTTTGTGTTACCTGTCGATATTCTATGCCATTGTTCATCGCGCGCCTAAGTAGTCTCTCCGTCTTTCTTCATGTTCGTTTTTTGCCTCGTCTTGTTTTCCCGCCATCCGTGTCACGTTATGTTCTTGTATTTTTAGTATTAATCTCAATAAACACCGTCTTCGTTCTGATCAATCCCTGCTTGTGTCTTCTGTCCCCTCAGCTGGCGTGACAGATATAATTCAGAATTCAGTGTGCTATCAATGTTGGCAAGCCGCCCTGACCCAGATGCAGCAAAACAGGCCCAGACCATGATACTACCACCACCATGTTTCACAGATGGGATAGGGTTCTTATGGTGGAATGCAGCATTTTCCTTTCTACAAACATAACGGCTTTCTTGTAAACCAAAAAGTTCTATTTTGATCTCATCCGTCCACAAAACATTCTTCCAATTCTTCTGGCTTGTCCACGTGATTTTAGCAAACTGCAGACGAGCAGCAATGTTCTTTTTGGAGAGCAGTGGCTTTCTCCTTGCAGCCCTGCCATGCACACCATTGTTGTTTAGTGTTCTTCTGATGGTGAACTCATGAACATTAAAATTAACAATGTGAGAGAGGCCTTCAGTTGCTTAGAATTTACCCTGGGGTCCTTTGTGATCTCGCCAGCTATTACACGCCTTGCTCTTGGAGTGATCTTTGTTGTTGGACCACTCCTGGGGAGGGTAACATTGACGTCGAATTTCCTTCATTTGTACACAGTCTGTTTGACTGTGGATTAGTGGAGCCCAAACTCTTTAGAAATGGTTTTGTAACCTTGTCCAACCTGATGAGCATCAACAACTCTTTTTCTGAGGTCCTCAGAAATCCCCTTTGTTCATAATATGATACACTTCCACAAAGGTGTTGTGAAGAGCAGACTTTGATAGATCCTTGTTCTTTAACAAAACAGGGTGCCCACTCACACCTGATTGTCATCCCATTGATTGAAAACACTTGACTCTAATTTCACCTTCAAATTAACTGCTAATCCTAGAGCTTCATATACTTTTGCCACTCACAAATATGTAATATTGGATCATTTTCCTCCATAAATAAATGACCGAGTATAAAATGTTTGTCTCATTCGTTTGACTGGGTTCTCTTTAACTACTTTTAGGACTTTTGGGATGTTTTAGGTCATATTTATGCAGAAATATAGAAAATTCTAAAGGGTTCACAAACTTTCAAGCACCACTGTACGTCTAGAGAAAGGAAACACTGCATTCCTACAAAATAACTTTTCAAGCACCACTGTATAAAGATGAGAGAGGTCTGTAGTTTTCATCATAGGTACACTTCAGCTATGAGAGACAAAATGAAAAAAACTAAATCCAGGAAATCACATTGTAGGATTTTTAAAGAATTTATTTGTAAATTATGGTGGAAAATAAGTATTTGGTCAATAACAAAAGTTCAACTCAATACTTTGTAACATAACCTTTGTTGGCAATGACAGAGGTGAAACGTTTCCTGTAAGTCTTCACCAGGTTTGCACACACTGTAGCTGGTATTTTGGCCCATGCCTCCTTGCATGGGTAAAAGCTTGTACAGATACAGTGGGGCAAAAAAGTATTTAGTCAGCCACTGATTGTGTATGTTCTCCGGCTTAGAAAGATGAGAAAGGTCTGTAATTTTCATCATATATACTCTTCAACTATGAAAGACAAATTCAGAAAAAGAAATCCAGGAAATCACATTGTAGGATTTTTAAAGAATTTAATTGTAAATCATGGTGAAAAATAAGTATTTGGTCACCCACAAACAAGCAAGATTTCTGGCTCTCACAGAACTGTAACTTCTTATTTAGGAAGCTCTTCTGTCCTCCACTCATTACTTGTATAAATGGCGCCTGTTTGACCTCATTATCTGTATAAAAGACACCTGTCCACAGCTTCAAACAGTCAGACTCCAAACTCAAGACCAAAGAGCTGTCGAAGGACACCAGGAAGAAAATTGTAGACCTGCAACAGGCTGGGAAGGGTGAATCTACAATAGGCAAGCAGGTTGGGGTGAATTAATCAACTGTGGGAGCAATTGTAAGAAAATGGAAGACATACAAGACCACTCATAATCTCCCTCTATCTGGGGCTCCACGCAAGATCTTATCCTGTGGGGTAAAAATGATCATGAGAACGGTGAGCAAAAATCCCAGAACTACACGGAGGGACCTGATGAATGACATGCAGAGAGCTGGGACCAAAGTAACAAGGCTACCATCAGTAGGACACTACGCCGAGAGGGACTCGGATTCTGCAGTGCCAGGCGTGTCCCCCTGCTTAAGCCAGTACATGTCCAGGCCCGTCTGAAGTTTGCCAGAGAGCATATGGATGATCCAGAAGAGGACTGGGAGAATATCATGTGGTCAGATGAAACCAAAATATAACTTTTTAGTAAAAACTCAAGTCGTCATGTTTGGAGAAAGAAGAATGCTGAGTTGCACCATACCTACTGTGAAGCATAGCGGTGGAAACATGCTTTGGGGCTGTTTTTCTGCAGAGGGGACAGGACAACTGATCCGTGTTAAGGGAAGAATGAACGGGGCCATGTATCGTGAGATTTTAAGTCAAAATAGCCTTCCATCAGTGAGAGCATTGAAGATGGAACGTGGCTGTATCTTCCAGCATGACAATGATCCCAAACACACCGCTCGGGCAACGAAGGAGTGGTTCTGTAAAAAGCATTTCAAGGTCCTGGAGTGGCCTAGCCAGTCTCTAGATCTCAACCCCATAGAAAATTTGTGGAGGGAGTTGAAAGTTCATGTTGTCCCAAAACATCACTGCTCTAGAGGAGATCTGCATGGAGGAATAGGCCAGAATACCAGCTACAGTGTGTGCCAACCTGGTGAAGACTTACAGGAAACGTTTGACCTCTGTCATTGCCAACAAAGGTTATGTTATAAAGTATTGAGTTGAAACAAATGTATTGATCAAATACTAATTTTCCACCATAATTTACAATTCAATTATGGGACTGTGGTGGCCTAGCGGTTAAGGTACTGGACTCTGGACCATAAGGTCCAGGATTCAAATCCCACATCTGCCAAGCTGCCACTGTTGGGTCCTTGAGCAAGACCCACAATTGCTTGGATTGTAAGATTGTATCAATTGTATTGTATCAAAAGTCGCTCTGGATAAGGGCGTCTGCTAAATGCTGTAAATGTAATTCTTTAAAAATCCTAAAATGTGTTTTCCTGGATTTTTTTTCTCATTTTGTCTCTCATCGTTGAAGTGTACCTTTGATGAAAATTACAGACCTCTCTAATTTTTCTAAGTAGGAGAACTTGCACAATCAGTGACTGACTAAATACTTATTTGCCCCACTGTGAAACATGGTGGTGTTAGAATCATGGTTTTGGCCTATTTGGCAGAATCTGGACCAGGGTGGCTTGCCATCATGGTATGGTATTCAATTTATTGTCATTACACATGTACAAGTATAAGGCAACGAAATGCATTTTTAGAAGAAACAAGAAATAATGAACACATTGGGAAAGAAGGAGAACTCCTTCCAGCACACAAGCGTATGAACATAACATAGACACACAACTAGCCACTGGTTAGGGATGTGGGTATCAGGAAAAGCAGCCAAAACGACAAGCAGCCATCCGTGTTCGCAGCCGTTACGGCGCGCCCTGCAGAGCCGTCCCGCTGTCCTGGTGGAGCTAAGCTTAGAGTGGAAGGCGTTTTGGTTTGGGTAGGGACAAAAAGTTCTGTCACATTCTTGCAGCAGAAAGAGTCTGTACAAAGTTCGCGATAACGTGGCAGTATACAGCGCTTACTGCCCAGAATGAAAAACAGTCAGTGTGCGGGTTAGGTACATAGCAGCAGATCCTCTGGAGGAATTTCTTATCAGCAAGGCTGTTGCTGATAACAGGGAGCCGAGAGTAGAAATCACTTGTTTTGACTGAGCTCAATTTTTTAACACTCAGAAGCAATGTATCTCTGATGATTTACCTCATTTTGCAAAGCCGTTAGTTTCTCCGTGATGGATTCCATTGTGCGATTAATATGCGCAGTCTGAGTTCCAACGGCTCTGCCCACCATTTCAATCAAATTGGGCAGTTTCTGGGGACCTTTGACAACTGACCCAACTCTTTTAATTTTCCAATACCGTGGGGTAACGCCTAATCCAATCAGCAGAAACCCCACAATCAAAGTTCCGAATAAATAAACATCCTCGATGTCCTCCAACGAAAGAGGTGCCAAGCACACGACTCCCCACTTCCCCCACGAGTCCATCGCGTATCCTGCCATCTGTGTTCCGTCGGGGCATGTGGGTTCCCCCGAACCCGAACTTCTAGATGAGAAGATGGTGTCAATAGCGTTCAGAGACCATTTAACCAATTCCATAATTTGTTCTTTGAGGAGCAGTGCTAAGGAGTAGAGTAGACGAGACAGATACAAAGAAGCCAAGCAGGAGAGATAAGGGAGCGAGGAACAGTGCGTCTGCCTTCCACGAGAGCTCATTGATGGAACAATGAATTATACCAGCAAATTCTATTGGGAAAATATCATGACATCTGTCTGTGAACTGGATCTCTTGAAAGTGTGGGTCATGCAGAAAGACAACAAGCCTAAGCAAACAAGGTGTTCTACCAAAACTGTTTAAAGCAGAAGTTAATGCTGACTGGCTAACTCAGTGTCTTGACCACAATCCAACAGAAATGTTGTGGAAGCAGTTCATGTGAGGAAACTCACCAACATCCGAGAGTTTAAGCTTTAATTCCTCCAAAACTAATCTGCTGTATTAGCATAGCAACACAGATAGCCAGATAGTGAGCAGAAGCCAACAGCAAAAAGCATCTCAGAGAATCAGTAATGCCTTGCTACTTACCTTACCTTAGTTCTTTGACATAATTTATAGTGTATTGTATGTTTAGCAAAGAGTATTAGGGGTTAACCACATTTTAATCCACTGATGTGTGTGCAACAAACATGTGAAAGCCTGCAGTCTTATATATGCATTAATAATTGGTTCCCTATTGTAAACACATCAGTTTAAAAAGTTACAATTACAAGTTGTCTTTACTGACATTCCCCAGTATAACTGGTATACACTGGAAGGAAATGTCTTTCTTCAGGAACATAATGAAACACACACCAAGAAATGACACTGCCCTACACAACTGCACATACACAACACAACACAGCAGCGTGTATTTAGTGTGTATACAAGGCATTTACCACAATGTAAGCACTCAAAATAAAGTAAGCACACAAAGTAATAAAGTCAATTATTGGAATATGGGAAATTGACTGTTCCAAATGACTGTTTCTGACATTTTTCCTGTTTCGTCGTATCTTGTATTCAAGATACCATTACATTTTGTGATATATTTGATTACAAGGGTGAATTATTATTTAGTTATTATTATTTAGTTGTTGTTTTATCCTTGAAGTTTTTTTTAATGAACATTTCCTTCTTAGTTTCCATATCATCACACTGTAATTCTACCTTCATAAACATTGGCAGTAGAAATTTAAGAGGTGTAAACATTAGATTCTGCAGCAGTTACCACATTTTTGGGAGTAATGAATCATGACTAATGTCTGGCAGTCTAACAGACAAATCAGGGTCTGGTAGATACGTTAATGCCCAAAACGCAGAGAACCAACATTGAAGTTTGTGCAGGATGAATGACGTTCTTGGACTGTTTTTCCCAGGTTGGGCTGGGCCCCATAGACAGATTTTATTTTAGAAAATTGTGCTTCACTGTATCTTCTGCTTTAGTTTGGTGTGGAAGAACTTGACTGGCCTCAACGTTATTATAGACCTTAAATGGAAATTTGACTCTGAGCCAAACCTTATCACCCAAACTGGTGCATGACCTCATTAATTCTCTTGTGGCTGTATGCAAATGAATCCCCACAGTCATGTCTGAAATTTTGCTAAGCCTTCCTATAACAGTTGAAATGTCCATGGTCCAATGGTCCATTTACTCTTTGTGTGTGTGTGTGAGAAATGTGCATCACAGGTTACCTTCATAGAACTGGGGAAATAGCTCATGGCATGTGTTTCTGCACACAACAATAAAACTTCTGAAATAAGGCTGTTATATACAAAGTACTTTTTTAATGGCTCTTTTGTGACCCATCTCCAGCATGAATTCTGTTGTTTGCATTTCTAAATATCTCATTTAAAGATATTTTTGAAGCGCTGTCTATAGAGTGTTATATTACTGATACATTTTCCTTTTTAAACCTGTCTTTGCAGCACTTTGGAGCCTGATTGTGCTGATCCTAACAACTACGTTGCTGTTGCTAACCACGAGGTGGATCGGCAAGAGGAGCTGGAGTATGAGGTTTGGATCCCAAAACAGCATTAAAATGCTTCCATGTGACTTTAGAATTCCAGCACAAGCATTAAAAGCAATCCAACAGCTACCAAATGTGTCATTATAACCACTAATATTCTACTTGCTTCTGAGTTTTAATTACTTAATTACATGCTACTGTCTAAGTGTGCTTCTCGGGGTGTGCATGTTTGATCTGTACCCTGCTGTGATCCCCATGTTTCTTTCTAATAGGAAGTGGAGCTTTACAAGTCCAGTCAGCAAGACAAGCTTGGCTTGACAGTGTGCTACCGCACTGACGATGAAGAGGATCAGGGGATCTATGTAGGGGAGGTAAATGAAAGGCCACTCAATTTGTGCTGAAATGCAAACTGTAGGAGTGTGATTCTCATTTGACTGATCATATGGGTGATTCATTTTCATAGGTCAATCCTAACAGTATAGCTGCCAAAGATGGTCGCATCCGAAAAGGAGACCGAATACTACAGGTAAGCATGCACAGTTTTAAAAATGGACTTCACAATACAGTACGTATCACGATACGGGTCACTATACAATTATATCACAATACATTGCGATACGATGTATATTGCGATATAGGGCCGCAACAACGAATCGATAAAATCGATAATAATCGATTAATAAAAGCGTCGACAACGAATTTCATTATCATTTTGTTGTGTTGCATGATTTGTGTCCCCCGCCTTATCATATCCGCTCACGTTACTTGCGGCACTTGCGGGCAGCGCTGGAAAAAACACGAGCGATTGAACGGAGCGAGGCGGAGCCGGCGCGAATGTGGAATCTTCAAAATAAATTAGCATTAAGGCTATGTCCACACGTACACGGGTATTTTCTAAAACGGGGGTTTTCAAATTCGTTTATAAAAAACATCCCGTCCACACAAGCACTATTTAAACAAAAAACTTCGTCCACATGAAAACGCAAAAACGCACACAGTCGCTGTCAAAGAGCAGTGCAAACCAGCAGTCCTAGGTGCGGCGAAGCAGCTCATCAACGACAACAGCGATGGTCCTATGCATCGAACCCTTTTTCTCGCATTCTTTCTTCAACAAAAACAACTTCATTTTGAAAGCATCCCACCAACGAGAGATCCGACCGGGTCTCGTCCCAAACCGGCGACGCGAGGGGAGGGAACTGCTTCGGGGGTGTATGATTATAGTAGTGACCTCCGTAGCGCATTCTGACCCCTCTGTTCTTCAGTGTAATGAAAAAGTAATAATTGTACGTTTATTTGTAGATTTGTAACAAGTTCGGTCAGCAGTGTTACAGCTGGCACTATTTTGGCACAAAATTGCCTCATGTAAACAAAGGAGATACCAGCGCACAAATGACGTTACAAGCAAGAAACTCCGTTTTCCCAGTGCAACGACAACGCTGAAAACGGAGTTTCTGAAAATCTTCACCCTGGAAGGAGTTTTGCAAAAAAAGTCAGTTTTCAGTGACCTAAAACGCCGTTTTCGTGTGGATGAAAGATCAAAACGCATAGAAAAAGCTATGTTTTTAAAAATACCCGTGTTCCTGTGGACAGGGCCATAGTCTCTAAAAAGAGAGCCAGCTTTAGCCAGGAGCATGTTGACATGATAACATTTTTGGATTGCAATGCAAAGTCTAAAAAGGGAGTGAATAGTTGTATTAGTGTTGCATCAGAGTGCACTTATTTTTCTTTTATTATTTAATTTGTTATTTTAATTTATTAATGAATTTAATTTATTATTATTCATTTATTGTAAGCACTTATTTGCTCTGTTATTTAATGTTATATTTCTGAATAAAGACATGGAAAGTTTTTTTTTTTAAATCCGATTCATCGATTAATTGAAAAAATAATTGACCGATTAATCGATGATTAAAATAATCGTTAGTTGCAGCCCTATTGCGATATATTGCGATATTGAACATAGTTCACTGAAAATAGAAAAACATTTGAATTGTTTTAATAAAACAAGATGAATTGTTGTAATACATCACATTACATTGATAATTCAGCAGACAAACTGAGTCAATATAAATGAATTAAACATATTTATTTCAATATAATTCAACATTTCCATTCCTTTAATTTTTAGCTTTAGTTTTCTCTTCCAAAAAATCGATTTTTTGAGCTGGAAATTGATATAGTATATTGCAAAAATAAATATTGAGATATATTGCTGTATTGCTTTTTAGCACAGCCCTATTAAAAAACTCTGCGTATATTAAAGGAGCAGACTGGCGAAGTCATAGCATGATTTATTCCATTCAAAAATATACCCTGATGTCAATTTATTAGGCTCACTGTCCTTTGTAGAATTGTGCTTTGTAGAAGTAACATTACTGACTGACCCAGCCACTTCTGACCAAATCATTTGAGTGGTGGATCATTCAGTGGTGGCAGTGATATTGTAGTGTGTGGGATATTAAACATCTCAGTCACTGATAGGTTGAGAATGCTGTGTGAAACAGAAATATCAAGTCAACAACGGTTCTCTGGTCAGAGACTGGTTAAAGGCTATCAGCTTAGGATTAATTGCATTTCTACTACCTTTGCCACCAAGGTCTAATAAAATGACTAGTAGGTACACCTACAAGACACATAAACTCATCCATTACAACACATGCTAACATAACCTTTATCAGGTTATTGTGAGAATACCTCTGAATGCTCAGTGGTAGTCTAATAGTGGTTGTTTTCTATTAATGGCAAGCTGCCACACTGTGTATAGTAACAGATGGGGTACAGTTATTTACATAGTGTGCCTACTAAAATGGTCAAGTACAAGGAAGGTATACCATATAAAGAATTTTCCACATTGTGTAGGTTTACATGACTACAATATCAGCTCTGCTACTAGATAGTTTGCCAGATGTCATTGTTACTAACATTTACAACATTCATCTAGAGCAACTACAGCTGAGCAACCCCAACAACATTTCAATTTCTATAAAGGATTTTGGAGTTTGACAGAACTAGAGAAACAAATCATCAGTTTTTTATTTATAATTGTCAACCGGAAGGATTATATTACATTAGAAACACGTCTAAATAAACTCTTCCTATGTTTCACAGATAAATGGAGTAGAGGTGCAGAACAGTGAGGAGGCAGTGGCCATCCTTTCCCGAGAAGACAGCACCAATTTCTCATTACTACTAGCCAGACCAGAGATTGAGGTACACACAAACACTGAGGTGGAACTGGTCCAATTATCCACACACACGGATACGTACACACATTGCACACCCATCCACTTAAGCTTTCAAAAACATGGCCATAACTAATACATGTACTCCATCCACTGCTGACAGCTGATCCCAAAATTAATGGCTTATTTTGCTGATGGAAGAGAAATGGAACACTCACATCAGTCATGGCTGAATCATGTGATCACTCTTTGTGATGTCTGTCAAGGATTTGCGGCAGGTCCATTAATGCTACTCCACAAGGAGGAAGGAGAAAAGCAGAGAGAGGAAAGATGAAGGTTTTTTAGAGCAGACTATAGAGAGGGCCATTAAAATAATATGAGGAGAGAACAAAGAGAAAGGAAGCAGAGACCGGTGGAAAACCAGGGCTGGGCATAACACTTTATAACTATTAATGACTGAATATCAAATAGAGTCCTAAATTAATGCAGTAATGCAATACATAAAGAACATAAAGTACATTTAGAAGACATATTGAAAAGGCACTGGTGACTACTGATGGCCAACACATGCTCAGTGTTATTAGTAGGTAGTTATTTAAATGGCTTATTGAATTCTTGGGGATGTAGAATGCGTAAATGAATTTATTCAATGCTTAGATAGCTATTTTATCTCAGCTACATGTTTGACACCTTATATATATATATATATATATATATATATATATATATATATATATATATATATATATTGCTCAATTACTTCATTTACTTCAATTAATTCATATTATTATTTTGATGTTCCCCTATGGGTTTAATACAACCAGCTATGCTTAGCTTTGCTGTTACTATGACAGATTAGACCTTTTCTCCTGAAATATAATAACATCTGCTTAGTGGGGAGAATTCTGACTATTCATACAGGGAACAGTGAGAGACAAAACAAGGCAGTGAGCTATTATTTACCTGGCATGTAAAAACCCTTTAAGGCTCCACTATAGTAACAAAAAATATTAATGATTAAGATAATAACAGTATGCTTTATATATATATATCTATATATATATATATATATATATATATATATATATATATATATATGTACATCTATATATATATATACGTGAGAAGGAGAGAGAGAGAGAGAGAGAGAAGAGAGAAACGGGGAGAGATGGAGGGGGGGGGTAAAGGAGAGAGAAGAGAGAGATGAGCGAGCGAGATAGGCATGAGAGGCGAGACCGAGAGAGAGGACAGGTACACATGTATATATATATATATATATATATATATATATATATATATATATAAAACAATGTATATATAACATATATATGTATATATATACATATATGTATATACATATATATACATTGTACATTGTATATATATATATATATACACACATGTACATACATATATGTATATATATACGCATATATATATACGTATGTATATATATATACACATACGTATATATAATTATATATATTTATTTATTTATTTATATATATATATAATTGTTAGAACTTGTATATGCTGTTATAGAATTGTTATATAATTGTTACAATTACAATAACCAACAACGGCAGGGTGAAGTACAAAAAACAACAACACACACAACAACTTCTCAGCAGAATTAGTTATATAGGCCTGGGAGAAAAGGTAGGTTATTAGCAGTGATTTGCAAGACTCTTTGAGATGTTAAATAGGTTTTGGGAGTGAATTCCAGAATTTGGAAGTCACAAAACCAAATGACCTGGCTCCCACTGATGGATGACAAAAGTTTGGAACCCGTGGAAGGCCATGGCTTGGAGTGTAGAGATGGAGTGCACTGTAGCCAATAGAAACTGCTTTTCTGATGTGTTTCAGTTTTTAATACTGCACCCAAATTCCTGTACGTTGTATTCTAATAATGAGACTGAAAGATAACTATATATGGCCATTGTACCACTGCTAAAACAATGGTATATCTAATCTAATAGTTGCTTTTGCACAGTGCTGTACTGTAATCTAGTGGTGTTTTAGGCAAGGCCAATTAAAATACACATTACGGTTGAAGTCTTGGATTTATAATGAAAAAAAAGAATATACAAAAAATATATTCAATTATGTCCAAATATATAGTGACCTGAATATGAATTATTATTTTTTCAAACCTGAACACAGACCAGCATTACATATCATTACTACTAAATATGAGGACACCCTAACTGACAAGACTGGCAATGGAATTTTATCCCTAATCAATAGTTAATCTCACACTTGTAAGGTGTATATTCCTAACCTACTACCTAATATGGCATAGGAGGGATTATAAGAAGCTCTCTTTAAACTAAACTAAATCCTTCAGCTTGCAAATTAATCATGTTAAGAATTGTTCAAACAAATGATTCCCAAATAAGGTAAAGCAAACATGTTACTTGTTTGAGCAAATTACATCAGAAGAGAAATCTTGTAATTTAATAAATAATAAATATCCTGTAATTTGTATTTTTAAGAGTTAATACAATAAAGGGAATAAAGGCAACTCTCAAGAGGAGTCTAGTGCAGCAATGAGTTGGAGAAAGAAAGGGAAACAGGTGAAGAGTAGCCAAAAATAGGCAGAGATTAAAGGTTTAGTAAATGAAGATAAAAGAAACAAGAAATACATGGTTAAGGCACGGCAGAGACATGGCAAAGATTATCGTTGTCTCCTTCCATGCAATTCAGAAAATCAATCAACTGATATTGCAATTGATTTCCATTCATCTCGGCAGAAACATTTCAATACATATTATACAGATTCATCAAGACATATACGTACGAACAGTGATATGGTATTAACACATCATATTCTGATTTGCACTGAGTAAGCTTGTTTAAGCAATATTTGATTATGGCTTCGATTATGGCTTAGTAACACGTTTTGGACATCTCGTGGGCAATATCTGTAGTAGTGTATATTATATTGCCATCTAGTGTGTGAATGTGTAATTGCATGATTTTATATTAATAGTCTTATCTTTTTGCGTTAACTGTATATTTTTCTCTTTCCCTACAAACACATCTTTATCAAATCTACGGGCCACTTACATTTTCCCCTCTGATGCAAACAAAAATAAGATGGAGACTCAAATGGACCCTGAAGATCTGGATTTTGAGTTACCAGTAGGCATGAGTGTGGACACATTAAACACCTCCCACCTATCCAATATATACCAGCTTCGGCTACAAAGGGCCCAGACTGGCATTCATGAGGTTCCACTACAGCATGAAACGCCCTTGCTTAGCATGGTCACCCTCAATAACAGCCAGGAGTTGGACAGCGGAGTGGGTCGCACAGACGAGAGCACCAAGAATGAGGAATCATCTGAGCATGACTTACTACTTGGTGACGAGCAGACCAGTGCCTCCAACACGAACACCAGTAACACACCACACAGCCTTCGCAAGTTCAGGCCTGGTAGGAGCAGCGGGGGTGGGGGAGATACTCCATCACCTTTGCTCCACATCAGAGAGATTCAGCTCAGCACAGACTCTCTAGAGTGTGGGGGTGCAGGGACAGGATACATTCACGACCCAGTGAGCACCCTGATGATGCCTGGCCTGACCGAAGAGGAATGTGAGAGGTACAGAGAGCTGCTGGAGATCAAGTGTCGTTATGAACAGAATATGAAGGATGATAATGTAGTGAAAAACACAGAGGAAGGAAACAGCAGGAAAGGAGAAGTGGAGGAGGGAGATGAGAAAGATGTGGCTGTGGATGAGAACTGCAACGAAAGCCTGACTCCGCATGAGATGACACTTTTGGAGGAGGAGCTACGGCACCTTGAGTTCAAATGTCGGAACATTCTGCGGGCGCAGAAAATGCAGCAGCTGAGAGAGCGCTGCCTAAAAGCATGGTTGCTAGAAGAGGAAGCTACAGCAAGGAGTTCTTCTGACCTCCAAGGCTCCCCAATGCATGAGCTGTCCGATATTAAAGAACTTCCTGAAAGAGAGCGATCGGACAAAGACACCAGCAGTGCTTACAACACTGGTGGAGAGAGCTGCAGGAGCACACCTTTGGTGAGCGACCACCTTTCTCCTGTTGCTCACGTGGACGAGTCTGGTTCTCCTGTGCATGGAAGGCACAGAGACAGACCAAGTTGGAGCGACAGGGGACGTTCCACTCTGAATTATTCACCTGGTTGCTACAAAAAGTTTCAGATAAATGGAGGTCGCAGTGCAGAGTCCAGTCCTTACTTCTCTCGACGACATCACTCTAACCGACACAAACCTGAGCGCTACCAAAGCTGCATGCAGCTGGGCTCCTTCACAGAGACGTCCATGGAGAGAAGCATGGAAAGGGACAGTGAGGTCCCAGAAGGGAGTGGTGGACAAGGTAGTCCTAGGAGAATGGTGGGCAGCAGTCTTGCCCCTGTGCTTCCCTCAAGCCCAGCCAAATGCTCCTTGAATTTGCCTCTGCAAGGTTCACCTGCTTCCCCACGTATGGAGTGGAAGGTGAAGATACGGAGCGACGGTACTCGCTACGTAGTGAAGCGCCCTGTCCGCGACCGCCTGTTGAAGGCTCGAGCCATGAAGATTTGTGAGGAGCGAAGCGGCATGACCACTGATGATGATGCTGTGAGCGAAATGAAAATGGGACGCTACTGGAGTAAAGAGGAGCGCAAGCAGCAGTTGATCAGAGCCCGTGAGCAACGCCGAAGGCGGGAGTTTATGATGCAGTGTAGACTTGATTATCTTCGTAATCGGGATCACGAAGGGAAGGATGGCCAGCAGGATTTAGGTCAAGGCCCACCCTCCATTCAGGAGATGAGCCAAAAGAAAAGCTCCAAGAGGCGCAACCGCCGCATCTTGGACAACTGGATCACCATTCAAGAGCTGCTGGCACATGGATCTCGCTCTCCAGATGGGTCAAGGGTGTACAACCCACTATTATCTGTCACTACAGTCTAACAGATAAAGGCCGAGGAAGCATGAATGATAAAACTTCTCTCTCAGAAATCTAGCAACTAACCATTACAGAATAGCAGTGTCATAACTTACTCGCAAAGCACGTTTGAAAAAGCTGCATTCACTTTGAAATCCTACAATCCCAAATCAGAAAAAGTTGGGATGGTATGGAAATAGTATGGAAAGTACATCTAAAAAATAAACAGTGTTTCCTTACATTTGCTATGACTTTTATTTCATTGCAGACTGTATGAACCCAAGATAATGTATGTTTTGTCTGGTCACCTTCATTTCATTAGTTAATATCCGTCAAAAAAAAGTCAAAGTTAGATTTATTTCTGTAGTGCTCTTTACAATGGAGCATTGTCTCAAATCAACTTTAAATTTTCTATTATCTTCTATTATCTAAGTCCAGTTCCATTTTGAGCAAGCCTAGGGCGACAATGGCAAGGACAAACTCCCTCAAAATTATAAGGAAGAACGTTACCTAATTAATAAGTTCATAGTAAAGGTTTAAATACACAGAAGCTAAATAAATATTAACAGAGAGAACATATTTAAACATATAATAATTAAAATAAAATCTAATAATATGTAGACTAATATTTTAGAGAAAATGCAGCATTATGAAGAGTATAATAAAAGATGATATAAGACTATAGCATATATGACAATAGTGAACATAAGTAGTGTTGATTAAAATAGTGTAAAAAATATGCATATCAGAACTATTTAGCCCAGCACACAGAGTCACTGTAGGATCTCAGGTCCTCAGCAGGAAAGTGTGATGGCATGACATGCTCAGTCAACAGGAGGAGGGAGAGTGGTACTGCCCTCTGTGGTCTGCATATATGTCCAATCCCAAAAAAGGTTTGGTCAGTAAAGCATTTAGCACTTTGAAATGTTGCCATTCTTTCTCACAACACTTAGCAGAAGTTTTAGCACCAAGGATACCAAGTGATGAAGTGTTTCAGGTGTTATTTTGTCCCATCGATATTGCAAACATGTCTTAAGGTGTCCAACAGTACAGGGTCGTCGGTGTCACATTTTCCATTACAAAAGTTTCCACACATTCAATATTGGGAACAGGTTAGGACTGCAGACAGGCCAGCCCATTATCTGTACCCTTTTCTTCCACAGCCATGCCTTCGTAAAGTGTGCAGCATGTGGTTTTGCATTGTCTTGACGAAAAATGCGTGGATGTCCATAGAAAAGATGTTGTCTTGAGGGCAGCATATAACATTTCTAAATTCTAAATGTACTTTTCTGCATTAATGCTGCCATCACAGAAGTGTAAATGACCTTTGCCAAGGGCACTGACCCAACACCATAACATGACAGAACCTGGCTTTTGGATTTGTTACTGATCATAGTCTGGATGGTTCTTTTCAACTTTGGTTCAGAGCACAGGGCATTCACTTCTTCCAAAAAAATCTGGAATACTGATCAGTTTATGCTTGTGCCCTTTCCCTTCATGCACTGAAATTCCAGATTCCTTGAAATGTGTAATGATATTATGCACTGGAGAGGGAGAAATATACAAATCACTTCCAATATTTCTTGGAGGGACACTGTTTTTAAACATTTCAATAGTTTTCCAATAATTGCCCATCTTTACTCCCCAACCTTTTGTTGATATTGATTTTGTACAAAGTCATGATTACAGTCATCTGTTGCCATCATCTATTTGAAATCACTTCATTGTTCCTCATTACAAGCCCTAAACTGCCCCAATTCCCACCTTTCTTGGAATGTGTTGCAGGCCTGAAATGCAGGAATGGATGTTAACAAATGAAATGAAGTTGACCAGCCAAAACATGAAATATCTTCATACTGTCTGCAATGAAATATAACCAAAGTAAATGTAAGACAAACTACATTGTTTTTTGTTTGTTTTTTGCATTTTCCATTCTGTCCTGACTTTTCTGATTTTGGGTTGTAGTTAAAAGTACAAAGATTTGGATTGAATGTCCTTTATGATAAGACGTAGAAGTGTAGATGAGGTAGTGACCAGATATGAAATCCATTCAGTAATAACTTGGGCAGGTCTTGATAGTGCTTTAGGTTGGGAGGCCCATACTCTGCAAAGGTTTGCTCTAATATTCATGGACTGCAGACCCTGATGGGCAGAACAGTACTGCAGTGGTTGGTGCTGTCCCCTTACAGCTCCAGATACCCAGGATCAAGTCTTGGCCCAGTCACTGCCTGGCATGGGCTTCTTACAGAAAGGCTTTCTCCTACCTTCCAAAGTCATGTGTAAGGTCAGTTGGTGTCTTTAAAGTGTCCCAGTGTGAGTGAGTGAGTTTGTGTGCATGTGCCCAGCGATGGATTGGTGCCCTGTCAAGGCTTGGCTGCCTTCCGTGCTGCCGGCTAAGTCCCTGGACCCCCATGACCTTGAGGGGAGGCTTTGGGAATCGACTGACATAGACGGGGTCTAGTCTTATTATTGTAAGTGTAACATTCCTGTAATGACCATTCTATTCGGTGCTTCTATAACCATGATAATGCAATCCTTTTTTAACAGTATTCCCCTGACCACAATGAGAACAAAGTACATGTCGGTTCTGTGCAGGGGAAATGCAAATCCTGTTTTGTACTCCTGTGACTGGAAAACATTGTGGTGCTAAACGGACATAGTGTCTGTCTGCTGAAGTATCCTGAACAAATCATTGACACAATGAAACATTAAAAGCAACATGACAGGATATTTTCTTCATTGAATGTAGGGCTATACAATATGGATAAATGTCATTATACTGCTGCATATTGTGATTATGATATGCCTTGCAATGTAAATCCCTAATGTAACATGTTTAAGCCTTAAAGAAACACTGGCCTGTAACAAAACGATTGCCATTTGTTTGTCGCGTGCACACTCACCTGTGAGAGAGTGGGCAGGTTCACAGCACACAACAAAATGTACTGGCTGGTTGATATCAGTACTGCAAAGACCAATATTGTGGTGAGACTATCGGACTACCAGCCCTAAATGAAAGGAACGGACAGCCTTGTACAGCCATGTTGCCTAACCTCTAGAGAATCCCCTGTCACCAGCAGAGAGAGCTGAAGCACAAGACTGAAGAAGAGGCTATCTCTATTTAACTACATCACCTAAACCCTGCACAACGAAAGATATAACGCTTCAAACTATACGCTAAATGCATTGAAGGAATGTGACACAAATAACAAGACTATTTTAGACAAGACAGTTACTGCGAATCAACAGAAATATCAGCTTTGCTTAATATTTTGGCCACTCTTGCTCTATCCACTGCGCTTACGATGAAACATTTCCACTTTTTTTGGACCGCAACGCATTTTGCATGATCTGTACAAAGCTATAGCACACACAAACAGAACTACTTTATCAATGATATTGGTGTTTATCCATTGCTCTGTATCCTGCATATGTGATTAGTGATTCTGACTTTAGTTTCCATACTTTGTTGGTGTGTTAGTTAAGGTAGATTTTTCTGGTTATATTGTTAAAACTGTTGATTGATATATTTGGTCATACTCACACAAGCTGTTACGTGCATTAGATCCTCCATGATCATTTCACTGTACTGTTACATGGTCTTAACTTATGATGTTTTAGGAAAATAAACCATTTTGTATTGCTTAGTAGAAATACACTCGTCTATGTTATTTTCAACACTCTACGAATGGATTTAAGGCAACATACTATCATATATGCAAAGACCCCAAAATCAAGCCAGACTGTGAACAAGCAGGAAAATAACCAAATCTTTCAACAGCAAGAACATATTTTATAGAATAAGAGCAATAAATAATCACATATAATTCCTCTGAATTAGGTTTTGTTTAAGACCTCATACATATATACAAATAAAACATCATACAATTTCATTTCTTTAAATATAGTTACTGCTCTGACACAAACATACCGATACAATTTTACAGAAACATTTTGTTGCCCAGGTCCCAAAGTGTAAACAATAGTTCATCTCCTTTCTCCAAGCCAGTTTTATACACTTAGAAGACATCCCATTCCATAGTAAATACAGAGTATTTATATTAGCTAGTATGTACATTCAGGTTTATACAGCGTCATTCAGTTAAGTGCAGTAGAACATGCAACACGTGGCACATTTGCGCAAGACATCAGCATATCCAGTCTAAGGTAAGACGCTTGCAAAACTACTGAATCTACTTCAATGGGTCTGTTAGTGGTCTGTGAAGTTGAGCCTTTCCTTCTTCAGGCCTTCTAACATTTTATGCAAGCACAAGAGTAACGCACACTAGCTCACTGCACGACCAGAAGGGATGGAACGCTTCTCCTGGTTGTGCCCGAATCAGACCATGTGACGATGGTGAAGATGATTTCAGACATTTAGCTATACTGTACAGACCTTGCTTACAAGCTCTCATAATGGTCTAACTGTACCGCATACCAGATTAGGTGTGTCCATATGATAGCAGATTGCACAGGACAAGAAGGTTATTTGAAATAGAAAAATATCTAAGGAATCTGAATGTGGTCTTTTGGTTATAGAAAGTGTACAGTGTCTGTATAGTGACAATGCAAGAAATGAGTTTCTTTAGATAGGCAATTAGTGTATATAGGCGTAAAGCATGACTGACTGAATTTTAGAGAAAAAGTGCCAAATAATACTGATGCAACAATTCCAGCTCTAACTTATCAGTACCCCATTATGTAATAAATATTTGAATCCCTCTTAACCACAACAAACTAAGTTTGCACATGTCATTTCTTCCCAAAAACCTGGGTATGCCTCCCCTAACCTTAGCAACAGCTCCAGTAATGTTGGGGGTAAAGACTCCTATCAGTTTATTCCTCAACTGAATGTGTAATATATGGATGCTTTACCTGCCAATCCAAATAAACGCACAAGTTTTAAAGTACAGTAGGGGTGTAACGATACACATTTTCTCGTACACATTTTTAAATAACACAAACAAAACAAATGCAGTCCCCTGCAGTTAAAAGAAATGACTAGAAACAGAGGTTTAAAATTGTAAACAAAACGCCCTGTTGTAGCTTCACCATATCCTAAAATAACCAAGTAAAAATATTCCTGAAGAATAACAATTCAAAATAATGTTTACATTTTTGTATAAAAATGTAAACAAAAAGTCTTTAGTCCCCTGCAAAATAAAATAAATTAGAAGAGTCTCAATTACAATGGAAGATAAGCTGTGAGCATGTCGTATGATTGCACCCTCTAGTGCTCAAAAAATGCAATTGCATTAGATGACATCATAAACAAGAATATATAATCCTACTCAGCAATGCATCCATGTCCCATTTTTGCACTGGGATGCAATGGTGCATCGTTACACCCTTACAGTACAATGATTTCGTTGGCCAAAGCATGCCACATTTTGCCAAATTCAATACACAAACAGCATTGCCTAATTTTTCATTGTCAACTGGTTGTGTACTTGAAAGTAGCCGGAAAACTCAAAAAATTAAAACTGGAAAAACAGGATTGTCCGTTCTTTGTCCAAACTCTAAAGTTTGCCTTAATGTGAAAAGCAGTAACAACTGTATTGAATGGTGTTGTGTAAATTGGGTTGGAAAAGGGACTTCACAGGGTGGCAAAGCATGTTATCACATTTGGTATGGCAAATGGAGTCACCAAATTTGGCACACTTTGACTGCGCACATTGTGATATTTTTCAAAACGCCTGGTGTATCACCAACAAACTCAAGCTAGATTGTGAACCCAATTAGTAGAAGAATGACCTAAAAAGGAAAGGGAGTGGTTCTTATATGAGGGGAATGATTTTGTTAAGGCATAAAGTATTAGGCATGACAGATATTAGATAGTTATTAGAAATGTATAAATGACAAATTTGGCTAGATTTTGTCCAGAGCTTTTAGCTGACAAAATTGCAGCCACTAGAGGGTGTCAAAGACTTTTACACCACATCCAGTTATTTGTTTGGTGTGTGCATGCATACTGTAAGTGGGAGTGAAGGGAAAAGGACATGTTCTGGTCTCAAGGCACTGCACTTGTGAGCCTTGACTCTCTGTGTGCGAAAACCTACAACATTCTTGTTTTTAACCTTAACAGCGATAAAATAAAAAGCAGCATACAAAACTAATCACCGACAACCTTGCTGAGTGAAAGGTGTTACCTGGGTGCTCATATGCACCAATTATATTAACATGCTTGTTATATAAACAGGAGGGCACAGGTAAGCAACCTGATGTGAATTCACATTCTTAAAAAGACTGGCTTGCTCGAGATCAGGTTTATGGCTTTTTCAGTGGGTTTGGTGTGAAATTCAGAAAGGTTTCAAGCATACTGCAAAATAAATTCCTGAAATCAGTAGTTATGTTCTCAAAATGTTTGTATACATGCAGTCTCCTCCACAATTATCTGCACCCCTGCTAAAGGTGAGAAAAAATGGTAATAAGAAATTCACCTTTTGCTGAATTAGCTTACTGTTACAATGACACAATGAGGAAAATGACGTAATTTAGTCTGAGATCCCACATCAAGTTTTTTTTTATCAAAACCTTTGAAATTATTTGAAATAAAATGCAACTGAAGCATTTTTCTTTCATTTATATTTTACTTTTTAAAACGTTGATCAGTGTCTATGAAGTTCTAGCAGTAATCCATGACTTCCTGTTTCAATGGGGTATAGATATGAGGTGACTCAGAGGACAAACTGTCTTGGTCATTTTGCAACATGGAACATGGAATAAGTCAGTGAATGTCTACAGATAGCTACTTGGCTGAAAATGAGTTTCAATCAACTGGAACTGTGACAAACTTGCCATGCGTTTTGGCTCAAGAAGGATGACTACACTGAGAAGAACCAGATGCCCATCGTTAAGTATGTTGGAGGGTTGAAGGGCGATGTTTTGGGGCTGAAACTTGTTAGATTACATGGCATCATGGACACCACAAAATACCAAGACATATTAAATCAAAATCTGCTTGAAACTGCTTGAAACTTAAAATGGGTCATCACTGGATCTTCTAGCAGGAAAGCGATCCAAAACACATGTCCAGATCAACACAAAAATGGTTACTGAACAGAAAGTCAAGCTTCTGCCACGGCCATCTCAGTTCACTAATCTAATCTCCATCGAAAACCTGATTTTCTACGTGTGAGATTAAACTCGTTCACCAAAATGACCCGTCTTACTCATCTTTGCTGCAGGTGCCAATGATTGTGGAGAAGACTGTTAGACTGGGAAAAAAAAGCTTATAGAAAATGAACTGGCACAAAAACAATATCCATATTAGTAATAACTGTTACACCAAAATATCAAGGTTAATATCAGGAAGATTTGACATCATAATAGTAATCATTGAAATAAAACACATTTGCTCAACATGGTTCTTACAACTTGTACTGTACAAGCTTAAGAAAATGTCATTGTTATCTATTTGTTTGTAATGCAGTTGAACCTACCATATGTGTTAAAAAACAAATGTTTGTACAATTTATTCTAAAAGGTTTAAACTCCACTATAAGTTTATCCATTTATTTGTTCTGAAAGTCTGGTAAAACAAAGGTGCAACACAACCACTGCCCTCACCTGATCCTAATACCTAACATTAGGCACTCAGGCTTTGTATAATTAAAAGCCAAAAAATGTAGATTAGCCAGTCGTATATGAGCCTGTTTTAGTACTGATGGCTTGAACAAGTGATAAAAGAAAAGCTGTATCATTCTGAAAAAAAGATTTAGATTTAGTTACACTAAGAAAATCAAATTCATCAAAAAAGCAAACAGATACAGATTGTAACATCTTTAGAATTGTTTTGCTATGGCTAGATTTTGGAGATCTGAAACAATTGTGACACTTGTGTATTATACATGGTGTCCATCTCTCAAACATTTTCATTTTTCTGCAACCTTGGACACAAATACTGGAATGATGCCTCCTGCATGGCTCTCTCCTGTACGTGTCTTTTCGCTAAAAAGTCTTAGTACAAAAAAGGCTTTAAAATAAGTAGAATGTGGTATGCTTCAGAGTGCATGGCTAATTCTTTCAAAGCTGTAGTCCAACACTGAGAGCAGTTTAGTCAAATATACTGGAAGGAATGTATCATCTTTTTTTTTATTTTTTTCAAAAATAACTGTGTGAACCTGGAATGATTGTCATTTGAAACATCATACCTAAAATTTCAAAATGATGTGAATAGTAATCTATTGAAATATCACTTGCTTAAAAGTCATTGTTTTTTCACTGTTGCTCCTAGTGAACTTCTTGCCACTCCTCAGCCCAGCTAAAGAGTGGGGAGGAAGCTCGACACTTGCTTTCTGAACTCCCTCTGTAGTGGTAGAGTCGAAACTCTTCTGAATCTCTGCCTCACTCAGTGTAGGCTGGCACAACACTTTCACAGTATCCATCTTTGGCAACACTGCACTTCCAATTTACATAAGCCACTAACTTCTGTCAACCTCTGGAACATAACAGAATTGGCTCTGCCTTTGTCTCTACTTCAGCCTCATGACGTTGCACTGATGAGTTTGAGGTTGGATGTTTGGATGCATATCAGCATGAAATGACAGTGAGTGGCATACGCATTTAGGTGCCCAGCAAAAAGACAACCCTCCGTCACGTCACTCTACATGTGTGGGAAACGGATGTGGAAGTAGCAGAGTCGGAGCACTGTGTGCTTCCGCTTGCCTGGGCTTCGGCTCTTCCTTTGGTGAACTATCCTCCTGCGAGCTCTGCTGCTTCTCAGACCACTGTGCTGATGCGGCTGATGGGTTTTGATTTTGAGCTGCCGCCTGTGCTGTGGCTGCCCATCGTGCTTCCTCCCCCGGGTACCTGATTGCCCATCTGTGGCGGTAGCGGCGAGAGAGGCGTAAGCGGCGTAAGAGGGGTGTGGGGGGAGGTAGGAGGGGGTAAAGGCGAGTGCGGCGGCGGAGGCGGGATGGAACTCAATGGCGGGTACTGGGGCAGGTAATGGGTGGCAGATTGTGGCACGTGTCTTGCCGTGATGGTGGAAGGTGCCTGTGGAGGTGGGGCAAACACGAAATGAGGCTGATGGGCAGAGTGATGTAGCAGTGGATGTGGGCTGTGGGCGTGGACGAGATGGTTGTGGGTATGAGAATGAGCGTGGGTATGGGCGTGAGGGTGGGGCTGGGAGTGAGACAGAGTGAGTGGCAGCTTGGCGGGATGTGGCAGTGGGGCGTGAGTGTGGTAGAAGCTGAATGGGTTGATGGGAGAGTGTGGTGAGTGTGGGGAGAGCGGTGGAGGGGTGCAGCCAACGCTGGAGTGGCGGCCTTGATGCTGCATGGCGTGATGGGAGAACTGCTGCTGCAGTGGAGTGTGAAGGGGTGCTGGAGTACCGCGACGGGGCAGAGAGTTGCGCTGTAGAGTGTAATGCATAGTGTAAGGATGGCCGACGACCGAGGAATGCATGGGGTAGCGCTGGTGCTGATGGTGGTGATATGGAGGTGGAGGCGCCACCATATTGTTGTGGCAGTACTGAGCGTGCAGTGCCTGTATTTTGGAGGGCCCGCCGAGGTCTGACTGGCTGAGAGCGGAGGGCGAAGGTGGAGGAGGGCCCCCAGTTGTGGGCGGGGCCACGGGGGCAGGGTAGGGTGGTCCTGGAGGGATAGCCAGGGCAGGGGGTTTGGCGCGCCTGCTGCCAAACAGGGAACCCAGAAAGGAGCCGGTGCTGGCCCCACCGGACCCTCGCTCGCCAGTGTTGTGGAGCGCCCCTGCCCCTGCGCTCCCTACGGCGTTGTGTAACTGCCCCGGCCCACCCCCCACCCCTACACCGGGGCTCAGGATGGGGCGATGAGGCCGGTAATCTTCCAGCCCATGGCAACTGGGAAGAGCACCCCCCACAGGCAGACGCTGGTGAGGCCTTGGGCTGTTAATGATGGATCCCTGTACACACAAGAAGCAGAGCGCAAAGAAGCTGTCATTAAATTGCACTGAGGTTTCACTGAGAGGGAAAGTTTCATATACGCATGCTCAAGTTTTAAATCAATAATAAATGAACTTCTGAGAAAACATCACACATTGTGGAGAGGGTTAATAAATAATCTCAGGATAGTGCACATGTAACTGTAGATATTTGATCCACATGGAGTAGACACAATTTAAAAAATTCTCTCATGCTCAAATAGCTGCCCAAATAGCTTTGCAAACACAGAGGAAAATGGCAGACTTCACAGGACAATGTATACAAATGAACACAGCCATGCAGGGCATTACAATGTTTCAGTATAGCAGGGTAGAAGGCGGGTACATCTTTAACATAACAACCAGAACTTACTTCAATTGTACTATCCAAAGAGCCAACACTGTTTCTGCGACCTCGTTTTCCTGCATGCACCCAGAGAACAGCAAATTATAATGCATTATAATAGGAAATAAAAATCTGTCTTTTAACTGGTCAAATTAAAAAAGGTTTAGTATGTGTATTGTTACTACCATAAATATTATTGAAGTCATACTTTGACGTTTTGTTTGCATTTTTTAAAAGTAATTTATTTTCATGAATATTGATTTACTTTGCATAAGTAGGAATTGTGTCTGTGTTGTTCATGGACACAAGCAGAGATGTGAAATGGAAAAGTTTGTACTCTGCTTAATGCTACAAGTGCCATGCTGGCTTCATCTACATCTACCTAGAAGTACATCAAGTTTAGTTCTCTTTAGGTGGCATCTGTCTTCCTGACATATGTCTGCACAGTTACGCTACATGAGGGCATTTGTAATTTTGTATGGCCAATGCAAAAGAAAAAGAGATCTGCGGCATTCCTTAACCATCATTCATTCATTTTCTTAATTGTTTAATCCTGATCAGGGTTGCGGGACAGCTTAGCTGGTAGCACAGGGCGCAAGACAGTAACAACCCTAGACAAGGCGCCAACCCATCACAGGGCACATCCATACACTAGGGGGCACTTTAGAGATAGCAATTAATCTAACATGCATGTCTTTAGACTATGGGAGGAAACCGGAGTACCCGGAGTAAACCCACGTGGACATGGGGAGGACATGCAAACTTCATAAAGAAAGCACCCAGACCACTGTACCTGGGATTGAACCCAGGACCTTCTCACTGTGAGGCGACAGTGTTACCTACGGAGCCACAATGCAGCATCCTTAATCACACAACAAAAATATTATGAACTATTATCATGAGCTAATATGAACTAAGAGATACATTTATGCAGAGACATTTGAAATAGGGCTGCAACAACGAATCAATAAAATCGATAATAATCGATTATTAAAAGTGTCGACAACGAATTTCATTATCGATTCGTTGTGTCACATGATTTATGTGTCACCCGCCTTATCATATCCGCTTACGTTACTTGCACTGCAACGCTGGAAAAAAAAAAAAGAGCGATTGAACGGAGCAAGGCGTTGCCGGCGCGGACGCGAAATCTTCAAAATAAGTTAGCGTTAAGAATTAAATAAATTCTACAAATGAAACATGACCGACGCAGAGAAGAAAGTTCGGCTTAAGTCCTCAAAAGTGTAGGAACGTGTAACATGCAAGCTTTGCAAAAGTGATCTGACCGGTGCTGATACAGCCCTCGAAACGAAACGAAAACATGTTTCAGACACCGATGAGGATGATCGGAGCTCAGCAACAGCGCAAGTCACCACAATATCCCGAGTTTGTTCCGTTTTGAAGTGAGGAAACGTAACGGCGCACTCGTACTATGTGAACCAGAATAGGGTTGATGCTGGTTAGCTGGATAATGACAGTGATGGAGTTAAGAGACAGATATCCTATATTGGCCAGGCTAGCCAGGTCCTATTTATGCATTCCTACTACTTCAACACTGTCTGAGTGTCTATTTTCTGCGGCAGGAAATATAGTCTCTAAAAAGAGAGCCAGCTTTAGCCAGGAGCATGTTGACATGCTAACAATTTTGGCTTGCAATGCAAAGTTCCTAAAGAAAGAGCGTGAATCAGTTGTATGTAGTGTTTGCATCAGAGATACACTTATTTTTCTTTATTATTAATTTGTTATTTTAATTTATTAATAAATTTAATTTATTATTATTCATTTATTGTAAGCACTTATTTGCTCTGTTATTTAGTGTTATATTTCTGATTAAAGACATGGAAAAGTTTTTTTTTTAAAAACCCGATTCATCGATTAATTGAAAAAAATAATCGACCGATGTCACGCTCCACGGCGGCACGCACCGCCCCCGCCATGTTTTGGACCTATTAGGAAGCCCCACGGCGATCGGATTGACGATTGCATTTAGCTGTGGGGTTTCCTATAAAGGCGCGCCCGCGAGAGACTCACCTCGCTGTTTATCGTGTGTACTCCATGCCCGTCGCGTCCCTACGCGCCGCACCGCTCATCACCGCTCATCACCGCTCATCACCACGTTCCTACGCGCTGCACCGCTCATCGCCGCGTCCCTACGCGCCGCACCTCTCATCGCCGCATTCGTCCGTTCCCTCCGTGCCTCGTAGGTTTCCAGGTATCGCTCATTTAACTCACTTCCGCGTATGTTTGTTTCTCACCCGTTTTCTGGCTGCGGCTCAGTTTATGTTTTCCTACCTGTTTTCGGTTCATGCCCGTTTTCCGGCTTCGGCCTAGTTTTTGTTATACACCCGTTTTTCGGTCCTCGCCTGTTTTCTGTTCGCTGTGTCTTTCTTTTGTTAATAAATCCCCATTCTTTCAACCTGCGTTCGTCTCCCTTCAGTTCACCTCCCTCCATTACAGAATAAACCGCCAACATGGAGACGGCAGGTTTCCCCGATTGGTCATTCCTCCTTGGCCGTTTCAACGGCGACCCTGCCCAATGCCGACCATTCGTGGAGAATTTTATTCGTTACTTTTGTGTTGTTCCCATGGAAACCGAGTATGCCAGGGTGTCGTTGGTGGTTCTTCACCTGACCGGTGAGGCCTTAACGTGGGCTACTCAGCTGTGGCCGATGCTCCGGGCTGGAACCGTGGGGCAGCTCTTAGAGATGCTGGAGGTCGCTTTTGGCTCCCCACGGGGCTGGCTTCCCGGGCATCGAAGCCACGGGTTTTGAACCCGTTTGCCCTGTCCGGCCAGCTCTGGTTGGTCATGTGCTGGATCCCCAGCTTGCCACCAGCCGGACTGCTTTAATCAAGCGTCGGCGAGCGCGTGTCACGCCCGATAGTTGTACTTCCGACCCCTCTAGTTCCGTGCTTGAACCATTAGTGGTGGAGGTTCGTGAGGCCGACGTGCCCATTCCTGCACCACGGACTTTTGTGAAACGGACAGTCACGTCACCCCCAGTCGTGCCCACTCTTGCACCCCGTACGTTCCTGCAAGTGCATGCTCCCAGGCTTTCTGTTGCAGGACCGGTGACTGTGTCCATGGCGTCAGCAGTCCCAGTGGCTGCTTCCAGGGCGTCAGCAGTTCCAGTGGCTGCCTCCAGGACGTCAGCAGTTCCAGTGGCTGCCTCCAGGATGTCAGCAGTTCCAGTGGCTGCCTCCAGGACGTCAGCAGTTCCAGTGGCTGCCTCCAGGGCGTCAGCAGTTCCAGCGGCTGCCTCAAGGGCCTCGGCAGTTCCAGCGGCTGCACCAAGGACCTCGGCAGTTCCAGCGGCTGCACCAAGGGCCTCGGCAGTTCCAGCGGCTGCACCAAGGGTCTCGGCAGTTCCAGCGGCTGCACCGAAGGCCGCATCCTCGATAGAGGCCTTCCCAAAGGCCGCATCCTCGACAGAGGCCTTTCCTAAGGCCGCAACTTCCACGGAGACCCGTCCAGAGAACGTCTCTTCCAAAGAGACCCGTCCAGAGAACGTCTCTTCCAAAGAGACCCGTCCAGAGAACGTCTCTTCCAAAGAGACCCGTCCAGAGAACGTCTCTACCAAAGCATCTTTCAGCAGCATCCGTCGTCGACTCTGCTCTCCAGCATCACGTCGCTCGACTCTGCTCTCCAGCATCACGTCGTCGACTCTGCTCTCCAGCATCACGTCGTCGACTCTTGCTCTCCAGCATCACGTCACGTCGACTCTGCTCTCCATCATCACGCGTCGTCGACTCTGCTCTCCAGCATCACGTCGTCGACTCTGCTCTCCAGCATCACGTCGTCGACTCAGCTCTCCAGCATCACGTCGTCGACTCTGCTCTCCAGCATCACCACCTCGTCGACTCTGCTCTGCTCTCCAGCATCACCTCTTCGACTCTGCTCTCCAGCATCACCTCGTCCGACTCTTGCTCTCCATCATCACCTTCGTCGACTCTGCTCCCGCTCTCCGTCATCACCCTCGTCGACGCTGCTCTCCATCATCACCTCGTCGACTCTGCTCTCCGCATCACCTCGTCGACTCTGCTCTCCAGCATCACCACCTCGTCGACTCCTGCTCCCAGCATCACCCTCGTCGACTTCTGGCTCCTCCAGCATCACGTCGTCGACTCTGCTCTCCAGCATCACGTCGTCGACTCTGCTCTCTCTCCAGCATCACGTCGTCGACATTCTGCTTCTTTTTTTTTTTTTGTTTTTTTTTTTTTTTTTTTTTGTTTTTTTTTTTTTTTTTTGTTTTTTGTTTTTTGTTTTGTTTTGTTTTTTTGTTTTTTTTATTTTTTTTTTTTTTTCCCCCACCCAAACCCCCCCCCCCCCCCCCCCCCCCCCCCCCCCCCCCACCCCCACCCCCCCCCCCCCCCCCACGCCCCCCCCCCCCCACCCCCCCCCCCCCCCCCCCCCCCCCCCCCCCCCACCCGCCCCCCCCCCCCCCCCCCCCCCCCCCTCCCCCCCCCCCCCCCCCCCCCCCCCCCCCCCCCCCCCCCCCCCCCCCCCCCCCCCCCCCCCCCCCCCCACCCCCCCCCCCCCCCCCCCCCCCCCCCCCCCCCCCCCCCCCGCCCCCCCACCACCCCCCCCCGCCCCCCCCCTCCCACCCCGCCCCCCCCCCCCCCCCCCACCCCCCCCCCCCTCCCACCCCACCCCCCCCCCCCCCCCACGTCTCGACTCTGCTCTCCAGCATCAACGTCGTCGACTCTGCTCTCTCCAGCATCCACGTCGTCGACTCTGCTCGTCAGGCTCACGTCGTCGACTCTGCTCTCCATCATCACGTCGTCGACTCTGCTCTCCAGCATCACGTCGTCGACTCTGCTCTCCAGCATCACCCTCGTCGACTCTGCTCTCCAGCATCACCTCATCTCGTCGACTCTGCTCTCCAGCATCACCTCAGACCCGACTCTGCTCTCCAGCATCACGTCTTCGACTCAGCTCTCCAGCATCACGTCGTCGACTCTGCTCGTCAAGCTCACGTCGTCGACTCTGCTTCCTCTCCAGCATCATCACGTCGTCGACTCTGCTCTCCAGCATCACGTCGTCGACTCTGCTCTCCAGCATCACGTCGTCGACTCTGCTCTCCAGCATCATGTCGTCCACGACTCTGCTCGTCCAGCCTCAACGTCGTCCACGACTCTGCTCGTCAGCCCCACGTCGTCCACGACTCTGCTCGTCAGCCCCACGTCGTCCACGACTCTGCTCGTCAGCCTCACGTCGTCCACGACTCTGCTTCTCAGCAGCTCGTCCACGACCCTGCTCATCAGCATCACGTCGTCGACGCTGCTCGTCAGCCTCACGTCGTCGTCCGCTGCTTGTCAGCCTCACGTCGTCATCGCTGCTCGTCAGCCTCACGTCGTCGTCGCTGCTCTTCAGCCTCACGTCTTCGACTCTGCTCTCCAGCATCACGTCGTCGACTTCTCGGCTCGTCAGGCTCACGCGTCGTCGACTCTGCTCTCCAGCATCACGTCGTCGACTCTGCTCTCCAGCATCACGTCGTCGACTCTGCTCTCCAGCATCACCTCGTCGACTCTGCTCTCCAGCATCATCACACCTCGTCGACTCTGCTGCTCTCCAGCATCACCTCGTTCGACTCCTGCTCTCCAGCATCACGTCTTCGACTCAGCTCTCCAGCAATCCCGTCGTCGACTCTGCTCGTCAGGCTTCACGTCGTCGAACTCTGTTCTCCCAGCATCACGTCGTCGACTCTGCTCTCCAGCATCCACGTCGTCGACTTCTGCTCCTCCAGCATCACGTCGTCGACTCTGCTCTCCAGCATCATGTCATGTCTTCCACGACTCTGCTCGTCAGCCTCACGTCGTCCACGACTCGCTCGTCAGCCCCACGTCGTCCACGACTCTGCTCGTCAGCCCCGACGTCGTCCACGACTCTGCTCGTCAGCCTCACGTCGTCCACGACTCTGCTTCTCAGCAGCTCGTCCACGACCCTGCCTCATCAGCATCACGTCGTCGACGCTGCTCGTCAGCCTCACGTCGTCGTCGCTGCTTGTCAGCCCTCACGTCGTCATCGCTGCTCGTCATCCTCACGTCGTCGTCGCTGCTCGTCAGCCTCACTTCGTCGTCGCTGCTCGTCAGCCTCACGTCGTCGTCGCTTGCTCGTCAGCCTCACGTCGTCGTCGCTGCTCGTCAGCCTCACGTCGTCGTCGCTGCTCGTCAGCCTCACGTCGTCGTCGCTGCTCGTCATCCTCACGTCGTCGTCGTTGCTCGTCAGCCTCACGTCGTCGACCCTGCTCGTCAGGCTCACGTCGTCGACCCTGCTCGTCAGTCTCACGTCGTCGACCCCCCGCTCGTCAGGCCTTCACGTCGTCGACCCCGCTCGTCAGCCTCACGTCGTCGACTCCGCTCTCCAGCCGTCACGTCGTCGACTCCGCTCTCCAGCCTCACGTCGTCGGCTCCGCTCGCCAGCCTCCAGTCGTCGTCTCCGCTCGCCAGCCTCCAGTCGTCGTTTCTGCTCGCCAGCCTCACGCCGTCGACTCCGCGCGGCAACCCCCCAACTGCTGGCAGTCCCCTCCTAGGGTCCGCCCGGCGAGAAGACCTCCCGAGACGGAACTGCACCCGGGGGTCTCTTTCAGGAGTCCTAGGTCCGTCTCGGACTCCTTGGAGGGGGGGGCCCTGTCATGCTCCAGGGCGGCACGCACCGCCCCCGCCATGTTTTGGACCTATTAGGAAGCCCCATGGCGATCGGATTGACGATTGCATTCAGCTGTGGGGTTTCCTATAAAGGCGCGCCCGCGAGAGACTCACCAACGCGCCGCACCGCTCATCACCGCGTTCCTACGCACTGCACCGCTCATTGCCGCATCCCTACGCGCCGCACCTCTCATCGCCGCGTTCGTCCGTTCCCTCCGTGCCTCGTAGGTTTCCAGGTATCGCTCATTTAACTCACTTCCGCGTATGTTTGTTTCTCACCCGTTTTCCGGCTGCGGCTCAGTTTATGTTTTCCTACCTGTTTTCGTTTCATGCCCGTTTTCCGGCTTCCGGCTTAAGTCTTACTGTCTATCTACTGTTCTTGTTTTAACTTTACAAAAAGCTGAATAAGGTGTTTCCCAGTTTCAGGGATTCAAATATTTATTTTAGTGTACAGCAAATAATCTAGGAACAGTTTATGAATTTAGAAAAGCCTGCTGTGTAATAGCAAAGTTAATTTATGAGTACTGCCTTTGCATTTTCAATTATGTGACCATTCACCGAAGGTCAAACTACTTGGAAAATATTATTAAAGTAAAAATATTGTTACATCGAATTCATTTTCTTGTGATTAAAAACATTTAATTAGATTTTATTCTCTCTTATGACTAACATTAAAATGTAATTATATAGTACTACAGTATACAACAGTAGTGAGTACACCCTGGTGCAATATCATGTAAACGTCAAATAATTCAAACTTGTATCACCTTACAGTAACTGCGTTACTTTATTTGCTCTTACGTAAAATTAAAAACTAACAGTTTAGATTTACTATATTAAAAATACAGGCCCCTCAGTAGGAACTCAGTGCAACAAAAGTCAGTACACCTTTCATTACTGAGATTCATGCCCGTTTTCCGGCTTCGGCCTAGTTTTTGTTATACACCTGTTTTTCGGTCCTCGCCTGTTTTCTGTCGCTGTGTCTTTCTTTTGTTAATAAATCCCCATTCTTTCAACCTGCGTTCGTCTCCCTTCAGTTCGCCTCCCTCCGTTACAACCGATTAATCGATTATTAAAATAATCGTTAGTTGCAGCCCTAATTTGAAATATAACTCATTAAATCTAACTGCTTTGATCTTATACAATGGGGAAAAACATTTCTTAGTCAGCCACTGATTGTGCCAGTTCTCCTCCTTAGAAAGATGAGAGAGGTCTGTAATTTTCATCATAGGTACACTTCAACTATGAGAGACATAATGAGGAAAAAAGAATCCAGGAAATCACATTGTAGAATTTAAGAATTTATTGTAAAATAATGGTGTAAAATAAGTGTGAAAAATAAGTACTCCTGGTCAATAACAAAACTTCAGCTCAATACTTTGTAACATAACCTTTGTTGGCAATGACAGAGGTCAAACGTTTCCTGTAAGTCTTCACAGGTTTTGCACACCACTGTAGCTGGTATTTTGGCCCATTTCCTCCATGGCAGATCTCCCTAACCTCTAGAGCAGTGATGTTTTGGGGCGGGGGGGGGGTGTGCTGGGCAACACGACTTTCAACTCCCTCCACAAATTTCCATGGGGTTAGGTCTGGAGACTGGCTAGGCCACTCCAGGACCTTGAAATGCCTTTTTACGGAGCCACTCCTTTCTTGTCCGTGCAGTGTTTTTGGGATCATTGTCCATGCTGGAACCCAGCCACGTTCCATCTTCAATGCTCTCACTGATGGGAAGGAGGGTTTTGGCTTAAAATCTCACATACCTGGCCCCATTCATGCGTCCCTTAACACGGATCAGTCGTCCTGTCCCCTTTTGCAGAAAAACAGCCCCAAGCATGATGTTTTCACCCCCATAGCTCACAGTAGGTATGGTGTTCTTGGGATGCAACTCCGTATTCTTCTTCCTCCAAACTGACGAGTCGAGTTTTTTTAACCAAAAAGTTTCTATTTTGTTTTCATCTGACCAAAATGATATTCTCCAATCCTCTTCTGGATCATCCATATGCTCTCTGGCAAACTTCAGACGGGCCTGGACAATGTACTGGGCTTAAGCAGGGGGACACGCCAATTTTTTTTTTTTTTTTTTTGGGGCACTGCAGGTATCTGAGTCCCTCTCGGTGTAGTGTGTTTTACTGATGGTAGCGTTTGTTACTTTGGTCCCATCTCTCTGCAGGTCATTCATCAGGTCCCGCCTTGTAGTTCTGGGATTTTTGCTCACCGTTCTCTGATCATCCCCCCCAAATTTTTTTTTGGTTTTTTTTTTTTTTTGACCCCACGGGATGAGATCTTGCCGTGGGGCCCCAGATTGAGGGAGATTATCAGTGGTCTTGTTTGTCTTCCATTTTCTTACAATTGCTCCCACAGTTGATTAATTCACACCAACCTGCTTGCCTATTGTAGATTCACTCTTCTCAGCCTGGTGCAGGTCTACAGTTTTCTTCCTGGTGTCCTTCGACAGCTCTTTGCTTTTGGCTGTGGACAGGTGTCTTTTATACAGATAACGAGGTCAAACAGGTGCCATTAATACAGGTAACGAGTGGAGGACAGAAGAGCTTCTTAAAGAAGAAGTTACAGGTCTGTGAGAGCCAGAAATACTCCTTGTTTGTGGGTGACCAAATACTTATTTTCCACCATGATTTATAATTAAATTCTTTAAAAATCCTACAAATTGAAGTGTACCTATGATGCAAATTACAAACCTCTCTGATCTTTTTAATTAGAAGAACTTGCACAATCAGCGGCTGACTAAATACTTTTTTGCCCCAACGTAAGTGCATCTGTAGATTAAAGATAGCAACAATGGTAGATAGAATATGGTATAATCTTCTTATAAAGTAATAATCTTCTTATAAAAGTACTGGCTTTATGGTTTCTCTATAAGGTAGTAATTACATTAATGCATCACGTAACGTCCACAATACTTTCTATGAAATTGCACGTTATCTTATCTGGACATTGATTACATTGCCAAGATACTGCTTTGTTACCCAAACACAGATTATTTTAATATCAATATTGATTGCCGCATATTGATTTTTTTTTTACAATTTTTCCCTATGTAAGATAAAATCGGGGTGGTATGGTGGTACAGTGCTTAGCACTGTTGCCTCACAGCTCATAGATGCCCGGCTTGATCCCGGCTCTGTGCTCCGTCTGTGTGGAGTCTGCATGTCCTCCCCCGTGTCTGCATGGGTTTCATCCGGGTACTCCGGTTTCCTCCCACATTCCAAAGACATGCGTGTTAGGTTGATTGGTAGTGTTCTTAGTGTGTGTATGAGTGTATACGTGTGTGAATGTATGAGCCCTACGATAGGTCGAAGAAAGACCTGGTGACCTACTTCATAAAAGCATCACCGTGAAACTCTGTGGATAAGTATAAGACTGGTCGATGTATCCAAGGGTCGGACATGACTAAAATGGATAGAATGAATGAATGAAAGATAAACTCATTCCACTGTGAAGCTGCGTGCAGCTCAGCGATTCACTCAGCCCCACGTTACCTGCATTCTCTCTCTCTGTCCCTCAGATTAAAGCAGCATAAAGATATATACTGTGCAGTGAGGTTGCTGCTCTACCTCTGCTCTCCTAACAGGAAGTTCAGCTTCCATGAGTTTTTTAGGGAGCAGAACTAGGAATTAATTTTGTGGAATATTTGAAAGCATTTCTCTCGTATAGAGCTGTATTTAGTGCATTCTGTTAAGAAGTGCAGCTGTTATTCAGTGTTACTGCTGCAATGTGTACACATTCTCTGCTCTGGGGGGAGCCAGGATTTCTTGTATCGACCTGTCTCGATGTTCATTTTGTGAGCACTGAGTCTGTAGCTCGTCAGAATGGTTCTGTGTTTCTGAGCAATCTCTGTGCTGATGTGTTCTGCTACAGTGTACTGTCGATTAAGGCACTGCATCTTACTCTGTGCTGGAGCTTCTTTCTTCCAATGAGTGATGTATTTTGTTTTTTGTTCTGTTATAATTTGGTTAACTCTGATCTGTGGTGTTAATGTGGGTCAGTGTAGTGCTAATGTGGTGTTGTGAGTTGAGGTTCAGGACCAGCTCTATGAGGGGACTTGGCACTTTGCTCAGCTCTTGGTTTTGTAGGGCTTTAACATGGTAAGAATCTGGATCACTGCTTTTTAAGTGTAGCCAAAATTTGATGGATCTTTTTCGGATTTCAGTAGTAGAGGGAATCTGCCCAATTCTGCTCTACATGCATTGTGTGTCATATGTTGTGAACTATTTTTTCACACTGAATTAATTTGCAGAATTTAGTGTGAGTAATTGCAGATGGGTGTTTATCCCATTTATAAAAGTTTGGGTTGGTCCCCACACCTCACTACCATACAGAACAAAATGTTCTATTACTGACAATCTCTCTCTCTCTCTCTGAAGCTATTAGAAATGATCGCATCAAACCCTGCATTGCAAAGACTCAGTACTTCTTACTGTGCTTGCTTCTCACTCCACAGTGCGTCATTTTTCTTCCACAAATTCTAAAATAGAAACTAATTTGGCAGCGTGGCTTGTCATTTCAACTAATCATTTAATCATGTCAATCTGAAAAACTGAAAGAGCCAAAAGATTTGCTTAAGGTCACCGAGGTTAAAGTTAGGGTTAGGTGTAGCATTAATTACCTGCAGTAATCAATGGAATGAACGGTAGTCAATGGAAAGTCCTCACAATATAGTGAGACAAGTGTGTGTGTGAGAGAGAAAGTCTCCAGCTCATGCTTTTGAGCTCCGGGAATCCAAACAAGAACTTAAAACTAAGAACTGCAGCAATAAAACTGCACCTCATTAGACAACACCATTAACAACCAGCTGTAATAAAGATCTACACTTGTTTTCCTCTATGAATCTTTCTCACACTGTTCAGAAATAAGTCTTAATGTCTATCTACTGTTCTTGTTTTAACTTTACAAAAAGCTGAATAAGGTGTTTCCCAGTTTCAGGGATTCAAATATTTGTTTTAGTGTACAGCACATAATCTAGGAACAGTTTATGAAACGCCTGCTGTCTAATTGCAAAGTTAATTTATGAGTACTGCCTTTGCATTTACAATTATGTGACCATTCACCGAAGGTCAAACTACTTGGAAAATATTATTAAAGTAAAAATATTGTTACATCGAATTCATTTTCTTGTGATTAAAAACATTTAATTAGATTTTATTCTCTCTTATGAGTAACATTAAAATGTAATTTTATAGTACTACAGTATACAACAGAAGTGAGTACACCCTGGTGCAATATCATGTAAACATCAAATAATTCAAAATTGTATCACCTTACAGTAACTGTTACTTTATTTGCTCTTATGTAAAATTAAAAACTAACAGTTTAGATTTACTAAATTAAAAATACAGGCCCCTCAGTAGGAACTCAGTGCAACAAAAGTCAGTACACCTTTCATTACTGAGATTCAAATTTTTCTTTTTTCTTCAAAAATTTGAGTTTCGACCTTTATCTTTGATAACAGACTCAATTCTCATTGGCATGAAAGATACCAGTGTTGCACAAATATCTGGAAGATTTTTTGCCATTCTTCAAAGACCATTATTTTTCCCCTGCTCTTTTGCTGGAGGGGTTGTGTTGCTCTACCTTTCTCTTTAAAATGCCCCAAAGGTGTTCTATTGGATTCATGTCAGGTGAATATTCCTCTTCTGCCAAGCTTCTGGAGACTGGGAGTCACCTTGTCAGCCAGTATTTTAGTATATCCACAGGCATCTACAAATGTCATCTCCCCCACACCTTTTGCACTCATGCAGCCCCATATCGTCACACTCCCACCTCCGTGCTTCACTGTTGGTGCTATGCATTCACTGGGTAGTTCTGGCCAGGTTCACTCCAAACATGCTGGACCTCATGTGAGCCGAACACATTTATCTTGGTGTTGGCTTTCATGTTCTTTAACAAAGTTTAATCTTGCAGTTTCGTGATTAGGAGTAAGCAGGTGTTTTTTCTTGGACACCGTCCATAGAGGCTGACATTATGCAATGTCCGTCACACCGTCTGAGCTGTCACAGAAACATGTCCATTGATATCCCCTAGGGTAAGTCTGAAGCACTTGTAATTCTGTTTTTCAGAGCTAGATTGTGAAAGTAGCGCACTGTCTGTAGGCGTCATTTTAGGAGGAGGACCACTGCGGCTGTGATTAGTGGTACTATGGCTCTTTTTTATACTGATTACTGCTGCAACGGCTTTTCGACTGATTTTCAGTTTGTCACCAATCTTCCGGTATCCTGTTCCATCTTTATGAAGTCTCACAATCAGGTTTTTCAATTCCTCTGGCAATGCTTTTCCATTTGGAGCCATGATGCAGACATGCAGATAGACATAGCGCATACGACCAGAACTGAGAAAGCTCACAGGTCATTTTATAACAATGTTCATGCAATTAGGCTAATTGGAAATCACAGGTGTACTCAGTTTTGTTCCAATAAGCACAGTTTTTCTAACTTGTGTGTCGGTGATCACAGGCATATTCAGTTGTGTTTCATTGATTTTGATTTGAAATCATGTGGCTCTTGCTGCGTGCTTTACCTGCATCTGACAGGTCTCTGAGTGATGAGCTGAGTGCCGTACGTTTGAGCTCTCCTGAGGCATATGTGTCATCAAGACTGGCCCTACTCAGAGTGCCATTTACTGCCTCGGTCTTGATACCATCTACCCCTTCACTTGCTTCTCCACTCATGAGTCCAGTTCTCATTATACCTTTCTGCTTCTCCAGTTCCGCTGCAGAGAGAGACAGTGGGAGAGAGAGTAACAGGGAGAGTAAGGAGATGAAAAAGAAGTGGAAGGGAGAGTAAATCATTTGTGATTGGTCCATTCCACAGAAACATTATTCAGTGGTGCTACCCTCTGCTTCGCTGTTTACGTTTGTTTATCTGGAGATTACAAATGTAAGTGAGGCTAAGATAATGGGAAATGAGTGAGAGAACAAGAGAGGCACTGTGCATTCAATACCATTTATGACTTAGCAAAGCCATCCAACTCACACTCTACTCGATATTTCTCCATTTCTTGCACCTCAGCAATGCTCTCTCTCAGGTCACTGACAAAACGTGTTCGGTCCTGCTGACTGGGAGCCGTGAAAACAATCAGGACTTTACGTTCTCCTCCGGGAACGGCTGAGGTTAAACGAATTCCATGAGGATAGTCTGGGAAATAAAGAGGGAAAGATAATAAATGTAAAATAAATGACACTTGGTGTGTAGATGTATTTATTGAGAATGCAAGATTAATAAAATATATGTTTTAATTATGAAGAAACAGAATATTTAATGAATAAACGCATACAATAAACTCATTAATTCAGTATCAAAGGATAAAACACAACTACCAATAACACTGATTTTACATGACACAAAATGCACACCATAGTAAACAAATACCCCATAATAATACTGATCAAGACTGATGAGCCTTTTTCATTTATCTGTCACAGAGGGCAGAGAGTGAGAGCGAGATAGACACAGAGAGAGAGAGAGAGACAGAGAGAGAGAGGGGGCGAGTGGCTAAATGTCGCAGTGAAGCAGCGAGCCAAAACTTAGTGGTAATATAAATAAAGAAGGAGGGACAGATGGAGAAACAGATGGAGGGACGAATATACTTACAGGAGTTTTGGAACATGTGAACCTGCATCTCCACCAGGGGAAAGGACTGTCTGAAACTGTAGGTCACCGATGTCTTCTTTTTCTGGAAGATCTTTGTGACCTACAGCCACCAAGGTAATAGACACGTGTTTTTTTGGTTTAATGAGAAAGAGCGATATGTGATTAATTGCTCTATTAAGTATGCATTTAGCAGGCTTAAGGCTTCAATCTATCAATTCAAGTCCCATCTGTACTATTTCAAGCTACTCTATTATTAGAGTATATGACAGTGCTTTCATAATTTGGAAATACAGGTATGCACTGTTTAACGACCATCTGATCAATGGCTGTTTGCTTTAATGGCCAAGGTCCTGAAAATGATAATAAATTACAATAGGAAACAAAAATCTGTCTATTGTCTCTGTGGCTGTAAATAGCCTCAAAATGGCAAAGACACTGCACAGCGCTGCCCGACATATGATGTTACAGGGTATACAGTATTGTACTGAACTCACTGTACTGATCATTATGTTAATTGCTTGTTTATGTACTGTGACACCGCCAGATACGGCATTATTATATTATTACTGTTTTGCTTCTTCTGCTCTCCTCCAGTCACTCTCTGCAGTGGGTTCTCATCAAATACAACCCAATAGTGATTTTGTTGCTCCAAAAACAGCTAGTCACCTCAACAGCCAATCAATGCTGTATCTCTGACACATGTACGTGTCTTTTGCACACAGTTTTCTTGGGAAAATTATCAGGGGTCGCTCTCTGGCCACTAGTGGCCAGTATTTGACCCCATACGGCGGCATGAGTGCCGGCAACGTGATCGCGCGTGCCTCAGCCCTTCCCGGGCAAATTACAGTCAAGTGTCGACACCTGTTGCTGAGCACCCCCTTGTGGCTCGCACGGGGTCGCAGCATTGAGATATTTTGACTCTGGCAGCAAGACGCACGCACACGCTCGCTCTGCCGATTAACGGCGTTCCGGACTCTTGTCCTTAGCTTGGTTTGTGCGTTTTTTGAGGGACAAAGGTACGTTCTGGGGATGCCAAGATCTCCAGATGGGGGCTACTAAGAGGTAGCCCAGGTAAGTTAGGGCCCTAGACAGGGTAGGGACAGCTTTTGTTTATTTTACTTTCATTTTTCACCGGGCTTCTCTAGCTGTCCTCAGTCTTGACCCCACCTTTCCCTTTCACCCCCCCCCCCCCAACACACACATATTTTGGTTTTCTTTTATCAATTTCTTTCGTTTCTTTTTGCTATTTATATTTCAGTTTACTAATTCCACCTGGAGCTAACTGCTCTTGACTCCCAAATCCCTTATTCTTTATTTACACGACTCGCCATCGCTTATTAGATGGCGACTTGTAACAAAAATATCCTTTGTTTTACATTATAGTAGCCTAAAAAGATCATGTGACTATGGTAATTGTCTGGTCAACGTCCATTTCGGTCTACATGCTGTTTCACAGAACGTAATGCGGATGTTAAAAGGTGCATACCTGTATCTGAATACGCCATCTGTAGGCTATAAGAAGCTTAATGCAGAATTTCTGTGATATGTACTGATCATTGGACGCGTAGAGAAAGATTCTTACCACCAGCAGATCATTAAAGAGAAAGACCTCTCTCTGATGTACCCCACTCCTCTGTGGTCTGTTAGGATCAGGAACCTCATACAGCTGGCAACAGCACACCAGCCTGCGGTGGGGTAGAGAGAACACCTGCACACACAAACATGATGGAGGAGTTACTACTGTGCTTCAAATGAGCTGAAAAATAAAATCTATTTAAGTATTTTTAGTCCTTGGAGTTACGCGGATAGTTATAGCCACAGCAGTTGTAAACGGCTGTACATAGTTTGTTTTAATATTTATTTTATTTGTTTTGTTTGGTTCTATTTACTTGTTTGTTGTCTATTATCACATGCAGACAAATTCAAAAACAGTCAAATTAGATCATCCTTTAACAAACGCTGGTTGTCTACAGGTTTCCGTTTTATAAACACACACTTACCGGTTTCTTGCCCACAATCACTCTCTCGACAGCCTGCACTTGAGATACATGGTCATCGTTGGTCCTCAGCTCCCATTTCTGAATACGATGGTAAATTCCTACCAGCAGGTCCCTCGGGATGTCCTGTCCATTATCCACTCCTGGCACACAAAAATACAAACACACACACACAGTCTTGGTAAACAAATGTTTGATTGATTTTCCATTGACATAATGATTACTGTAAATTACAGCAATAACACTAACCCTAACCTTAACCCCAGTAAGCAAAAAAGTCTGGCTCTTTTGGTTTATCAAATAAAAGTTGGAGTAAATAAAGGTTAAAATGCAGTTTCCTTATGGGGACAACCAAAACGTCTTAAGAAGTTTTAAATCCTTCTGTCTGGTCGTCTCCGTGATATACAGTACCCTCCACAATGATTGGCAACCCCGGTAAAGATGAGTAAAGTGGATTCGAATCATTGTAAAATCCACCAGATTCACCAAAATGTGAATTTCTTGTAAACATTTTACTCATCTTTACCAGTGTTGCCAATCATTGTGGAGGAGACTGTATACACTTGAATGAACACACACACACACACAGTTTGAGAATGCAATGGCATTTTTATAAGATTTTGGGTATGATCGCCTTCCATTATATTGTATTAGCTACATTAGTTTCTTGCTAAGAAACAAAACTAAAGAAAGACTCATTTTACATGACAGTACACAAACAGTTAAACAGTTTCAAAGTCTAAGTCCAATCTCAGGTCATAAATCTGTCAGTGTCACGAGTTCTCCAGGCCTTAACCTACTCCAACTCTTGTCACCTGATCATGTCAAGTCTGAGGAATCCCAGAGTAAACATTTAGTACAGAACTAGCACCTCTTAAGTTTTTTATAAAGTCATCAAGCTTCATCTTCCTCTCTGGTTTGACATTAGGGCTGTACATGTCTGTGTTGAGGAGGATGATGGCGAATGCCAGAATGAAAATGGTGTCTGGGTTTTGGAATTGCCGCACCAGTGCTGGATTGCACACACAATACCTCTGACTGAGCAAAACAGAAAGAGACAAAGAATTAATGTTTAATCAGCAATCACAATCTCTCAAGTAATAAGAGGGACGATCAGGAACACTATAGAGCTCAACATAAACATAGTCTGAGAGCACCTGAAGGCCTCCACCAGCCTCTCTACTTTCTGTGCCTCTCCCTGGACTTTAATTTGAGCCTGGAACTTGCGCAGGGCATCATCCAGATCCATACCAGAGAAATCCATCTCATCCAGCACACAACTGAGAAAAAACACATATTTACATTGTTATTTAATCATTTACTTGTGTTGTTATGAACATTTTACACATTTAGACATGAAAACATTTTGCCTGAGTGATTTTTTTTTGCGTGCACATTCATACTTCCATTGCTTTTAACACCAAAATACATTAAAATGTATTTTTAGAATACAAGTCAAGCCTTTTCTCTTAAAAAATCTTGTTTATGAAAGAAAAGCACATTACTGTCAAATCTGAGCCTATATCCTCCCTTAAACGTCCTGTGGGTGTAATGCTGTACCCGAAGCAGTGTCTGTTTTTGAGGATGAAGCACGCTTCCTTCACTGTATTTTCTGCTGTTTATAAGCAAGGGGCAAGAAACAAGTCTACATATCATTCAGGCCCTGATAATGTTTGGCAATGCACCCTTAAATGTCCATTTGGACATGGCATGTGTGGTAAATTTTCTGATGAAACACCTGCTGATATGGGAGAACAGATTGCCAGCTTCATTCAGCTTCATTTTTAAAATATTTTAAACTATTTCTTTCTAATTACCTTTGATTTGTTATTTTGATTCCTCCAATTCCTTAATTACATGTATTAAATGCTTGTTTTTTGTTTCATTGTCATCATTTATATTCCTGTTAAAGCACTATGAACTGCTCTGTGTATCATTATTATTCAAAAAAAGCCTACCACCTATTTCAACAAAGTCTTCTGTATATATATATATATATATATATATATATATATATATATATATATAGTTTCTAACACAGATCATCAGCTGCTACATGTCTGGGTTACTGTATCCTCAAGCTCAGTCTGGTCAAGTCTGAACTAAAAAGCACTTATCACAACACATTTATCCAGAGTGACCTATAATTTCAGTAAGAGGGGGAGTGTTAAGAGTCTTGCCCAAGCTTGGTGGAGCTGCCGCTGTCCCTTTAGGGTTTGACTGAACTGTAGGGGTTTTAGGAACTCATCATATGGGTGAACCTAGTAATGCTCACTCTAGAACATCCTTGTTGAACTGCTTCTGCCGGTTGCCCAGGAACTCGCCGATCATTTGCCGACTCAAACCTTTTCTCTCCAGGATGAAACGTGCAATGCCCACTGGGGTGTCAGACATGAAGCCCCTCTCAATCAAGTACTGGATGCCCTTTTCTGGCTTCCTGAAACAAGCAAAGAGAAAAAGCAAGAAAAAACTGAGAGAAGAAATGACAATATACATAACAACACAAATCTCATCCTGAATGCCTCTAATACTTCAATTTCATCTTTACCTCAGATGGCCTGCATATTCAGTACTGCATATTTGCTTTTGCCAGGTTTAGGATACAGATGGTGTAATTTACCTCCCTAATGAGAATGCAGTATAACAGGACTGTGGTGCTGTTTGCTTTGGAAGTTTGGAACAAACTCTCTTTGTAGAAATCAGAGCTCGTATTCATACAGATTTTAAGAATACTTTTAGAGAGCTCCTAACTTAGCTTTAAAAGTCCTTGCTAGGGGTTTTAGATTAAGAGTGATTCACAAGCAATGTGATAGCAACTCTGAGCAAGAAGAAGACAAAAACTGTTATCTCAATGAGGAGGCGAGGTTGACCTGGTTGCTAGGTATGAGGCCTTCTTTTAATGACTGTGATTGGTTGTCACCCCCATCACTCACTCTCACTGTCTCTGTCTCTATCTCTCTCTCACAACCCCCCCCCCCCCACCCCAAACAACCACACGCACACTCGTAAGTAGGGAAATACTGTATAGCCTAATATAAACCTTTGAAATGACAGGCAAAAGATATTTCTGCATATTTTACACTAATCACACACACGTTTATTTACTTTATTTTATTGACAGTTTATTTACCATGCTGATAAATTTTGTAGCCTGCTTAATCTATTGGATAGACTATGAACTTTCGAAAATGTGGCTCTGCTCTTTTCAGGTATGATCTATGTAACTTTTGGGGTTGGTTCATATGTATTCGTTTTGGGTGTTACACCATTCTTGTGCTGGGTAGGAGCTGTGAGCAAATCTCTAATAAGATCAACCACAAACATTAGTCCTGCACAATCTAATTTGTAGCATTTGATTAACTCACTTCATATTTGGAGAACATTCTGCTGCCTGGTCGTCTTTCCTCCATATTCTCCTCTGCTTTAGAGAACTCATAAGCCTTCTAAAAGTTCTCTTCCCTACTCCTAACAGTGTTTCACCTTAGGAGCTCTTTTAGGGGTTAAGATGTTTTATGAATAAGTTTTATCTTTACTAGGATCTACTCTGAACTTTGAGAGGGAAACGCCCACAATTCTAACATGTTTCTTAGAGTTTCTTCACTAGGAGCTACTCTTACCTCTAAGAATCTTTATGAATACGGCCCCAGAACATCCCCTCTGGTTAAAATATATCTTCGTCCTCCAACAAATATAAATAATCCAAAATGTTTTCTCTCCTCTCTTGGCTATCAGTTTTCAGTTGTCTCAGTTTATCTCAGTACTTACTTGTCAGCTGTCATACTTTTTTAATTTTTCTGTGTTCTGCTTTCTGTTCTGCCTTCAGAAATGTAGTCTCTATAGCTTTATCTTTCCATTTTACAGTTTTGAATTTGTATCTTTACTCTTTGGTTTCCCTTTCTTTTTCTTTTAGAAAAAGAGGTAACAAATAATGCCCTTACATTCTACACCAGCACACACCTCTACAAAGGTACAGAAATGCACATGGCATTGTCTGGCCACATATGAACTGTCAGGCATGTGGTTCTGGGAAAGTTCCCCGATAACATTGGCTTACACTATGTAAAACCAGTGCATGTGCCACCACTGTATGTGTTTCCAAGTGACTTAATGATTAAAATTTTTTACAGAATTTACATTTACAGCACTTAGCGACTTACAATTGGTACAATCTTACAATCCAAGCAATTGTGGGTTAAGGGTCTTGCTCAAAGACCCAACAGTGGCAGCTTGGCAGAGGTGGGATTTGAACCCTGGACCTTCTGGTCCAGAGTCCAGTACCTTAACCGCTAGGCTACCACAGTCCATGATTTGCTTGTGGAGCTTTTTAAAAAATACAGGGATCAAAACTGGTGTATTAAACATCTAAAAATATTCAGACAGAAAAAGAGCTCAGAATTTGATCAGTGAAACCTTGGCATCCAACACTAAATTCAGGTTAGAAATGACCAATCTCACTGACCAATCTCCCAATCATTGGTAAAAAAATACACCCATCCTCCTTCTTACTTGTTGAAGAGGTTGAGACCAATGCGGTACTGCCTTCTCTGAACCACGTCATTGTTGAAGGCGGGTGAGTCCCAACTGTGGCGGCTTTCCCTCTGGTAGGTCTGCTTGGAGAGCGCTGACAGTGGTTCTCTTAGACTGTCCCGGGATGATGAGCCTGAGCTGCAGTTAATGGTCTCGTTTGAGTTGGTTGTGGAGTTAAGTGAATCGTTGTCACCATCTGATGGCTCCATGCCTGTAGAGGGGAGCGGTGCTGAAGAAGTGGAAGAGAGAGGAGTGAGTGGGGGTTGGGAGGCTGATGCAGATGAGTCTGGGTATGGGTGGTGAAGGTGGGTCAGTGGGTGGTGGTGATGGTTGTGCTGAAGTGGGTGATGGAGGTGCGGGTGGTGCTGTTGGTGCATTAGGATTGCATGATGTGGCGGGACGTGGGTGGGGAGGGGCGAGGGAATGGGGCGGCCCATGGGCCGGGTCTGGCCCTGGGCGGGATTGTGTTTGAGAGTTCCCTCTGGTGAACCTCCTGTTCCTGTTGGCTCTTGTTCATACATCATCTGTTTGCTGAGGGAGCCCCTGTCTGAGCGATCACTCATGTCTACTGAGCTGTCGCTGGGGGGCTCGATGGTCAGAACGGGAAGGTGGGCACCCCGAAGCCTGTGATCTCGGCACTCTGTGCATGGCGTGCTACGCCGGCTTGTGCTGATGCCTCCACTCTCCACGTCCCGACTGTCCTCTCGACCCCCCACTGTGCCACCAAGCCCCCAGTATTCAGTGTCGGTACTGCTCGGTGCACGTTCCATGGACAGAGGAGATGAGGGCACACCATCATCCATGTAGAGGGTTACATCGCTGTAAGATGTGGCTGTGCTGTCCTCATGCATACCCCCAAGGGAAACTGCTGCTCGCTCACGCTCACCCACTGGTACCGCCCTTCGAACGGGGGCTTTGTTGCTCCATGCACACTCACTGAAGTCTTCGCTCTCGCCTGCACCATCACCTTCTTGGGAGTTGCCACGTCCAGACTGACATGTCAGAGTATCATCCATGGAATCCGCAAGTGATGTCACCTAAGACACAGACATGCGCAAAATGTGAGGGCAACTATTTATTTCCATACTTTTTACAAGACAGTCTTGGAATTAAACTGATAAAAACAATGCATTTCGCATCACTGACCCTCAAACACAGAGTTCTTACCTGTTTGGCGAAGGCATCATCTGCATGTGAGTACTCCTCCCGGTCAGAGGCACAGTGAGAGGGTGATTCTGTGTCCTGCTCTGTGTCAGCTGAGCTCTGCTGGCCAGTCATGGCCAAGGCAGCAGGGTGACGAGGCGGGTAGAGCTGCTGCTGTACCTGAGAAGCAACACAAATTCTGCCATTATACAGGGAGTCCCCATTTTATGATGAGGTTAGATTCCCGACAAATCCATTGTAAGTCAGATGTATCGTAAACCAAGGAGCTTAAAATATACTGTATATACCATAGCGTAGCCTACATTAAACACGCTTAAAACACTTGCATTAATTGTATTTATGTCTAAGTCTATTATCAGATTCCCAGATTGTGGACTGTGGTAGCCTAGCGGTTAAGGTACTGGACAACGGACCAAAAGGTCCAGGGTTCAAATCCCACCTCTGCCAAGCTGCCACTGTTGGCTCCTTAAGCAAGGCCCTTAACCCACAATTGCTTGGATTGTAAGATTGCATCAGTTGTAAGTCGCTCTGGATGAGGGCGTCTGCTAAATGCTGCAACCATAAACGTAAACGTAAATTCCCATCATAAAGTCAAAAAAATGCAAAATGGACCACTGTAAAATGAGGACTATGTTTACGTACATCATACATAGCCATCAGTGTTGATGGGAACAATGTAAATGAAAAATATAAAACCGAGAACTCGTGACGTAATAAAACCCACTGCAAAAATCTATGTGGCGCAAAACAAATCTAACTGAACCTGGGGAAGACCTGGATTATTGTTCTTAATTAGATGACCTAACCTGGGTCTCTATAAGAAACTGGAAATAATCTACATAGGCCAGTACCTGTGGTTGACGCTCATCGAATGAGTACTGCAAGCGCATATTAGAGAGGATAATACGGCGGGTCATTCGGTTTTCTGAGGCAGAGCTGCGCAGTCGTTCAAAGTTCTTATTCATTCGGTATTGCCGGAAAGCTGTTTGGATGGTGCGTGCTGCTCGTCTGCTCAGGAAGGGGCCGCCATATTTCCTCTCCAACATCTCCACCTAACAGAGATTTAAAACAAACTTAGTACAACATCAACACTTTCAGGTGTCTAATGGGAAGATTTTTAGGTAGCCTATTAAGCAAAATAATTCACTGAGAAGTACACAGCTTTAACATTGATGTGCTGTATCGAGCTTATTAATAACAAATTGAAATCTAATTATAAAGAGGGTAGGATATCCTGGAATTCTGGCAAATTCACTTTGGGGTTGGAAGACATTACTGATGCCACTCCCTCCCAGACACACCCAATTTTGCATGTGTGATGACCAATTCAACACGATGGTGCCACTGGAACTGAAACCCTGGTCATCACGGACTACCGAATTGTCGCTGCACCAGCTGAGCAGGTAGTAAGGTTCTTACAAAATAAAAAAAATCAAAATACATGAACACCTTCTTATCCTGTAGATCCGTGGACAGCTCATAGCTGTCCGAGAGTGCTTTGCAGCGTTTGTTCTCCTCTTCTTCTTGCTTGCGTAGAGCCAGGCTGGCAGGCTGGAGACGTGTGCGCTGGGCCCAGGCCAGACTCGCTGGACTTGGAGGAGCCACAGGAGGCCCCTGGGAGCCCAGAGGCTCTCCAAATGCCTTCCCGTAGCGCTCTGCACCTCCCAGGTATGGGCCCTGACTGCAGGAGCTGTCTGAGAAACTGCCTGTGTCCCCACAGTGGGGATCTCCCTCCACACTGAGAGCAAGAAAAAGAGGAAGAAAAAGCCAATGAAAGACAGAGAAGATAAAAGAGAGTCAAAGAGGAGAGATCATAAAGAACTAAACAACACTGAAAATAAAACTGTGTATTCCAGCTTAGTGTTGCCATGATTAAAATAAAATAAAATAAAAATTTGATGCTGATGCCTTATTGACTACCACAATAATTAAACTACACCATGATAAACTACACCAAGCAAATAAAGTCCCGTAAAACTGGACGAGATTTACACAGAAGTGTAAATAAGTATATCGTCAATGTATGCTATGAGAAATCCTTCCAACGAGTCCCAAAGAACATCACTGAAGAAGAACGAAAATACGCCAAGTGCACTGGCGAGGCTAAAAGGCATTACAAGGTACTGTTATTTGCTCTTGCTGGTAATAAAGGTGTTTTACCACTTTTTCGTCCTTCTGAATAAGCTTGGCACAATACTGGCTCGGTTCAACTGTTTGAGAGCCATGGGGACCAACTTTCAAGTGATGTGATTGAGGGCCAGATAATGAATGCCTGGGCGGAAATTATAGCTGGCCTTGTTAACAAAGAGTAATCTAGTAGCTTCAGGAGAGGTGGAAGATCAAATAAATATCAAACAGCTCTACGCAGATGCACCAGGCTGTTCTGGATGATGTAGCCTCTCTTTCTGCAGTAAATGCACAAACCAAACTGTGTCCAATGCTGCCAGGGCATTCCTCCATCACGTGGTGATCCAGGGCCACCTGAATGGGCTCGGTGATGAGAGAGGTGAAGAAGAAGCAGTGTGGTTCAGAGAGGTGTTCTGATTCAGCAAAGGTTAATACTGATGAGCTGGTCTAGGCTAGGGCTGTGACGTAACCATATTACTGCCATACAGTTATGTGATGCCCTATTGTGGTGTTGAAACTGTCACCATTATAACCTCAGTTATTATGTATTTTTAAAATGGATAGTTCCGGACTACAGTGGCAGAATAACAACAAGTGGCTGTGCATTAACGTGATTAAATCATGGGTAAAGAGCGGATTTAACTCTGTTTCGGTTTTTAAGCAACAGCCTATTGGTATTGCTTAATTTACTTTTTATATTTACTTAATTTTTTTTTTGTGTAGGTTACATGAGTGCATATGGTGTGTGATATGAAATATAAATGCAATAAATACTGTTTAGTTACCATTGTTGACTCCTGTGTTCATGGGCTTGACAAAAAACATTTACCAATTTCGCATTTGAGGGAAGGAACAGTCCATTAAATACACTGGGGACTTCTTTTGTGTGTGTCTGATTATTATTCATTAGTTCTAGGTTTGAGTTTAAACGAGACAAACAAGCTCAATTCCCTCTTCTGCTAAAGGTTGCCAATAAAAGCTGTATATGACCAGCACTCCCCCAGAGCATGTAATCACCGTGGCTGTGGCAACATTGTCACTCTGTGACATGACGTCATATTCAAGCAGCGTCGTCGTAGCAACTCTCTACGGTCAGATTCTGGACATTGAGGGTGTACCCAGTGGTGGTGGAGGTAATTCCCCCGGCTCAGTTTGAGTAGTAATTTGCCACTGCTGTGTCTGGAGTGGGGGTGCTGGAACAAGCTTTGAAATGCCAGCATGAATCAAACCTCCCCTCCTCTGGACAAGACAGCGTGAACCCTTGCGAATGTGCATTCTGAAATTAGAGAGACGACCCAGGCGATGCACACCTTATCAGAACTGTGTGACTGACAGCAGAAATATAGAGGGCACTGTAGCATAAACTCTTGGCAACTCTTGGGGTTACTGTCATACTTTTTAGGAAGCATCGGGCTGCATCGGGAGCCGGTGAGGGAAGAAGAAGTGACAGCTGCTATCTGGTTGGTCCAGGAGACCAGGAGCTGCTGTTGCTGAGTGATCAGCCATTGGTAAAGAGCTGCTGGTGATGCTGACTGAGAAGCAGCCCGTGAGTGGCGAGCATCTCTTGAGTTGAGCCGTCTACTGCCTCCACCATGACTGGCAAAGAAATCAAGAAGAACCAAGTAGGGATGAGCAAAACCAGGGTATTATCACAAGTCCAGATTGGCAGGCAGATAATGAGAGTATCAAGTGGTGTGGGTGGCGAGTCTGGGATGCTGGTAACAGTCACTGGCTTTGGCTTGAACCTAACTTGGATCATGATATTCTGATCTTATGGTTGGCTGTCATTTTTGCAAAAACAAAACAAAACAAACTGCTACACTTGTTTGTGATACCGGTTACAATAGTTGTGTGAAAATCTGCACTACACACTTGTTTTAGCAATATTGGCCAATCTAAAAGTCTACTCCCATGCACTTACTATTGATGAGTTATTGCAAAACTATAAAACACCATTGTGAACCCTTTCATTTTCATTCACAGTCAAAACATATTACACATAAACTAATAACACAAACACCTTGATAAATCATTCACATTCCAAGCTAGAAAGTGTATGTAAAACTTTAATTACAACCCCTGGCAAAAAGTATGGAATCACCAGTCTTGGATGAGCACTCATTCAGACATTTCATTCTGTAAAACAAACTCAGATCAAAAACATGATACAATAATAAGGTCATTCCAAAGTGCAACTTGTTGGCTTTCAGGAACACTCAAAGAAATGAAGAGAAAACATTGTGGAAGTCAGTGAATGTTACTTTTATTGACCAAGCACAGGGAAAAAAATATGGAATCACTCAATTCTGAGGAAAAAAGTATGGAATCACTGAAATTGGAGGTAGAAAATAAGGACACACCCAGTCAATTTTCCTTTCCCTAAATGGACACCTGAATCAGAGTAGATCTGCTCGTTAGTCTGCAGTTAAAAAAAACACCTGCAGTCATGACACCTTGGAGGGCTGCTGGACAAAAGTGGAGTGGCAACCATGGCTCCAACAAGAGAAATGTTTTCTTGAAACAAAACCCCCCCCCAGAGAGATTGTGAAACTTCTTGAAGAAGGTAACTCTTCATGCATGGTTTGCTAAAGATGTGGGGATGTTCACAGTCAGCTGTATCCAAGATATGGTTCAAATACAAACAGCATGGAATGGTTGTTAAAGCCAAGCGTCCTGGTAGACCAAGAAGACATCAAAGCGTCAAGGCAAACAACTTAAGGCCATTTGTCTTGAAAACCAAAAAAAGTGCAACTACACAGATGAAGCATAAATGGGAGGAAGCTGGAGCCAATGTATGTGACCGAACCGTTAGAAATCGCCTAAAGGAAATGGGATTTCAATCCAGGAAAGCTAAAAGAAAACCATCATTGACAGCTAAACATAAAGAGACAAGACTGCAATGGGCTAAGGAGAGGCAAATCATGGACTGTGGATGACTGGATGAAAGGTTATCTGCAGTGATGAGTCAAGAATCTGCATTGGACAAGGTGATGATGCTGGAACTTTTTGTTTGTGCCGTTCCAGTGAGATTTATGAAGAGGCCTGCCTGAAGAAAACAACCAAATTTCCACAGTTCTTTGATGATATGGGGCTGCATGTCAGGCAAAGGCACTGGGGAGGTGACTGTGGTTAATTCTTCTATCGATGCACAAGTTTACATTGAAATTTTGGACAGTTTTCTCATCCCTTCAGTTGAACAGATGTGTTTGGAGGTGATGAAATAATTTTCCAAGATGACAATGCATCATGCCATAGGGCAAAAACAGTGAAGGCATTCCTTGGAGAAAGACACATTCAGTCGATGTCATGGCCTGCAAATAGTCCAGATCTCAACCCAATTGAAAACCTGTGGTGGAAATTGAAAAAAATGGTCCACAAGAAGGCTCCGACCTGCAAAGCTGATCTGGCAACTGCTATCAAAGAGAGTTGGCACCAAATTGATGCAGAATACTGTTTGTCACTCATCAAGTCCATGCCTCAGAGACTGAAAGCCGTTATAAAAACCAAAGGTGGTGCAACTAAATACTAGTGATGTATTTGGAATGGTCTTTTGTTTATCTGTTTTTCATGATTCCATACTTTTTCCTCAGAATTGAGTGATTCCATATTTTTTTCTCTGTGCTTGGTCAATAAAAGTAACATTCACTGACTTCCACAATGTTTTCTCTTCATTTCTTTTAGTGTTCCTGAAAGCCAACAAGTTGCACTTTGGAATGACCTTATTATTGTATCATGTTTTTGATCTGAGTTTGTTTTACAGAATGAAATGTCTGAATGAGTGCTCATCCAAGACTGGTGATTCCATACTTTTTGCCAGGGGTTGTACTTCTAGAGATGGAAGAGGGGGATTGATGGCGTGGGTTGCAGAGGCGGGTCATGTGCTTACCTCATCAAAATATAATCAAGATAAAAATAAAGTGCAAACACTAATTGCAAGGAAGAAAAGGTCTAGCAGATAGAAGAAAGGTCTAAATTCTGCAGATAGTATCAGCGTAAATGTCCAAGAACTGTGCATGAGTTGACACTGACTCAATTACATGACCATGCCAAATGTCCTTAAATACATGTGACATATTCACTACAGGTTTGGTTGTTTAAAACGACTTGCAATAATCGTGAAAATGGACATTTTCAGGCATGGGGTTACTTTAAGGGTCAACAAACATTTGTCTCATTTCATTTGTGTATTCTCTTTCATTTTCCATGCTGATGAATTATTAATGAATTTGACCTCAGTGTCACTTCATATTTACAGCCCAGTAAAACAAAAAGTCATGTTTGACCGCAAACATTTCCCCAATTATTCAGTTACATATTGTATTTTAAATTTCTAATTCTTCAAATCACTGTAACACATGGTTGTGTTAAAAACAAGGTTAAATTTCTTGCATTCTTTCAGTGTGCCATTTCCCCCCATACAATGATAATACCCTTTCAGATATACAAGTAATTCCTGAGCTGACTGAATGTGAAAAATGTTAGTATTATACAGTACTGTTAGTTTTCTGTTGCCACAATGGTAATGGTCCTGACACAAACATTACACAACATTTTGCCCTGGAACAGACAAGTACAAAATTTAGCCACAGGTTTATTAGTACTGGTGTTAATATCGTTGACAGAATAATTCATGACAATATTTTGAATGTACTTGCTATGCATACATATTTATTGACTATCCTAAGAAATAGGACTTCCATTACAAGTGAGTTTCAGATAAACAGGCTGTCTGATTTTTTCTCCTTAAAGGGAAATGTGTCAAAATTCTAGCCTGCTTAAACACTACAGATAGATAGCTTGAATATTCCCTAGTGCATTCCTTTAATTAAATCTAAGCAGAGACGAAAACACATTGGATCAGAAAAGTCTGTGATGACAAAGTCATCATCTTGTCAACGCAAGATCACAGCACTGTGTGTAAACAGAAATATTACCATTTTAGCACAACATTGATCCAACAATCACTCAGTGCTTAACAATTTCATTTAGATACAGGTAAACATCACAAGAATGACTAGAGGAACCTGAGGAGTTGAATTAGGTATGGAAGAGGAATGCACAGAGGTTAGGTGGATAGTAAGAAAGAACAATATACAGGGAGGGGGGTAGAAAAACAGAGCCATGTGTGCCATTCTGTCATGTGAGAGAAGTCACCATGGGTAGCGACAGCTTTGCAGCTCTGAGTCACTCGTTGGTGAGTCAGAGAAAGCGAAATCAGAAAGAGGAAGGTAAGAGAAACACTGGCTACAATACAAAGATAATGTGAAGAGACATTGTACTGTACTTGTCCACTGAACACTGGACCAGTTCAACAGCTGCCACTTTCATTACAAATTAACTGCAGAAACACACACACACACACACACACACACACACACACACACACACACACACACACACACACACACACACAATGTTGGGTAATGTAAAACAACAGATGGTGACAGACATTTATTTTGAGTGTGATGTACTTTATGTCACAGCAAAACCAACAATATGTGACTAATGAGTAGTTCTACACAAATAGTGGACTACTAGAGTAATCGTTAAGTTGTGTTGAGAAAGATACTTCTAGCATTATAATTGGATACAGGTCAAACAGACAATGTGTTTTATGAACTTTTCACTGGCCAATGTCATACCGTCAATATAGATAATTTGATGCCATTCGGCTTAACTTCAATTTGCTGGAATCTACAAGCCATATTTGCAAAGCTGAAAACATTACACTGATGAAATGTAATGTTAACTCAGGACACCTGTTCAGGAAGCTGAATGTGCTTGTATGCAAAACAACAAACAATATTCACCTGTATTCAATATTCACCTGTTTGAACAGACACAATATTCACACAAACTAGACACATTCCTACTGTAGGGACAAAACAAAGGGATACACACAGATGGCAACTTATCGTAACATACCTAGACTACAGCTATTCAGCTATGTAGTATTCACATGCTAATGCTAATGCTAACAACAACAACAACAACAACAACAACAATAATAATAATAATAATAATGCTATACTGTTGGTTACAATTACTGTACTATATTACAATTATATTCCATAATATTTTTACTGTACAATATTTTTACCCTTTTTCTCCATATCATGTAATATGTTATACTGCAGTAACACCTGAATTTCCCCTATTTACGATTAATAAAAGTGAGTTATTTAATGTTACTTATTTAATGTTATGGCTGTATTTGTCTTTAACTGACATATAACTGTGTGTGTATATATATATATATATATATATATATATATATATATATATAGATATATATATATATATATATACACACACACATATATGTATATATACACACACATATATACATATTAGATAATTACTGCATTGGTGATGACGTTTCCATTTCGAAAGACACATCCTGTAGTCGTGGAAAAGATGCTAATCTGTCTCAGCAGGGTCAAATTATTGGCATGCATCAAACAGAGAAAACATCTAAGGAGATTGATGAAACTACTAAAATCGGGTTAAAAACTGTCCAACACATTATTAAAAACTGGAAGGACAGTGGGGACAATGTTTCTCCTGAAAACCTTGAATGATCGTGATCAGCAATCACTAAAACGTTTGGTGAAATCAACTCATAGAAAAACAACAGTAGAACTCAGAGATATGTTTAATAGTGCAAGTAAGAGCATTTCCACACGCACAATGCCTTAAGAAAGCCACTTCAGTGAGGCTAACTGGCAAAAATGTCTTCAACTTGCTAGGGAGCATAAACATTGGACTCTGGAGCAATGGAAGAAGGTCATGTGGTCTGATGAGTCCAGATTTACCCAGTTCCAGATTGATGGGTGCATCAGGGTAAAAAGAGAGGCGGCTGAAGTGATGCACCCATCATGCCTAGTGCCAACCGTACAAGCCTGTGGGGGCAGTGCTATGATCTGGGGTTGCTGCAGTTGGACAGGTTTAGATTCAGCAACGTTATGTGCCCAAAGAATGAGATCAGCTGACTACCTGCATATACTGAACAACCAGGTTATTCCATCAATGGATTTTTCCTTCCCTGATGGCATGAGCATATTCCAAGATGACAATGCCAGGATTCATCAGATTCAAATTGTGAAAGAGTGGTTCAGAGAGCATGAGACATCATTTTCACACATGGATTGACCACAACAGAGTCCAGACCTGAACCTCACTGAGAATTTTTGGGATGTGCTCAAGAAGACTTTGCGCAGTGGTCCAAATCTCCCATCATCAATACAAAATCTTTGGCAAAAATTAATGCAACTCTGGACAGAAATAAATGTTCTGACTGTAAATAGTCTGTACATTATTGTCTATGAATGTAGAGAGATAGCATCAGCCGACAACGAATTCCTTGCATATGTAACCATACTTGGCGCATAAAAATTCTGATTACTTAGAAGGATGAGAGAGGTCTGTAATTTTCATCATAGGTACACTTCAACTATGAGAAAAAAATCACATTGTAGAATTTTTAAAGAATTTAACTGTAAATCATGGTGGAAAATAAGTATTTGGTCACCTACAAACAAGCAAGATTTCTGGCTCTCACAGACCTGTAACTTCTCCTTTAAGAAGTTCTTCTGTCCTCCACTCGTTACCTGTATTAATGGCACCTGTTTGACCTCGTTATCTGTATAAAAGACACCTGTCCACAGCCTCAAACATTCAGACTCCAAACTCAACCATGGCCAAGACCAAAGAGCTGTCGAAGGACACCAGGAAGAAAATTGTAGACCTGCAATAGGCAAGCAGGTTGGTGTGAATAAATCAACTGTGGGAGCAGCTGTAAGAAAATGGAAGACATACAAGATATTGATAATTGATAATCTCCCTCGATCTGTGGCCCCACACAAGATCTCATCCTGTGGGGTCAAAATGATCATGAGAACGATGAGAAAAACTACACGGAGGGACCTGATGAATGACCTGCAGAGAGCAGGGACAAAAGTAACAAAGGCTACCATCAGTAACACACTACGCCGAGAGGGACTCAGATCCTGCAGTGCCAGGCGTGCCCCCCTGCTTAAGCCAGTACATGTCCAGGCCCGTCTGAAGTTTGCCAGAGAGCATATGGATGATCCAGAAGAGGTTAATGAACAAAAGTGTACTGAGATTTCAGAGTAACATATGCCGCCTACAAGACAACATCTTTTCCAGAGATGTTTAAGCATTTTTCAATAAGACAATGAAAAACTACATGCTGCACACAAGGCATTGTTGTAGAAGAAGAGGGTATTTGTACTAGATTGGCCTGACTGCAGTCCTGACCTGAATTTTGACGTGACAACAATGTGACAACAACAACCCCATGCTGCTACACATCGTAAGATGTGTTTGCAGGAAGATGACTGAGACAAAATAACACAAGAGACAATTAATCCCTCTGAACATTACAGTGCTAAACTAAGATGTGATGTTATGATTTTAAACTGTGGTACTACGCCAATAAACTGGAGTGATATTTCAGTTTCAGGAATATGGCGCTATGCTCTAAAGACTTTTCCTGTGATAACATGTTACAGTCAGAATAGTGTATGTACAAAGTATATGGATATTCTGTAATTGAACTGTACAAGTTTACACATCTTAGATAATTGTTTATTACCTACAAAACAACAGTAACCATGATATACTCACATGTAGGCATGGGCCCTATGTGGAAGTTTCTTCTTCCAATAAAACAACATGGATAAGGAGACACACTTGGATGCAGGCATAGTCCCCCGCTACGTATATGGCTTAGCATACAGATCAGATAGTGCTGCATACTACATAGTGGACACTGCAGCTGGAAGAGCTCATGGTGACTTTATCAAGCATTTCTTATCCAGTACAGCTGCAATGAGATCTCCTCAATATTAAAAAATGCTAGCAAAATGCACAAAAACAACTCTACATAGCTCAGAGTACCTACATATCTCATCTTATCTACGCCCTGACCCTGTCTTTCTTCGCAGTACAAATCTCTACACAGCGAGGGGTTGGTAACTACCAACATAGCAGCACAGCATTAGCAACCACAAAATGCATTTGGCAGCAACAACAAACAAAGCAATAAAACACTAATAGGATGTGAAAGGAATGTCCAGAAACCTCTATATCTCCTGAGAACTGAGGAGATGCCTAATGAATAATCACTTGCGCCTACATTTGTATGTCTCCCTCACGCAAACACATACAGCCAACAAAAGAGGTGATCCAGTGTGCATGTGAGCAATGATGTGTGTAAGAGTGTTTATGTGCATGTGTGTATAAAAGCAGCTACAGAGTCCAATTACACAGTGTGTATGTGTGTTAACTGAATACTCCTATACTCTCCTCTCCCCTTAGGGCAGCAAACACTGAGAAAAGAATGCACCACACTACAGTCTCTGGTACTACAGAACGACACTATAGTCAATCCAGGCGAATCTAGTTGTCATTTACATTTACATTTACAGCATTTAGCAGACGCCCTTATCCAGAGCGACTTACAATTGATACAATCTTACAATCCAAGCAATTGTGGGTTAAGGGTCTTGCTCAAGGACCCAACAGAGGCAGCTTGGTAGAGGTGGGATTTGAACCCTGGACCTTCTGATCCATAGTCCAGTACCTTACCCGCTAGGCCACCACAGTCATACATTTATCATTACGAAACAAATACAAAGATAATACTTTAAAGGTAATACAACCTTTTTGTAGACAATATTAAGTTCCAATTTCTAAGTAATCTTACCAGCTAAATGTATTAAGGATATTCCATATAAAAATAAGCCTGTTAAACACTAAACAGATTAAATGATGTAAGACTAAAGTGGGTGTTACTCTGTCATGGATGAGAAATAAAGAACAAATTAACTCTAAATAATGTTTTTATTCATTTCATTATTTTGCTTATGCTAACTTAACTGCGGCCTTTGCAAGTTTACTGAATGTCTTTAGTGGTCTATTATGTACTTTTGGTAGGTTATATGTTTATAAGTGGCTTGCCAAAACCTATAGCAATGAGCTATCATTATCTTACCTGAAACATGCCTAGCTTTCTTTTAAATTTTTGCTGATGTGTATTACTTGCCAAAAAAAGCTTGCTCTGGATGAAGTTGCTCAAGTTTTTGGAAAGATGCTGGGGCATTATGAGAAATATCGTGCCTGTAGTGAAGTTGTGAGGCATGTCCTACAGTTCTGCTCAGTGATCCACGATAAAACTGACTTTTTACCACCGTGTTTTTAGTGGGGCACAGCAACAAGTGGGTCTGATGATGCCCCTGGATAGAACAGCACAATAGTACTACAGTTCAACCTAATCTACAGAACTACATGTGGCAGTTTAATGTAGCAACACTAAAGAAAAACACCTTTCATAGTTTATTTTTTCAGTGCTTTATCATAGTCATGTTAAAAGCAAACAAGTTCCTGTGCCACAGGCTGACCTTCATAGTCTTTTGTGCCAAAGACCAATGCGAGAAGACGATTAGCTTTGTGTAAAAAGCACAAAATATGAAATCCTTAAAGAGTAACACAGTATGATGAGTCATCCTACAGTTGGGATTCAAGTGGATACTTGGTTTATGTTTGAGGGAGGCAAAGGATGCCTTTAGCCCACGTCTGCTGCCAACTAGCTAAGTACAGTGGAAAAATGGAATGGCCAGCATCTTGTATAAATAAAGTCATTTATTCAGGTGTACCTTAAGGTGCAAACACTTTTTTCCGGTGATGTTACTGTAGATGAGTGATTTAATAAGAAAAATAAAAACTATAAAGAGCAGTCAAAAGTTAATAATGACATCAAATCAATATTCTATATTTCCATAATGAAATAAGCTGGTAGGTTTTTCCAAGCATTTTGTAGAACTTGGAGTTGTTATGTTTATTTACTCATTTGCTGAGACTTATGAAGTTTTTTTTTATCTCAAAGATGGTCTATATTTTAATATATGTAATAACATACAAACAATCTGTGGTGTTTCTTTAATTTACCACTAATTAAATGAATGTTTTGGTTAGTCACAGATAAGAACAGTGGTGGGTGTATGTTGAATCACGAAGCTGTTCAAAATCTGATCTACTGATTAACCACTTTCCAAATCGGTACCTTTTATAGAGGGTTGAATAATGGTTTCATGGTTTAGGGGATTCTAGTAGTTCATACAGTGGGAGTTCAGGAAGAGGTGGAGGTATGATATGACTGCATTTCATAATAAGAAACATAAGATAAATTGTCTTTCTAAACTAATATTATCTGTTGTACTCACTGAGTTGACAAGCTGCAAGTAAAGAAATGTCACATCTTAAAAATGATGACAGCCTCCTTCATGACAACGTGTCCAATGTACAAATCAATTAGTATGGCATCAGTGCATTATTACTAAAAATATACATGTCTTAGGCAGATATGTAAATGTTTACAGGTGTGGTCTGATTACACACTGGGACTTGCCACAAGAGATCGTAAAAGTGCTTCCCTGCTGCCCAACAAAAAGGTTCTCAGAGGCTACTTTTGGGTAGTGTACCTCTTGGAGAGAGATCATTGATTGCTAGACATTCCCCTATGACGCTCTTGAAAAAATTTTGGCCAGTTTGAGATTGGATTGAGAGAAACAGAATGGTCATTTCGACAAATTGCCCACCATCTAGGCTGTTCTGACCTAGTTTTTAGGAGGTGTTGGGAGTAGTGGTTACGTAAGGGCACCACCAGTAGAGAGGACTGTTAGATCTGCTGACAAGCACGAGCACATTTTTCTTGTCCACCATCCATAAACACCTATGTCTCTGCCTGGACCAATTCCAGGTGCTTAGCAGAAAAAAAAATTGTTGTCGTGGTGCCCATTACGTGTCCTCCCATTGACAGCCAACTCCTTCGTTTGCAGTGGTGTTGTAAACGAGAAACCTGGACTGCTATGGACCGAAACCGTATAGTATTTAGCAAAAAATCCAGGTTCTGCTTGAGATCTGATGACGGTCGTGTTTGTGTATGGAGTCCTCGTGGTGAAAGCTTCAATCCTGCCTTTGCTGTGGAGCGAAACACTGCCCCAACTGAGGAAATGTGCCACAGGATACCATACATAACCTGTTTGCCTCCAGTGCCCAACCATATCTCATCTGGTATCCAGACTAGGGGCAGTCTGGCAGGGTACTAGAGTCTTTTTTCAAAAACTAGTTACAGTTTTCTCTAATAATCTTATCCTTTTGCTCTAATATTGTAATCATTTACATTTATCGTCATTACATTTACACACATACAAACTTTCAGTTGATTCCAAAAACTCCTACTTGGTGAGTTATTTTTGTCAATGAGTGTAATAAAGTTCAGAGAGCACAAAACCTAATTTATTCCATTTTCCCTATTGTTCTTTTCCCTATGATAGACCATTTTAAATTCCTCCCACACTCTTATCACACAACAAATAAACATCTACAAGTGTGGGGGCTTCCTCTGAGGCATTCTAGCTGCAGTGCATCATAAGACAGGTTAATGTACTTAAAGAAAGGTATTAACTACACATTTAAACGCACAGAAGCCTTACATTGAGCACCATAATACCCGTCCAAGGCAAGGGAAGTTAACTTTTCATGGTCTGCCCCATGGCAGAAATCACAGCTGGATGTGCCCTTGAAAGGTGTTACAGACAACCTGGGTGTACTGTACACAAAACCAATGCCTTATTTTGGCTTCCCAAGCCATAGTTTTCCAATTCCCTAGACATGACAGAAGAAAAAAAATTCTTTAAAAATTCTTTAAAAATCCTACATGATTTCCTGGATTTTGTTTTTTTCATTTTGTCTCTCATAGTTGAAGTGTACCGATGATGACAATTACAGACCTCTCTCATCTTTCTAAGTAGGAGAACTTGCACAATCAGTGGCTGACTAAACACTTTTTTGCCCCTCTTATGTTCTTTGACAATGACCATCATAAACATTTCCCTCCAAACAGGCCATGTGCCATCTAAAAACTAATAACTCAACCTCACTTTAACAAACCTAAACTTTTACCAGAGAATAGGCCAAACTATCGATCAATTTGAAATCTCCCCTTTTTAGCTAAAGTGCTAGAAAAAGTAGTGGCTATTCAACTCTAGTAACATCTTACCTGTAACTGCCTTTACGAAGAATTTCAGTCAGGTTTCAGTGCCTCGCATAGCACTCATACTGCTCTTTTCAGAGTTACAAATGACCATTTGATGATAACTGATTCAGGCCTCTATTGGTCTCTCTATTGGTACTGTTGGATTTTGCAGTACTTGACATCTTACAGGCCTTAAGAACAACATAGGGCTCTTCAAGACTGTACTAAGTTGGCTCCAGTCTTACCTTTCTGATAGGACTGTATATGTACAGTGGTGCTCGAAAGTTCGTGAACCCTTTAGAATTTTCTATATTTCTGCATCAATTTGACCTAAAACATTACCAGTGTTTCACACAAGATCATCAGATTTTCACACAACGTATGTGAACCTCTTCGATTAGCAATTAATTTGAGGGTGAAAGGTCGCAAAGGACACGGGGTAACTTCTTTTTTTTTTATTTTTATTTTTTATTGAGGAATTTAGTCAGGACATTAAAACATTTTCAGTAAACACAGGTTGAATAAGGATGAACAAAAAATGAATGATAAACACCATGAATTACAAAGTTACACCTTTTTGTTTTGTTTTTTCTCTCCTCAATTTAAACCCACCTTATAACCCCATAACCCCGACTATGACACAACAGATGTACACAGACAGACTCACACACACACACACACACACACAAAAGTAAAAATAGATACGATATAATAAGATAAGAAAATAAATAAATAAAAAAGTAAGTAATAAGTAAATAAACAAACAATGAATATACAAAAAATAGAGTAAAAAAGAAAATCAAGAATAAATAGATGATGAACACACAAACATATATACATACCGTACTTGTATACGGCGCAAAAAACAAACAAACAAACAAAAAAAACCCTCAGTCAGCCGAGACACAGGGTAATTTCTAAGCAACTGAAGGCCTCCATCAATAGTCCACAATCAGAAGAACACTGAACAACAATAGTGTACATGGCAGGATTGCAAGGAGAAAGCCACTGCTCTTCAAAAAGAACATTGCTGCTCGTCTGCAGTTTGCTAAAGATCACATGGACAAGCCAGAAGGCTATTAGAAGAATGTTTTGTGGACAGATGAGAACAAAATAGAGCTTTTTGTTTAAAAGAAAGGCGTTATGTTTGGAGAAAGGAAAACACTGCATTCCAGCATAAGAAACTTATCCCATCTGTGAAACATGGTGGTGGTAGTATCATGGTTTGGGCCTGTTTTGCTGCATCTGGGCCAGGATGGCTTGCCATCATTGATGGAACAATGAATTCTGAATTATATCAGAGAATCCTAAACGAAAATGTCAGGACATCTGTCCATGAACTGAATCTCAAGAGAAGGTGGGTCATGCACCAAGACAACAACCTTAAGTACAAAAGTCGTTCTACCAAAGAATGGTTAAAGAAGAATAAAGTTAATGTTTTGGAATGGCCAAGTCAAAGTCCTGACCTTCATCCAATCGAAATGTTGTGGAAGGTGAAGTGAGCAGTTAATGTGAGGAAACCCACCAACATCCCAGAGTTGAAGCTGTTCTGTACGGAGGAATGGGCTGAAATTCCTCCAAGCCGGTGTGCAGGACTGATCAACAGTTACAGGAAACGTTTAGTTGCAGTTATTGCTGCATAGGGGGGTCACACCAGATACTGAAAGCAAAGGTTCACATACCTTTGCCACTCACTCACTCACTCATGTGTAATATTGGATAATTTACCTCAATAAATAAATGACCAAGTATAATATTTTTGTTTCATTTCCTTAAGTGGGTTCTCTTTATTCACTTCTAGGACTTGTGTGAAAATCTCATGATGTCTTAGGTCATATTTATGCAGAAATATAGAAAATTCTAAAGGGTTCACAAACTTTCAAGTACCACTGTACAATACATGTAGGACGTTTCAGGTCCCAAACACATTTCCTTCTTTTCCTAACATTCCAGTGTTTTCATGAAGTTGCACTTTGTATAGAATGAGTTTCTTAAACCTCATATGTCAAGGTCAGGTATAAGATCTGATTAAAATCAATCTCTTAATACTTCAAGACCCAAACTTCATACAATTTGTGATTGAGTCTTTTGTGTGGATGGCTAAACAGTGGAAGCCACTGGTTCACAAAATGTCACATTATTTTAAACTGATATATTACTTTGTGTTTTATCTCCTTTTAATCTCTGTAGCGCTTTGATACTTACACTTAAATCAGAAGTGCGTTATAAATAAAATGTATTATCATTACTGTTACAAACAGAGATCTGGCTCCGCCATCTCTGCTGTGGAACATTGATCACTCAAGCTACAAATCAGCTGTTGTAAAACAATGTAGATGTAGCAATACAGTGATCACTCAAGCTATACTGTAAACTGTAGCAACACAACAGGGAAGAACTGACTTTACAAATTGTGTTCACATGAGGGCATATTACGTCAACTGTGATCATTTTAAATATCAGTGTTAATCAGAACAAAAGTTTAAGTATCCTAAAATAAAAGTGGTGGGTTTACTATGGCAAAATTCATAATTAAATAAAACACAACAAGTACACTAAAAACTATATGTTATACTACATGGAAAACTACATGATGATCCTCAGTAATATATTGAAATTTCGACAAAGCAAGACTCTTTCAACACTCTAACAATGTTGCATGGTAACACTGTAGATGAAGAATTACATCAGATATAGAAAAAAACTGTAATTTGTTGTCAGAGCTACTCAAGTTGAGTACTTTATGACATTAGCATACACTAGAATGAAGCAGAATATTGGATAAATATTTAAGATAGATGACTTTGCCTACATAGACTTACAGTGGTGTAAAAAAGTGTTTGCCCCTTTCCTGATTTTGTATTTTTTTGCATGTCTTTCACACTTAAGTGTTTCGGAACATCAAACCAATTTAAATATTAGTCAAAGATAACACAAGTAAACACAAAATGCAGTTTTTAAATGAAGGTGTTTATTATTAAGGTAGAAAAACATATAACCTACATGGCCCTGTGTGAAAAAGTGATTTGCCCCCCGAAACCTAATAACTGGTTGGGCCACCCTTAGCAGCAACAACTGCAACCAAGTGTTTGCGATAACATGCAGTGAGTCTTTTACAGCGTTGTGGAGGAATTTTCACCACTCATCCTTGCAGAACTGTAATTCAGCCACATTGGGTTTTTGAGCATGAACGGCCTTTTTAAGGTCATGCCACAGCATCTCAGCAGGATTCAGGTCAGGACTTTGACTAGGCCACTCCAAAGACTTCATTTTGTTTTTCTGCAGCCATTCAGAGGTGGACTTGCTGGTCTGTTTTGAATCATTGTCCTGCTGCAGAACCCAAGTTCATTTCAGCTTGAGGTCACAAACAGATGGCCGGACATTCTCCTTCGGGATTTTTTGGTAGACAGCAGAATTCATTGCTCCATTTATAACAGCAAATCTTCCAGGTTCTGAAGCACCAACACAGCCCCAGACCATCACACTACCACCACCATATTTTACTGATGATATAATGTTCTTTTTCTGAAATGATCTGGTACTTTTACGCCAGATGTAATGGGACACGCACCTTCCAGAGTTCAACTTTTGTCTCGTCAGTCCACAGAATGTTTTCCCAAAAGTCTTGGAGATCATCAGGATGTGTTCTGGAAAAATTGAGACGAGCTTTAATGTTCTTTCTGCTTAGCAGTGGTTTTCGTCTTGAAACTTTGCCACACAGGCCATTTTTGCCCAGTCTCTTTCTTATGGTGGAGGCATGAACACTGACCTTAACTGAGGCAAGTGAGACCTGCAGTTCTTTGGATGTTGTTGTGGGGTCTTTTGTGACCTCTTGGATGAGTCGTCGCTGCGCTCTTGGGGTAATTTTGGTCGGCTGGCCACTTCTGGGAAGGTTCACCACTGTTCCATGTCTTCGCCATGTGGATAATGGCTCTCACTGTGGTTCGCTGGAGTCCCAAAGCTTTAGAAATGGCTTTATAACCCTTTCCAGACTGATAGATCTCAATTACTATCTTTCTCAACTGTTCCTGAATTTCTTTGGATCTCGACATGATGTGTAGCTTTTAAGGATCTTTTGGGGTACTTCACTTTGTCAGGCAGGTCCTATTTAAGTGATGTCCTGACTGAGAACAGGTGTGGCAATAATCAGGCCTGGGTGTGGCTAGAAACAGTGAACTCAGGTGTGATAAACCATAGTTAAGTTATGTTTTAACAAGGGGGGCAATCACTTTTTCACACAGGGCCATGTAGGTTTGGATTTTTTTCTCCCTTAATGATAAACACTTTCATTTAAAAGCTGCATTTTGTGTTTACTTGTGTTGAATTTGACTAATATTTAAATTGGTTTGATGTTCCGAAAAACTTAAGTGTGACAAACATGAAGAAACATAGGAAATCAGGAAGAGGGCAAACACTTTTTCACACCACTGTTAAATTTTCACACCACTGTTAAATTTGGGCAGAGGTCAGGAGTTGATTTGTGCCACCTCTGACCAGAAGAGTGTGGCAAAGAAAAAGTAAAAAAGAAAACAAAGGATCTGAAAGAGCACATACAAACTCTAACAGAAAGTACTGAAATAATAAAACTGTAGGGTAGAAACAGTAGGTTTCCTCCCATATTCCAAAGACCTGCATTAGGGCAACTTGTGTCTGTAACGTATCCCAGTGTGTGTGTGTGTGTGAGTGTGTACATGTGCCACTGGACTGGCTCCCTGTCCTGGGGAGGTTCCTGCGATGTGCCCTGTGCTGCAAGATGAACCATGTCTCTGAACTGGATTAAGCAAGTGAGTGAGAATTTGCTATTTTATTAGTTGCTTTGTTACAGTTATTGGTTTATTGCATTTACAACAATTAAATAGTATATTATTTGATAATTTGGTTTATTTATTTTGGAAGATTATTATTTTAAAAACAGGGCGGCTCGGTGGGTAGCACTGTCACCTCACAGCAAGAAGGTCCTGGGTTCAGCATGTCCTCCCCGTCTCTGCATGGGTTTACTCCGGATTCCTCCCAAAGTTTAAAGACATGTGTGTTTTAACTAGTGTATCTAAAGCGTGTGAGTCTGTGTATGACTATGTGAGTGCATGTGCCCTACGATGGATTGGCGCCCTGTCTAGGGTTGTTCCTGCCTTGCATCCAGAGAGCATGGCTAATAATAAGTATTAAAGTGTCTTGTAATGTAATTAATCCTATAGTAACATACAGTCATGAGGCCTAGTCCTAATATAATGTACACTTTTTTGGAATCAAGCAATAATAACATATACAAAAAGATCAATGGAGTGTATACTCATTAGCCCCAACATAATGAACAAACAGATGGTGTCTTTCTTTATGGTGTTTCCTAAGAGAGCAGTTCAGTGCTTTCCCACAGAGACAGGCACTAATGAACAACAGCAACAACATTTGACTCAAAACACAGCACTTCACTTTTTAAAATCCTTATGTGGACCTCTCCACTAAAGAATAGGGGTTCCAATGCAGTTTTGTTTATTTCCTCTTTTACTTTGATGTGCAACAATAAAGGAGGATTTACAGCACTTCAGGAGGGAATGTAACAGCACAGACCTGGGCTATATTGAAACCCTTGTGGGAGGTCAGTTACTCTCTTATAGCACAATGTCATTATAATTTATCTACATTATCATGGACCTCAACGGAAGGATTCAAACCACTTTTCCCTTACCACCAGTTCAGCGTTCAGTATGTTATGTGCAGTGTCTCTAGGGAAAGAAATGCTGTGGGTATGTGTGAGAGAGACAGAAAAAGAGACACATATAGAGAGTAGTTGGTCTAACAAAGGGTACAGCCGGTCAGCACTGGCTATAATTAACAACGTGATTAATTTAAAAGCTGTTAATTAAAAGTACAGGCTGCTGCTAAGGTTTCTGTCCAGACAGCCTGGCAGAAGCTGTAAGGCTTGTTAACCCATTACTCACCCTATAATGGACGCAAACTTTCATTCAAGAAAGTCTGAATGATAATAATTGGTCACAAAAATAGGATACATCAGAACTTCCATAGAGGTTGTTTGCTTGGAAGTAGATACAAAAGTGAATAGAGGCCTGTTATTGCTTTTTGATATGATTTTAGCAACATCATGGAAACTGTAATGAGAGCTAAACTGCAATAAGCCATGCCCACAAGACAATTCCCTCATGTCACAGTCTTCATATTAGAAGACATTTGTGATTACAACAATAAAGATAGATGATGGACAGATGATTTATTAAGAATACTTCTCTCTGCAGTGCCTGTTTCATTTCAGACAACTCATTTTGGGAGCACCAATCCTCTTTTGTTTAACAAACCCTTTCAACATATTTTTACGCACTGGTTGGTGATATAGAAGCTTTATGTCAGTGGTGTTCCATGTTTGCGTGCATGATCTGTTTTCGTACTGAAACTTATATATTGTAAGCACAGAAACAATCAGTAACAATCCTCCAGAAAAACAACAGCCTTGGAATTCGTATCAATGTGTAATATGTATCAATTACACAGGTATTACAAATGCAATCTATTAACTACACATTATAGACAAAAGTTGGTGGACACCCTTCATAATTATTGAGCGCGACTCTTTCAATAACACTCACTACTAACAAATTCATAATATTAAGCATACAATTCTTGATTCTCCATAGACAAACAGTGGCAGTAGAATGGGTTGTACTAGTGACTCTCAATGTGACACATTTCTAGGTTTTTGCTTCCAACATGTCAGTTCAACTTTTTGCCCTGCTGTCTGTAAACAAAGTCTACAAAGAGTTAGTCTGTCAACTTTGATTGAGAACTTGGTAGACTCACACAGAACCTTGACCTCATCTCCATCAGACACCTTGAAAATGCACTGGAATGCCAAAAGTGAGCCAGGGCTTATTGTCTAACATCAGAATCTGAAATTACAGTCATGTTCTAAAATCTAGTGAAAAGCCCCTTTAGAAGAAAAAGGCTGTTGTAGCGGCAAAGATGGGGGGCAAACTGCATTCTGCTTCTCCTCTACAAATTTGATGTCTATATATTAACTTTAAACTGTTTTTAAAGCTGAAAACTGCTGGGTCAGCAGTTAACATGTTGGATCTTCAAATATCAATAATACACTCAGACATTGCTAACCAGTATGCTGTTATTAAAAGCATAGTGCATTCTGCTTCTATTTGTCACTTTTTACTGGAATAATCTCTTTAAATGAAGTTATGTTAAGCACTAGAGTGGTTCTGTTACAAGAGCACCATTAAATATTTGTATCAGTTTCTTGTTGACAAAGATATACACTGATTGAACATTTGCAAACCTGTTAGCAGTTAGCATTTTTTGACATAGCTTAAATCTGCTAACTCAGCACCTCTCCTCTTTACAAAGTAAAAGGAGATAAATATATTGATGTTACGACCAGTCACAGTTTAATGAAAAAGAAATGCTTGACTACACTGTATAGTCATGGTGGGAAACTTGGCAGGCATCCATGACTTCAGATTAGAGATGCACTGAAATTTTGTCCAAATAACATTTTAATATTTTGTTATTCAGCCAATTTTTTACAAAAATAAGTTGGGTAATGTAATGTAAAGTTGTAATGTCAGATTGGGCCAGACAGAGAGAAAAAAATTGTGCTTAGGGAACAAAGGCTTGGAATTGGCACAGTCTGAAACAGCATGCATGGCATTTTAAAAGTATTGATGCAGTCACATAACTATTCTATACATGACTTTTTGTTATTTGGCAGTGTTCAGCGCAGACACGTTCATCACTTTCATCATTCAATCACTGTTTGTGTGACATGTAGTGTAAGTGTTCCTATAATAATTGCATTTCATAAAGGTTTTGAATAACTCATCAGATCATGACTGCAGTCAAGAGCCGTGCAAATACTGTCTGGCCAACAGTCATGCAATTTGCAATGATTTGGTGAAATACAGCTCAGGATCAATCAAGGAATAGAATGGATTAGGTCAGCTTGGGTTTAGATTCCCCAGCTGTGCAATTAAGAAATCGTCATTAAAATACAGTACTTACAATCAGGTTATTAAAAAATATATTATAAGTTTAAATACATGAATTTAGACTTTTCATCTGGTTTCAAGTGCCTCAGTATTAGCCCACACATAATCAAGATATTTGTTTTACTATTATTAAGAGCATGTTAGTTAATGCTGTCTTTAAAATATGTAGTTACATATGCCTGTATGACACGTGTTTACTTTCAAACATAGTTAGAGACAATTCTGTTCTTAACCAGGTGCACATTGGTAAATTAAATTCACATGAAGTCTGAAAACTAAACAAGTCATTAAAATGTGGCACAGCACTGGGCAAAATAACGAGGGAATATGAACACTGTTGTAAGAGACAAATATACCTTAATGAAAGGCCAGATACTAGATGATTAGGCTACAGCTCATCTCACTTGATTTGTTGTAAGGTATAGATGTTACGGTTCGCCATCTAAAAGCTATGACGAACCGTATAAACAAAATATAAATTCTTTGGGATCCAAGTGCAGTTAGCTCCAGTTGGTGATAATAACTGAAATAAAACTATATAAATAAAAGGAAATAAAACCGAAGATACAATTAATGAATAAAACTAAATAAAAGAAAATGCACGCCATAAGCGTACCGCAGTGCTATTCAAAGCAGGCTTACGGCGTGCCTCTGTTGCGCAATCGGCAATCGAATCGCAATCGAATGGAGCTTCCGTGAGCTCGTGCCACTCGGCCGCAGGAGTATGGCACGGTCGCGGGAAAACGAAGAGGACGCGGTTTCACAGCGTCCTCTTCGAGCGCGATCGAGGAAATAATTCACCCATTCGCGACGAGGGGGGCGACAGCGTGAACAGGAGACGGCGGGAGCAAGGCTCGGTAAAAGTAAAAATAAAAAAAAATAAACAAAAGGCTGACCCTACCCTATCTAGGGCCCTGGCTTTACTGAACTGCCTCCTGGCAGCCCCTGTCTGAGGGTCTTGATATCCCCAGAACGTACCTGTGTCTCTGATCAAAGAAATATAAGCCATCTAAGCAATGCAGGCAGCAGGCGAACGCGTGTGTGCGTCTACGAGCCGGGTGCATCGGAGAATCACGTCAATCACATGGATCATGAGGAATGCAGCGACAACGGGTGAACCCCAAAGATGCGCTTCTAAGGGCTCACCCGCAGGTGTCGCCACTTACCCGTAGAAAGCCCGCAAAGGGCTGACGCACGCGCGATCGAGCTGCCGCAGCTCACACCGCCAAGCCGGGATAACTCCTGGTCATTAGCGGCCAAAGAGCGATCCCTGACAACAGATGTTACAATTTAAAAATTCCATAATCTTCAAGAGTGCATGCACGCTTGCGCGACTTGTTTTCTCTCAGTGTGATGTTCAGAAATGTTGCTAAAACCATAATAAGCAACACAGATAAAAACTTCACCAACTGATCACAGACAACAGTAATAAAGTAAAACTTCTATACACTTAAACAAAATTCATGTTGCATTTCCTTCAGATCAAAAAGCTTACATTCATATCAGTTGGTTAAATCTGATACAAGTCATCTTGAAATCTGTTCATGAGATTTTGGTGCTTTGACAACGCAAAACAAATTTTTGCATCCATGTTTCCCCAGTTTGCAGCACTGACCTCAAGTGGAGTGTTACTCTGTTTAATTGTAAGAGCTAAGAGGAAAGATAGTGATGGAAAGGAACAATTCAGGCACAAAATAGAACTGATGCAAACAACTAGGGGTATAACTATGCATGATGACACGATGCATCGCAATGCAAAAATGTCGCACTGTGCATCGTGAAAATAAACGATGTCACATGCGTTCTGTTTATTACGCCATCTAATGCAATTGCATTTTTTGTCATACATCATGCTACCATACGCATATCTTCCATTCCGCAATTGAATGTTTAAAGGCTCAGTGAACTTGTTTGTTTACTTTGATTTCCAATTTAAAATAGCACTTAGTTATTTAAATTTGGTGACCGTGTTACAATAGCACCTTTTGCTGTAGCATTATGCTATTTAAATCTCCTTCTAACTTCTTAAGTGTGGGGTCTGAAACTATTTTTGTTTAAATTATTATACAAGAAAAGTACACATTATTTTGAACTGTTATTCTTCAGAAATAAAAAAGGAAGTGAGTACTTCACTCAGTACTCACTACCCATGACTGCAAACACAACACAAGCCATGTTTAGGAGATGCTCTGGGCAAGTCATCTGGCCCTACTAATTTGCCATTTGTTAAAGTCACTCACTTCCTGAACACATTAACCATGTCCAACATGTCGGTTACTAGACCTGACTGTATTTTCTATATTTCTGCATAAATATGCTCTAAAACATAATCAAAATTTCCACACCAGTTCTAAAACTCGATAGAGAACCCAATTAAACAAATGAAAGAAAATATTATACTTGGTCATGTATTTATTGATTAAAATGATCAAGTATTACATATCTGTGAGTGGCAAAAGTATTCAGTATCAGGTCACCAGTTGCCGACCCCTTGTGCAGCAATAAAGGCAAATAAATGTTTCCAGTAACTGTTAATCAGTTCTGTACATCGGCTTGGAGGAAGTTTCCTCACATTAACTGTTACCACAGCATTTCCATGGGATTCTGGTCAGGACTTTGACTTGGCCATTCCAAAACACTAACTTTATTATTTTTAATGCTGTTTTGGTAGACTTTTACAATTTACTTGTAATTTCATAATTCATTGTTCCATAAATGGCTCAAACGCAGCAAAACAGGCCCAAACTGTGATGTTATCACCAGCATGTTTCACAGATGGAATAAGGTTCTCATGTTGGTATGTAGCGTTTACCTTTCTCCAGACATAAGGCTTCTCATTTAAACAAAAACGTTCTATTTGGCTTCATCTGTCTACAAAAAGTTTTCTATAGCTTTCTGGCTTGTCCGAATGTCATGTGACATGAAGCAACACTTTTTGGCAAGCAAAGGGTTTCTCCTTGCAATCACTAATGTTCAGTGTTCTCCTGATGGTAAGCATTAACATTAGCCAATGTCAGAGAGGCCTTAGTTGCTTAGAAGTTACCCTGGGTTCTATACAATCGCATGCCTTGCTCTTGGAATGTTTGTCACTGTTGGTCGACCACTCCTGGGGAAGGTAACAATGGTCTTGAATTTCCTCCATTTGTACACAATCGATCTGACTGTGGATTACTGGAGTCCAAACTCTTTAGAGATGGGTTTGTAATCTTTTCCAGCCTGATGAGCATCAAGAACTATTTTTCTGATATCCTCAGAAATCTCTTTTAATCATGCCTTGACTATGACCTCGAACTCTGCATGTCCTCCCCGTGTCTGCGTGGGTTTACTCCGTGTACTTTCCAAAAACATACATTAGCTTAACTGGTCACTCTAAATTGACTCATGACTTGTGGATTGATGTAACCTTTTGCCTGTCATTAATATAGCCATTGGTGCTAATGCAATGTTCATGCAATGTTCATTCATTCATTCATTTTCTTATCTGATTAATCCTTGGTCACAGTCGCGAGAAAGCTAGAGCCTAGCCAGCAACACAGGGTGCAAAGCAGGACAACCCTATACAGGGCAACAATCCATTGCAGGGCACATACACTCACACACTCATGCACACACTCACACACTAAGGGCACCACAGAAAATGTGGGGGGAAACCACGTGGATATGGGAAGGACACCTGGGATTGAACCCAGGACTGTCCATACTGTGAGGCAACAGTGCTACCCAACGAGCCACCTTGGCACCCTGATGCAGTGTTAAATAAAACTAGTAAACAATCAAACAATCTTCTGATTTGAAAATGAATATTATATCATTATATCAAAGGAAGTGAAAATTATTTACAAACAGATAGCGGCATAGAGATCAATTAACCCTGTCACTGGGGCTACACATGCCAGTGCACTCTTAGTGACAGTCCCAAGCCCAGATAAATGGGGATGGGGAAGGGCATCTGGTGTACAGCCTGTGCCAAATCAAATGTGTGAATCATAAAATATAAGTCAATTCCATACTGAGTGAGGCCCAGGTTACTGATGGCCACCACTGTTATTGTTGGCCAACATGGTATTGGTGGAAACTCAGCTACTGTTGGACAAAGGAGGAGATGGAAAGGTGGAAGGCATAATTAGAGACAGTGAGGGAGGTGGAAGGATGGAGGGTGGTGAGATGGAACTTTGAATGTTGGCACTTCGATAAAGGAGAGAGCTGTCTGATAAGATGAAGAGGAGAAAGGCAGACATGGTGTGAAAAAGTGTTTGCCCCCTTCCTAATTTCCTTTTTTTTGCATGTTTGTCACACTTAAGTATTTCCAATTCCATCAAACCAATTCCATCAAACCAATTTAAATATTAGTAAAAGACAACACAAGTAAACACAAAATGCAATTTTTAAATGAAGGTTTGTATTATTAAGGGAGAAAAAATTCCAAACCTACATGGCCCTGTGTGAAAAAGTGATTGCCCCCCTTGTTAAAACATAACATAACTATGGTTTATCACACCTGAGTTCACTGTCTCTAGCCACACCCAGGCCTGATTATTGCCACACCTGTTCTCAATCACTTAAATAGGACCTGCCTGACAAAGTGAAGTACACCACAAGATCCTTAAAAGCTACACATCATGCCCAGATCCAAAGAAAAGAAAATAATTGAGATCTACCAGTCTGGACAGGGTTATAAAGCCATTTCTAAAGCTTTGGGACTCCAGCAAACCACATGGCGAAGACATGGAACAGTGGTGAACCTTCCCAGAAGTGGCCAGCCGACCAAAATTACCCCAAGAGCGCAGCAACGACTCATCCAAGAGGTCACAAAAGACCCCACAACAACATTCACAAAACGCCAGATCTCACTTGCCTCATTTAAGGTCAGTGTTCGTGCCTCCACCATAAGAAAGAGACTGGGCAAAAATGGCCTGCATGGCAGAGTTCCAAGATGAAAACCACCGCTGAGCAAAAAGAACATTAAAGCTCATCTCAATTTTTCCAGAACACATCTTGATTATCCGCAAGACTTTTGGGAAAACTTTCTGTGGACTGACAAGACAAAAGTTGAACTCTTTGGAAGATTTGTGTCCCATTACATCTGGCGTAAAAGTAACAGAGCATTTCAGAAAAAGAACATTATATCATCAGTAAAATATGGTGGTTGTAGTGTGATGGTCTTGGGCTGTTTTTCTGCTTTAGGACCTGGAAGATTTGCTGTGAGAACTATGAATTCTGCTGTCTACCAAAAAATCCTGAAGGAGAATGTCCGGCCATCTGTTCCTGACCTCAAGCTGAAATGAACTCGAGTTCTGCAGCAGGACAATGATCCAAAACACAGCAGCAAGTCCACCTCTGAATGGATGAAGAAAAACAAAATGAAGTCTTTGGAGTGGCCTAGTCAAAGTCCTGACCTGAATCCTATTGAGATGCTGTGGCATGACCTGAAAATGGCTGTTCATGCTCGAAAACCCTCCAATGTGGCTGAATTACAACAATTCTGCAAAGATGAGTGGCCACAATTACTCCAGAACGCTGTAAAAGACTCATTGCAGGGTGGCCCAACCAGTTATTAGGTTTAGGAGGCAATCACTTTTTCACACAGGGCCATGTAGGTTTGGAATTTTTTTCTCCCTTAATAATAAACACCTTCATTTAAAAACTGCATTTTGTGTTTACTTATGTTGCCTGTGACTAATATTTAAATTGGTTTGATGTTCTAAAACACTTAAGTGTAACAAACATGCAAAAAATAGGAAATCAGGAAAGGGGAAAAACTTTTTCACACCACTGTGTGTGCACAAGTGACCAAATGGAAGGGTATTAAGGAGGTGGTTTCTGTTCAAACTGTTCTACCATTGTACAGATGGTAGAAGAAATGGTATGGGGTAAAACTGAAGGAACAGTATTTTAAGAGTGCACTTGAGGTGAAGAGAGTGTCTGACAGGGTGATGAGTGTGAAGTTGGAAAGTGAATGGGTAATGATGAATGTCTTCAGCACAAATGCCCCTCAAGGGAGGTGTGGAATGGAGGAGCAATAAGTGGTAGAGAGGGTATCCAAAGAAGAAGGAGTGATGACTGGGGCTTCAATGGGCATGTTGGTGAAGGGAACAGAAGTGATGAGGAAGTGATGGGTAAGTACAGTGTCCAGGAGAGAAATGTGAAATGGCAGGTGATGGTGGATTTTGCAAAAAGAAGGGAAATATCTGTGGTGAATAAATGTTTTTTGAAAAAGGAGAAGCATAGTGTGGAGAAAGGTGAACACATGTGGCCTATATCCTATCCAGGACATACAACCTAAGAGAGACTGGAGACTGTAAGATGGTGGCAGGGTTGAGTGTAGCTAGACAACATCTGACAGTTATACATAGATTGACTTTGGAGGTCTAGATGAAAAAAAATAGTGAGGACTGAACCAAGGGTCAGAAGGTGGAAGTTAAAAGAGGAAGGCATGTGAAATTCATGGAGGAAGTGAGACTGGCACTGGGTGGTGGTGACAAGATGCTGGATGACTTGGCAACTGCTAGAAGGAAGGAAAACAAGGAGACTTGGAGGTGGAACGAGGAAGGAAATACAGGAAACTGTAAGCAGTGTTAATTTTGACAGCAAATTTTGATTTAGTTTTAGTCATGATTTAGTCATCTGAATTTATTTTAGTTTTAGTCTAGTTTTAGCCGACTAATTATAATAAGATTATAGTCGCTTATAGTCTACTATCTACTATCTACAGTAGCTTTAGTTGACTGAAATATGAAATGTAAAAGTTGCAATACGTAAATGCTTTTTTTTATCATTTCCCTTTTAAGATGAAACATCTACATGCATGCATTGATAATAATAGCATACAAAAGTGGTTATTACTCAAAATTTCCACCATAGATCTGCTTCACACTCGGTGTGGACATTCAGCAGATATTCTATAATAGAATCAAGTTGGAATGAATGATGTATTATAATATCTAATTAAGATATAAGCTCAGCTTTATTAAACATATAAGATCAAAAGATCGGATATATGTGCATGCTCTATATGCATTTATTCATAATTACAGTATAAAACTGAGTTATGTTACCTGAATACTCCCTAGAGATAGTATTAACACTTTTTAGACAAAGATAAAATATATCCACGTCACAAACTGAAAACATTTTAATCCCCACTTTATTTGCCATTTAGTTGCGGGTAGCTTGACTGCAGTTTGAGGACGACATGCCTGCAGATGTCTTTTAATCTTTGTTGTATTTTTACCGGAGATCGCGCCCCACACGGTTTACAAAGAGCCTTGTTTTCCTTGACATCAAATGAGAAATGTGTCCATATATCCACTCTCCTCTTCTCCCAGGTGATGACGTTTTTGTCAAACTAGTACGATCTTCCCCGGGGTCAGATCAAACCTCTGTGTCTTACCGCATTACTGATTGGATTGCTACCCAACTTGTCCCGCCGTTCCACATATGCTAAAATTAGGATTGGATATTTTCCTAATTGTCCCTACTTGCCACAAACTAAATCAGATCTGATTGGATGTCGTCTCTGCCAAACATTTTGGTCTCATTTTTATTCGTGGACAAAAGTGTCACTCATTTCGTCCTAGTTTTTGTCATTTTTTTCGTTCATTTTAGTTTATAGTCATCGAGTCGTTTTTGTTAGAAGAAAGGGGTCTTTGACGAAAACTATGACGAAAATAATTCGTCAATGAAATTAACACTGACTGTAAGAAGGAAGAGGTTGGCAAAAAATGGGACAGTCAGAGAGAGAAAGAAAGTAGGTAGGAATCCAAGCAGATGCGACATAATGTAAGGAGTGGTGTGGAAGGCTAAGGAAAAAATGTATGGGTTGCTTAGTCTTTTTGAATCTAGAGAAAACTTATGACAGAGAGAGAAGTTACTATATGATGCAGGAAGCAGTAGCAGAGAAGTATGTGAGGGTGGTGCAGCAGATAATTCACCAGTGCAAGACAAAATGTTTAAAACACCACCAACAGAAAATACTACAGTGGAACCTGAGAACGCTAACTTAATTGGTTCCGAAAGGCTGTTCGTACTCCGATTTATTCGAAGTCCGAATCAAATTTCCACATAAGAAGTAATGTGAGTAGGATTCAACCATTCCTGTCCTCCAAATGATATAACACTAGCACTAGCTATATGTCACTATATCGCATATAATACTATGACTATCACTAGCACTTCCACTGAGCTCAGTCTCAGGATCACCTGGTAGGTTTCTTAGAAGGAAGTAGTCAAGAGATGTTTGTTTCTGCTGGAGGCAAGACTGAGGGTGTGTCTGAAAGCAGGTGAATGGGGTATGAATGAAAGTGTTCTACGTAGAACAGTCTATGTAGTGATCAGTGAATGAGTAAACGAGTCGAGACACACCCTGAAGCTTGAAGTCGGAATTCAAATTTGGGGGCAAAAAAATTTCAAACAGACCATTCGATGTCCGAACTGGATAAATAAGTAAGCGTGCAAATTCAGAGGTTCCACTGTATACATTTTATTAGAACAAGTATGACTACAAGTACTCCTGTTTTATGGTGGCCCGACTTACAATAATAAATTTTTACAATTGGAATCCAATAATACATGTAAATACACATCCAGAAATTTCTGCACTCTGAATTATTAATTTCGAATTTTCACTGGGCAAATTATACACACTGTAATACTCTCTCACACTCTCCTGCTAGGAACTCGGCAGTGCATGACGTAGGGAGTCACGTGGCGGGAGTGATGAGCTTAATATAGTTTCTTATAGATGAGCTAAATAATAGTTGCTTATGTGTAATATCCCACCAACCCTTTAATTTGGTGAAATGTGCAGACAACATATGTAATCTACGGGGTGTCAGAAAGGACTGTGCAGGCTTCTAGACCTACTTCTGTTTGTGAAGGGGTGCAGAGTCTCGGCTCTGGGCCCTGGTAACAAATGGATGCCCTTGGGGGCTTATGTATGTGTGTTATCTGGCACGGGTGCCTCTCGTCAATGCACTTTGTGCTCTCAGAATTATATGCTGCAGTGTAGATGCCTGTGTGTGAAGAGTCTGTGTTCCCTTCACTGGCTCTCTGTAGCTCTCCACATCAGATTTAAAACACTGACGCTTGCCTACAAAGTCAAAAATAGTCCAGCCCCTTCCTACATAAAGGCTATAATCAAATCCCTCTCTGGTATACCCATTAAGAATCAAGCATGGCTTGCCAGGACCCACCACTCAGATCAAAGATCAAATTAAGACAAGCATCAAGACACATCTCTGTACTGGCACCCAGGTGGTGGAATGAACTTACACTGGATGCCTGAATGAGTCTTTTCTTGTATTCAGACAGCCACTGAAGACTCAGATTTTCACTCAGCACTCAGGTGAAGACTACGATTGCACTTACATATAACCAAACTTTGACTGTTCCTTTCATTTATAATTGTGTTGTTGTTTTATCTACATCAAATCCTAACAGAGTTTTCATTAGAAGTGGTCCTTGGGCTGTAGGCAGTTTGTACTAACACGAGGCAACGACTACTGGGGAAATATAAAGCACTTCTGTAAGTTCCTCTGAATAAGGCATCTTCTAAATGTTGTACTGTACATGTGTAAATGTATATGTGTTGATGTGTGACAGGAGTATTTCAGCTAAATGCTTAAAATGGAAGGAACTGTAACCTGTCTGAGTCACTGGTATTTGATTCTCAATTTTGAGAGTGTGTGCATGTGTGCAATCACACTGTGACAGGCTGGAAGCTGGGTGTTGATTGCACTCGCAGATATACTGCAGGTAAAAGTGTGAGACAAGGCAGAACAGCATCACTTGAGTTTATTTTAAAACCGAGAATGAGTGAGTATGCTCACAAAACACCAAGATGAGGCATCTCACCATGAGCACTATATTATTATTTCTAAAAGCAAAGCTGAAACTGGGAGGAAGAGATGAGGACTGGCAGGAAATGAGCACAGTAGTCTAGCAGGTCTAGTTGCTTAATTTGGTCTACACCTAAACTATTATGATTATGATATTATGAAATTGAAATTGAACTGATCACAGTGTAAACATCATACTGTACATAACAGAACATAATATATTATGCACGCATTCCTCAAAATCTTATGAGAATGTTGGCCTTAGTACTGAAAGCAATTCAACATGACTGTTAAGAAATCCCAAATCTAAACAATTTAGCCCTGCCAGCCCACTGGGAATCCAAATACCTTGCTCATTACAGAACAGCAGGCATTCAGAGCAATACATTTCTATTACTGTTATGATGTTTGTCACTTGTACCACGGGCAACATCCCTCCTCTTGAAACTGCACTAATAATAAAACTGTTACAAATCCAGATATTCCCCCTCTGCTACTGCAGCCCCTTATAGATTTTCTGTTTATTGGACATATGCTAGGGCCAGCTAGGTTTGCTGACACACTTTCTGATGGTTCACTCTGTCAGCAGTGATGAAGACCACTGACTAGGTAAAATGCCTAACTGCATACATACAGGCCTTTGGTGATAACACGTGTTAATGGCTGGTTGGGATGACAGCCTGAAACTACTGAGGAATTAATGTGATTCTCAAGGCCCTGAGAAGAAATATTGGAAAGCATAGTCTGCTTGGCTAAACCCTCTCACTGTACCATTTTATTTTTGACAAAGCGAGAAAAACAGAAGCACAAATGGTAATGTCAAGTCAACAAGAATATACAGATGTACAGCAGATATGCATATATAAAAATAAACCAGAATGTATTTCTGCATTCATCTATCATGGACTCCAAGGTCAGGAGAAAATACTTTGCTTACCCTATATGTCAGAACATGCACAAAGTCATGAAGAATTAGGGCATGAATACGAGAAAAGAAAGCAGATGAGAAGTGAGGATGTTCTCTCATCCAGTACACAAGGACTAGTCAACAACTACAACCGGCTGAAGCACAGGGTGGGCAGGCAGGTGGCCAGGGCAGAATGAGCGGGGGATGCAACAAGCAAAGACCGAGTCAAAGCAAGTTATAACTGCACTGCTTATTGCGATAGCACCCTTGGAGTTCATTATATTTAAGAATGCACAGCATATCCAAAAATATTTACCCTACACAGAAAAGATATGATTTTAATAAATAGAATGTGGATGTCGATGCAGACATCCTCTATGAAAGCAAAACTTGAGGTGCAATGGAGCTCATCTCTGAAAAAGGTTCACCGTACTGAATCACTACATTGTCCTCCATAGCCGTTGGAAAAAGCACAGAGCTACTGTGACATTGAACTGAAACCCACACTAAGAGCATGCAGACAGACTTGGCAGTGTATCCACAGTCCCGCTGTCTACATCTGTACCAGATAGAGAAAGAGAGAAAGTGAGAAAGAGAGAGACTCTTTGCAATCCAGTTAAGCAGTCACAATAACTTTGTTGTTTGTGTTTTCACCCACTCACAATTATTGGGCTGTGTTCCTTGTTGAATCAGAATATATAAAGAATAAAACCTAATAACAGTAGAGATGCAACAATCCACTATCTAATATCAGTATGAGGTCTAGAAGTGGTCTGAAATGACAGACAGACACAGTATTTATTATTATACAAATTTTTAAATTCAATCCACAACATTTGGTGTCACACATTAACATATGACACCATCACATCTGTGACCTTTCACAGCCATTGCTTGCAGAGAATCAGTCAGTTACTGATTCAGAGGATCAGCATCCTGTATCATTACTGTAAAGAACATGGGAAAAGTGGGATCTCAACTACTCAATCAACTTCAAACAATCAAAAACGCAGCAGCTTTTTCACATTTACAACATTTATACTAAACCATCTACATGTATTGCCCTTATTATATATGCGCCCCTTGATTACCATATCAGCACATTTCACAAACAAACTTTCATAGATTTACATGATCTTTCCCCTACATACCTTCCAGAGTCTTTTATAATTTTTGTCCCATTGTAACTTCTGATTCTCCGTCACTTGATTCCTTGTTGTTCCTCACACTAGACTCTTGTCTGTGGGTGGTAGGTCATACAGTGCTACAGTGCCAAAATTTTGCTCCAATCACTCATTTGCTCCCCTCTACCTACCTCCCTTTCTCTCTTCGAAACCTGTTCTCTATGGACATCTCTAGCCTTCTGTGCTTCTGGAGTTTTGTGGGTTGACCTATTATAACCATCTTCTTATTATTGCGTAAGAACCCCTTGTGTATTGCACAGCCTGCCCAAGGTCCTGACCTGTTGAGACATGGATTCCACCTCTGAAGGTATCCTGTGGTATCTGGCACCAAGACATTAGCAGCCATGCTTTAGGCCCTATAAATTGAGAAGTGGGGACTCCATGGGTCCCACAGATGCTCAATTGGAATAAGGTCTGGGGAATTTGGAAGCAAAGTCTACACTTTGAATGCTTTGAGAAACCAATGCTTCATTCAAACCATTCCTGAGCAGCTTTTGCAGTATGTCAGGATTCATCATTCTACTGACAGAGACTACTGCCATTATGGAATACCATTGCCATGAAGCATATATACATATACACAGTCATATTAGGGTTGTACAATACGATAATGTATATCGCCTGATGATAGAAAATCGTCTACCATTTAATATTATGCTCTATTCTATTTCTATAGTCTATATCGTTGCGTCGCAAAATACATGCTGTATGGCAGTCTTTTTGCTGTTTGGATGACACATTGTTAAGGTGACACAAACAAACATGGAGGAGAGCGAATGCAAAGCATAACAGGGTCATTTCGAACAGGAGAGACCAGCAAGCACAAAACAAGGAGCTCATACCTAAAAGAAGAGCTATTTCTGTTGCATGAACATTTGGTATGAAAAGTCTGACACGGATCAGAAATGTTACCTTCGCAAGCTATGCTGCAGATCAGTCCCCATGACGGACTCAAACACAATGAACCACTTAAACCACCATTGCAAAAATCACGTGTTAGAGATGCACTGATCGATTGGCCATTTTTAGTGTGATCACTGTTGGTTGGATCAGTCTCATATAAGTCTCATATAACCGATTGTGTGCCGGTCATGTTTAACTTCTGCAGCGCACTACAGCGACAGTGGCACAAACACAGCCACACACAAACAACACAGTGCTTTTACTAACTTTAATTCAGAATTCAGTTCGTTTACAGCCTAAGCACAGCTCAGTGGCTTGTGGGTTTGTTTATAATGAGTCCAGCATGTTCATGATAAGGTAGTGTTAGGTTTCAGTAGTGTTTTGAGGGCTAGTGAGCTAGATAGTCTCTCTATGTATTAGGGCTGGGTGGTATGGTTTGTATCACGGTATTTATAAGGATTCTAACGGTTTCATGTTATATCATTTTTATTAGTCTTATTAGTTTTGTCTTGGGGGGGGGGGGTTGGGGGAATAATGGGCTTTTATATAGGTGTGTAGCTTACTCTACTGTCAAAAGTAAATAGAATATATATATATATATATATAATATATATATATATATATATATATATACACACATATATATATATATATATATATATATATTATACACACACACATATATATATATATATATATATATATATATATATATATATATATATATATATATATATATATATATATATATATACACAGGTAGTCCTTGACTTACGACGCAGATCCGTTCCTAGGTGGCGTCGTAAACCAATTTTCGTCGGGGTAAGTCGGAAACATATGTACATATTGTACGTAAATAACATACTGTAAGCACTTATCCTATCCTAACACCTATCCTAACACAGTAATTATCAAAAAACGAGCCACGTAACCGTGTACCGTATTTTTCGGACCATAAGGCGCACTTAAAATCCTTTAACTTTCTCAAAAATCGACAGTGCGAGAGAATTCAACATTAACGAATCAATGATACGGAAGTGGAGGAAGCAAGAAGTCGCCCTGCGCCAGGTAAAGACCAAACTGAGCTTCCGACGGAACTTAAGAGTTTCGTTTCATTTAATGCGCCTTATAACCCGGTGCGCTTTATAGCCCAAAAAATACGGTATTCTTCACCAAACACGAAGTTCGCGTTATGACGTTTATGATGCAAAACCACTTAAGTCGAAACAAGGCTTTATACAGTAAATGGGAAAAGTGTCATAACCACGAAACGTTGTAACTTGAGACCGTCGTAACCCGAGGACTACCTGTATGTTTATTTATTAGAGATTCAACGGATGCTCCATTAAAAAGATAGCAGGGGCTGCTGGCTTATGACTGGCTCTGTGCTCTCGCTAGCTTTAGCGTTAACCTCTTTGACCTTGTTGGCTTTGTCAAACTCTGCATATTCAGTGGGGTGATGTTGTTTTAAATGTCTTATTAAATCAGTTATTCCAATCGTTTTTGTGATTGATCCTTCATGGTTTATTTTCGACATGTATGTAATCCAAACAGCAGTTTTGAACAGTGTTCAATATGAATAACTAACTCCTTAGTACTATCCCGAGTCCATCATCAGTAATGCGGTATTTAGGGAGCCTATCTAGTAGATTAGCTAAGTAGCACTCATAACACAGCCGACCAATAACGCTTCGTTCTCATTATGTCAGCAAACAAACCCTCAAACATGTCTCTTAAACAAACCATCAAGTGCCTGAAACTTTGAATTATTAATTAACCTGAACTTAGTTATGAATTAAAGTCAGTAAAATCACTGTGCTGTTCATGTGTGGTTGACCGGCACAGAAGCTGTTATATGAGAACGACTGAAGCCGATCACACTAAAACCGACCGAATCTGTTATATATGTAAATAATGAAGGCTTAGATTTCTACAGAGCTCACTTCGCCCCACAAAATTACACAAATCAGATTGCATGAAACAGTTAGTGAATGTAAACAGTTTTTATTTATGTGCAATCTGCAACGTATTAAAAAAAAGAGTTCAAAAGAGAGAGGTGCCTACTTTTACCCCGAATTCAGTGGGTTAATCATTACTCAGAATCAGTTTCCAGAGTTACTGCGTTCATAATGTGGTTCTCCTTTTCCATCTCGCTTTATAATCCAGTTCTGTGTTCTGTTCTTTAATCTGATGGAGTCTTTCCCAGCTGTTAACAGATTATTTCCAGCCTGTGGTGTATGCTATACTACCTGAATAGTGAGCTTTACCCTGTTTGGTGATGTAGTTCTACTCAGAGCTCAGCAGCGCTTGTAGTGGCGAAAAATATGCACCGGTATGGAGGTATATGAAAAATGCATACCGTACAGGACATTAACACCGGTCTACCGGTTGAACCAGTATACCGCCCAGAACTACTCTGTATTGATAGGGAAACTAATTAATAGGGATGTATTTATGACACAGCTATATGCTTAGCATGGAAGCTCTTCACATTGTGCTGTTTGCAATACATGCCAGGTGAAAGTAAGCCATGGAGGAACATCTCCAACAATGTTCGGAATATGAATTTAATAAGATGGTTAAAACAGCTTCACCCCGCTAAATATGTGGAGTTTGGCAAAGCTGAGAAAGGCAAAGAGGTTAAAGCTAAAGCTAGCAAGAGCACAGAGCCAGTCATAAGCCAGAAGCACCTGCTATCTTTCCTTGGAATAAAGCAGTTTCCATTAAAATAAAAGTTTCTGTATGCCGTTATTTATAATTCTTAGACAGAAAGAAAATCTGAAACGGAAACTGGAATCGGCCAGGAGAATTGCACTTGGTGCATTTCAATTAAACCTGTATATATATATATATATATATATATATATATATATATATATATATATAATATGTTACATTTTGTTATACGCTTAATAATTTTCAAGAAGTTTCTAAATAAAATTAGCTGAGAAATTAGCTTTTATTTGTTGAGTATATATAATTCAACATGTAATAACTATTAGGTCTTTCATGTGGTCATTTTATTTAAAAAAAATCGTGATATATATATCCCTATTGGGATATGAAATGACGTATATTGTGATATGAAATGTAGGTAATATCGCACAGCCCTAAGTCTTATAAGAATATTATGACCACCCCTTCTTTCTACACTCACTGGCGATTACATCAGACTGTAGGAGGATTGTGTAGTTCTGTAATTACAGTCTGTAGTCCATCTGTTTCTCTGAAGGCTTTGTTTGCCTCCTTTCACCCTGTTCATCAATGGTCAGGACCCCCACTGGACCACCACAGATGATCTGACAGCACTATTTGGTTGGTGGATCATTCTCAGTATGGCAGTCAGACTGATGTGGTGGTGGTGAGGTAGTGTGTGTTGTGCTGGTATGAGTGAATCAGACAGCACTGCTGTTAGAGTTTTAAACTTGTTAAAAACGTTTGAAAAAAATAGTTAGGAAAAATTTGCAGTTTAAAGCTTGTCAATGCTGGACTGAGATTAGTCCACCCACCAGAAATATCCAGCCAACAGCAATACATATCCTGTAGACAGCATCCTGTGAGCACTGATAAAGGATTAAGGGAAGACTAACACAAACTGTGCAGCAAAAGACGATCTACTGTTTTTGACTTTACATTCACAAGGTGGAGCAATATGGTAGGAGGACCTAATAGAGAAGTCAGTGAGTGGACACAGTGTTTAAAAACTCCATCGTACCAGCACAATAGTGTTGTCAAAAATATTGATAAATCGATACTGAACATTTTGAAACAGTACAATACTCATTTCCCACAGTATCAATTTGATTTATATCAAAACGTGACCCACCCAGGCTTCCGTAACTCATAGAACGGTTTGTTATGCTGAAACAGCATCTGATGCAATATCAGAGTGTTCGCAGTCCGTCTTAGTTAGAAAAGAAAGCAGCAGGATTGCTGTGTGGAAATACTTTGGCTTCAGAGTGGATAAGGACAGAAAGGCAAAGGACACAAACAAGCCGGCCGTTTTGGCTCATTGCTGTGATATGTAAACGTGTCCGCCATATTGGTCCAGTCAAGAACGGACTACAAACAAATACAAGTAAGCAAGGGGACTGCATTTTTCTTGGGTAAAAAGCACAGTAATCATCATTTCTCAACCGATTTTAATGGGTCGGTTTTATTTTCAAAAGTTTTTTTAGTACATAAAAACTGAAAAAAACTTCAATCTCCATAGGAGTGTGTATCAGCACGCTATAGGTAACGTGGCAGACAGTTATTTATTGTCACAAGAAATTGTAAAAACTTACATTTGTCAAGCAGGGATTTGGATTCTTTTCTTTGGTTAATATGTGGAAACGACCCATTATATGTGATTGAGAAGCCAAACATGGAGGCAGCAGCCACCGGCTTACACGCCGACGCCGCCACAGCGGATCAGATCGCTGACCTCCGTGCTCAGATCCAGGAGGTGGTCCAAGCGATCACACAGCTCGCCGACAACCAGCGTTCCCTGAATGCTTTGGTTCCCTCTGTCAGCGAGTTGACCCAGCGTGTGTCCCAGCTAACGCCGTCCCCCGATGTGCACGCCTCGGCTTCGGTTCCTCTACCACCCGACCTCCTCGCCAGCCCTCGGCGGCCCTACGCATCGATCTTCCAGCCCCCCCCAAATACGACGGGGATCCACGGAAACGCTGCGGGGTTTCTACTGCAGTGCCAAGCTGTTACTTCACCAGCTCGCCACGGAGTCCGACGCGCGCACGTATCGCACCCTATCTCTCCCTCCTTCACCGAGCCTCGACGGGGCCACCGCCATCGGGCACAAGGAGCTGAGGAGGGCCAGGGTCACAACAGCTTCCTCACAAGCCTTTCCGTGCCGTGTGCCAGCCATCCCGGGAGGGGCGGTCTCTGGTGAGATGCTGTTCTCTCTCCGTCAGGGTCGTCGCTCTGCCGCCGATTACGCCCTGCAGTTTCGCACCCTGGCGGCTCAAAGTGGATGGAACACGCCTGCTCTCGTCGCCTCGTTCCGTCAGGGCTTACGACCTGAACTCCGCAGAGAACTGGCTGGAAGGGACCTGGACCTCTCGCTGGACGACTTCATCACTCTCGCTATCCGTCTGGACCAGCTCCTTACCCCACGCTCCACCTCCACTGAGCGATCCGCTTCTTCTCCACCTCGCGTTTCGCCACCACCTGAGCCCATGGAGGTCGACCGCACCCACCTCTCTGCCGAGGAACGCCAACGCCGCTTCGAACTGGGACTGTGCTGTTACTGTGGCTCGGACCGTCACCTGCGTTCCGCCTGTGATCTCGTTCCGTCCTCCAGGCCTGCCGGCTCGCGTGCCAGAACGTCACCTCGCTCGCTTGATTCCTTTCTTCTTCCTGTGGTTTTGCGGCTCGCTCATATCCCTCTTACAGCCCTGATCGACTCCGGCGCGCAAGGGAACTTCATCGCGCAAGACATCATCTCACAGTGGAAGATGCCCTGCACGCCCCTGCCACACAAGCGCTGCATCACCTCGGCCGACGGCCGCCCGCTCGGCTCGGGCTTCATCTCGGGTTACTGCTCCTCTCTGTCTGCTCACCGGGGCGGTTTATCAGGAATCCATCGCCCTCTACCCGCTTGGATCACTTACACACCCCGTCATCCTGGGACTCCCTTGGCTCCGTGAACACGACCCGCTTATCTCCTGGTCAGCCCTGGAGCTGGTCCGCTGGTCGCCTCGCTGCCAAGAACGCTGCATCCATCGGCCCACCATGGCGGTGCGCTCTCTGCCTATCAGCCAGCCGGAATCTCTACCACCCAACGTTCCTGCGCGGTATGCGGACCTGGCCGCGGTCTTCGGAACGGCCACACCTCCCACTCTCCCACCTCACCGTCCCGGCGACTGCGCGATCGACCTCCTGCCAGACGCCCCCTTACCCAAAGCGCGTCTGTACCCGTTGTCCGCCGCTGAAGAGGACTCCATGTCCGACTACATTACGGAGTATCTGGACCTAGCTTCATCCGCCCATTCCGCCTCACCGGTCTCAGCTGGCTTTTTCTTCGGGCCCAAGCGCGAGAGGTCTTAGACCTGCATCGACTACCGGAACCTAAACCAGATCAGCGTAGCTACCGCTATCCGCTCCCGATGGTTGCCTCAGCCCTGGAACGCCTCCGCGCGGCTAAATGGTACACCAAGCTTGATCTGCGGAACGCTTACAACCTGGTGCGCGTGAGAGAGGGCGACGAGTGGAAAACGGCCTTCAGCACAAGCAGTGGACACTATGAATACCTGGTAATGCCCTTCGGTCTGGCCAACGCTCCATTGGTATTCCAGGCTTTCATCAACAACGTGCTTCGGGACATGCTGGGCAAGTACGTCCTGGTGTACCTCGATGACATCCTCGTCTTCTCACCGGACTTCCGCACCCACATCGAACAGGTACGCCTGGTTCTCCAGCGCCTCCAATCTAATCACTTGCGTGTAAAGGCGTCTAAATGCGAATTCCATACCCAGTCAGTCCACTACTTGGGATATGTCATCTCTCCCTCAGGTGTTGCCATGGACGCCAGCAAGCTGTCCGCCGTCTTGGACTGGCCGAGACCTGAATCCATCAAACAGCTGCAACGATTCCTGGGTTTCGCAAATTTCTACCGGCGGTTCATCAGGAATTTCAGCCGCAGGGTGGCGCCCCTCACCACGCTACTCCAGGGTAAGCCCCGTTCTCTCTGCTGGGGCCCCGAAGCGGAGCAGACTTTCCAAGCGCTCAAGACGGCCTTCACCAGTGCGCCCGTCCTGGCTCACCCAGACCCGAGCCTCTCCTTCTTCCTAGAAGTGGACGCTTCCTCGACCGGAGTGGGTGCCGTGCTCTCCCAACGGCTTTGCGATCTGCCCAAACTGCGCCCCGTCGCATTTTACTCCCACAAGCTGACCCCGGCGGAACGCAATTACGACGTGGGCGACCGGGAATTGCTTGCCATCAAGCTGGCTCTGGAGGAGTGGCGGCATTGGCTGGAAGGATCTAAACACCCCTTCACGGTTCTGACAGACCACAAGAACCTGGAATACCTCCGCTCTGCTAAACGGTTGAACCCTCGCCAAGCTCGTTGGTCCCTCTTCTTTTCCCGCTTCCGTTTTTCCACACGTTCCAGCCAGGGTCAAAAAACGTCAAAGCCGATGCCCTCTCCCGGACGCACGATCCCGATCCGGTCCCTGGCGTCCCGCCTGAGCCCATACTCCCATCCTCTTGCGTCATCGGAGCCATCCAGTGGGAGTTCGAACAGGAACTGGATGAACGACTCTCGCGGATGCGCACTCCCCCGTCATGCCCACCGGGGAAGAAGTTCGTGCCACAGGACCTCTGTGATCGCCTCCTCTCCTGGGCACACACCTCTCTCTGTTCTGGCCACCCGGGAGAGACGCGCACCCACCAGCTGCTTGCCGCGCGCTTTTGGTGGGTGAACATGCGCCGGGACGTCCACCGCTTCGTATCTTCCTGCAGCGTCTGTGCCCAAGCCAAGACGCCTCGGACTCTACCCGCAGGTCTGCTCCACCCTCTACCGGTTCCGCAAAGACCCTGGTCCCACGTCGCCCTGGACTTTGTCACTGATCTCCTCGCGTCTAACGGATTCACCGCCATCCTCTCGGTCATAGACCGGTTCTCCCGCGCTGTGCGCTTCATCCCGCTGCCGAAGATCGCCTCAGCTCTCCAAACCGCCAAAGTCCTCTTCGAGCACGTCTTCCGTCTCTTCGGCGTCCCTGAGGACGTACTCACCGACAGAGGCCCGCAGTTCACATCTGCGGTTTGGCGCGCATTCATCCAGAAGCTGGGGTCCACGGTCAGCCTCTCCTCAGGATACCATCCACAGACCAACGGGCACAGAAGTTCCTGCGCTCGTACTGCCTTCACAACCCGCATGACTGGTCGCAATTCCTCCCATGGGCAGAGATCGCGCAGAATTCCCTCCGGCATTCCTCCACCGGCCTCATGCCGTTCCAGTGCGTCCTGGGGTACCAGCCCCCCTTTGTGCCCTGGGATTCCACACCATCGGAGGCACCGGCGGTGGACCACTGGTTTCACCGCAGCAAGGACGTTTGGTGCCAGGTACATCTCCGCATTGACAAAGCCATTCGCAGGTACAAGAGGCACGCGGACCGCCGCCGCGGGCGGCCCCCGACTTCCAAACCGGGAGACCGCGTCTGGTCTCAGCCCAAGGACTAGCACTTCAAGGGAAGTAACCCCTTTTCTCTCCCCGCTTTTTGGGGCCAACCAAATCAGTCGAAAAAAGTACGAGGTCACGGTTGAATGAAAAAATGGCCCTTCTCACTTCCGATTCCCCTTCTCCACGTCTCCCTCTGAAGGCCTTGGGTGCCCGGTACGAGGCTGAGTCCTCCCCCTCGGACCAACCGCCACATGCCGGTCGCCAGGGGCTCCCACGTCACCGTCCGCCGCCGCCTGGATTCACGCCGCTCGGGCCTTCCGCATTTCATGTTACCTGGTACGAGGGGGAGGCTACTGGGACCGGAGGATGAACTGTTGGGTGGACGCCTCGGAACGTGTTGGACCCCCTCCTCGTCCAGGATTTCCACGCCTCGCGTCCCGATCGGCCGGCGCCAAGACCTCGGGGCCGTCCGCGGAGGGCCTCGTCGCTCCCCGCCTCGACGAGTCCTTCGAGGGGGGGCACTGTCACGCCCGCCTCCGTCACCGCTCCACCCGCTCGCACCTTGCCTCGCTCAAACTCTCCCACATACTAATCACATGCACCTGTGCCTCATCCCGGACTTCCTCCCAAACGCATATAACCACCACTCACCCTCACACTCACGCTTCTCAACGAGGTTCCCTACCCTAGTCTGCCGTTCCCTCCAGTCCTCCTCTGTTTGTCTTCTAAATAAACCTGCGTACCTTATCTGTGGCTTGCGTTTGTCTCCTCACTCCTTGCACGGCGTTACAATATGTAAATGCTTATGAAATGTGTAGAATGTTTTTTTTATGTTGTGGAATGTTTTTGCTCCAGGTCAGAACTCAGCTCATCCATTTAAAAATAAATAAAGTAAGTAGTGCAGCATTAAAATCTTATAATTGACCGTCATTGAGAAAAAGGTAAAAATGCTAAATCAGCAAATAAAAATCAAATAGTGAGAAACTGGCATTCAGTCGGCTTTTTATGTGATATCTACTTCAAGTCAATATACAGTATAGTACAGCAGTAAAGCTTACTACCATTAGAATAGTAATACAGTATGATGTAGTCTAAAATAGTATAATAATAGTTGGAAATGGGGGCAATTTAGAAATAGTAATGAGTTTAAAAAAAAACAAAACAAGTGATGTCAACAGATGATTGTAATCATGATTTGGTACAAAAGCAGCATCCAGGAAAGGTTGAGTCTTTGATGAGCAAAGATGGCCACAGGATCTAGAGTTTGCCAACAAATGCGTGAGAAAATTATTGAAATGTTTAAAAACAATGTACCTCAAAGAAAGATTGGAAGGGATTTGTACAATTCTTCCTCTACAGTGTATATATTATTAAATGATTCAAGGAATCCGGAGGTATTTCAATGTGTAAAGGCCATGGGTGCAAGCTCAACGCCTGTGATCTTCGATCCATCAGACGGCACTGTATCAAGAACCTCCATTCAATAATAGCTGATATAACCACATGGCAAGGGATTACTTTGACAAACCGTTGTCAAGCACTACAATATGGAGTTACATTCACAAATGCCACTTAAAACTTTACTATGCAAAAAAGAAGCCTCATGGTAACCATGTCCAGAAGCAGCATCGACATCTCTGGGCTCAGTGGCATCTAGGATGGACCATCACACAGTGGAAACGTGTATTGTGGTCAGATGAATCAGTGTTCCAGATTTATTTTGGAAAATATGGACGCCATGGGTTCCGGAGTAAAGATGAAAAAGACCATTGAGACTGTTATCAGTAACAAATCCAAAAGCCAGGCTCTGTCATGGTATGGGGTTGGGTCAGTGCCCTTGGCAAAGGTAATTTACATTTCTGTGATGGCAGCATTAATGCAGAAAAGTACATTGAGACCTTAGTGCAACATTTGCTGCATTAAGGGTGATCTTTTCTTTTCTTTTCCATGCATTATTCAACAATACACTGCATCATACTGTGGTAGCCTAGCGGGTAAGGTACTGGACTATGGACCAGAAGGTCCAGGGTTCAAATCCCGCCTCTGCCAAGCTGCCACTGTTGGGTCCTTGAGCAAGACCCTTAACCCACAATTGCTTGGATTGTAAGACTGTATCAATTGTACGTAGCTCTGGATAAGGGCGTCTACTAAATGCGGTAAATGTAAATGTAAAACCACATGCTACACACATTACAAAGGCATGGCTATGTATTGGCCTGCCTGCACTCCTGACCTGTCCCCAGTAGAGAACGTGTGGAGAATTTTGAAACAAAAAATGCGACAACGACAACCGCGTACTGCTGCACATCTTAAGACGTGTTTGCAGGAAGAATGAGACAAACTAAGACCTGAAACACTAAATTGCTTGGTATCCTTGGTGCCAAAACATCTTTTAAGTGTGGTGAAAAGGAATGGCAACATGCTTTACCATCTCAACTTTTTTTGGAATGTGTTGCAGGCCTGAAATGCACGAATGGACATTTATTAGCAAATAAAGTTGACCAGACAAAACATAAAATATCTCAGGTACATATTGTATGTAATGAAATAAAAGTCAAATGTGAGTGTGTACGAATGTAACGAGATAATTTAGGATCTTTCAAACTTAAATTAATATTAGTTTTCAGTTTTATATTCTCTTTTCAACTAGTAAGTTATGAGTAAACAGTATTTCCTCAATTTGTTGTGGCTTTCAAATTTGCTATAATAACCTTGGCTTAAAATGTTCTTCCCAGTTTATTTAACAAGTTTATTAAAATTCAACACTCTTTTCAGTTCTCTAATTTCAGCTTCTCCAGGTTATGTAGCACTTCTTTTCTCTTTTAAATTGATCTTCTTTTTTCTTTAACAAACTGGTTTCCTACTCACTTTTAAAACGTGTCTTTACTGTCATTTCTACCTTGACTGTAATGTCTTTACAAACTTCTTTTGTTTTCTTTTATATTTCCCTTCATTTTAACTTTAATAAACTTATCATTTCTTTCATTTCTTCAAACACACAACTTTAAGTTCCATGCCTTCTGTGTTTTCAACAACAGCACGGCAATGGGGGCTGGTTTTTGACGTGCTTAAATATATGTAGTATGTTGCAACACGGCCACTCATAAACATTGACTGCCAATCATACTGCCATACATTCTTCTGAAAGTATTAATTATGGTATAGTAATGCTGGCTCAAGAGGCCTCACAGCTGGCCTTGTTAGACAAGGTACACAGAAACTGGTCTGGTGGCTCATGGTGGCCAAATGCTTTAGTAACTCCTTTTTGTTGTTTTTTAAGTGGTTACACCCCGCTTCACAGCGTTTGTCCAGAGGAACACTGACCAGATAATATCATACACATAACACTGACGCTTATGTACCTGTGAATTGTTTAAACCTAACAAACTTCAATCTGAAATATCATGTATTAGTAAAATGTCTAAAAAACAATTTTTTTTTTTGTCATATCACCCCACCCATAATACAACATAGTATGTACAACATGTCTACTTGCTTTCTTCATGTTGCATGCACATGCATGTTGCTTTCTTCATGCTGTATGAACAAACTCATACTTTATAGACCCAGCACCATCAACCACTGAATCATATTACAATCTGTGTCTTAGAAACAACCACAGCACCATTCAGTAGCATGTACGACACCTTAGCCTATAAAATACTGCTACAGTTACATGATCTATTTCTGATGTGTGCACTGTCAAAACAAACTTGAATAGCCTAACATAATATAACTTGGCAGCACACCAGTTGTGCCTTCCATCCCAAACTTCTCTTCATCCCTCCTTGACAGCACTGTAATCTACAGTACAGAAGAAATGAAATGATGTCTGCTGCCTGATCGCATTACAAGACTATGCAATTCAGTGGACCCCCTGCTATGAAGATGAGGGACAGAATGATGAGAGGGAGACAACGATATTCCTATAAGGATCACTTTCTGCATTTTTTTTTATCCTTACCCTCCCATACAGCATTAAAAAAACTGAACTGCAGCACAGTTGTTCTGACTGCAAACTTAGAAAATTGTCAATACTGGAACATGAAAGCTGTGAAACACTGCAACTGTAACCTAAACTATATTAAACTAATTAAACTAAATTATATATATATACATACATACGTATACATACATATATATACGTATATATGTATATATATATATATATAATATATATATATAATATATATATATATATATATATAATACGTATATATATGTTATATACATATATATATACGTATATATATATATATATATATATATATATTATATATATATATATATATATATATATATCAGACTGGTAAAGGTTATTTCTATTATCTCTAAAGAGTGTGTTTAGACAGGTTCTCTACAGAGGGAGGAAGTTCAAGACCTCTGTCTCTCTGCCAGGAGTGGTCAATCAACAAAGAGCACTAAAGGGGCAAGACATGTAATAGATTGCAATGTCACAGGTAAGATACCAAACAACTAAAGACCTCTCTGACATTGCCTAATGTCCATGAATCCACTATCAGGAGGATACTCAGCAAAATGGTGTACAAGCCATGGGTGAAAGGAGAAAGCCACTGCTTTACAAAACGAATGCTGCTCCCTGTCTGCAGTTTGCTAAAGACGACGTGGACATGCCAAGAGGCTATTGGAAAAATGTTTTGTGAATAAAAAAGTGTAAAATACACATTTTTGAACAGGAAGGAAAACACTGTATTCCAGCATAAGATCCTTATCCAGTCTGTGAAACACGGTGGCGGTAGTTTCATGGTGTGGAACTGTTTTGCTGCATGTTGACCAGAATGGCTCGCTATCAATAATGGAACAATGAAAAATGTCAGGACATCTGCCCGTGATCTAAATTTTAAGAGAAAGTCAATCATTCAGCAAGACAATGACATTACGCACAGGAGCCATTCTATCAAAAGAAATTTAAAAGCAGAGTAAAGTTTTAAAATGGCTAAGTCAAAGTACTGACCTTAGTCCAACAGAAATGCTGTGGAAGGACAAGAAGTGAGCAGTGCATGTCAGGGAACCCACCAACAACCCAAAGCTATTCTGTATAAAATAATGGGCTAAAATTCTTCCAAGCCAATGTGAAGGACATCTTAAGAGTTACCAGAATCATTCCGTTGCAGGTATTGTTGCACAAGGGGGTCACACCAGATACTGAAAGCAAAGGTTCACATACTTTTTCCATACACAGATATGCTCAAGGAGGTTGGGTCCCTTTTTGAGTCTTGGTCGTCCCAAGGTTTCTTCCTCATAACACTTAGGGAGTTTTTCCTTGCCACTGTCGCCCTAGGCTTGCTCAATTTTGGATTGGACATAGATATTGGGAGATAATCTAAAATTGTAAAGTTGCTTTGAGCTCCATTGTAAAAAGCGCTATATAAATAGATCTGACTTGACTTGACTTGATATGAAATTTTGGATCATTTTCCTCAAAAAATGTAAATATAGTTAATTGAAAATAAATTACCAAATACAACATTTTTGTCTCATTTGTGTAACTGGATTCGCTTTATCTACATTTAGGACTTTTATGATACATTTATTCTAAAGGTATCACAAACTTTCAAGCACCATATATACATATAATACAATCATTGGCACAGCTTGTAAAGATGACTAAAAAAGAGTTGTAAGAAATTCACCTTTTTCATGAATTAAACTCACACAAAAGAATAATAAAAATCAAACCTTTAATTGAAGTAAATTAAGTACTAGAAAAATCTGAGAAAAAAAAATCCCTCATCAAAAATAAATATTTTTACCAAAATAACATGTGCCACAATTATTGGCACCCCTGCACTTAATACTTTCTACATGTTGCCAGTAAAACAGCACTTAGTCTTCTTCCATAACATTGTACAAGGTAGGGGTGTGCCATATTGATATACAAAAAATGCTATCTGGATATTTTCTGGGATTTTTTGTTGATACCGGAGGCCAGAGCAGAATGGCCAGACTGATTTTAGCTGACAGAAAGGCAACAACAAGCCTGTGAAGATATTGAGTTTTTTCTTACTGCGTAGATAAAGTCCTGTTCATTTGCCTAGGGTGATGTGCAGATGGGCTACTTCTGTCAGCTAAGAACAGGCAACTGTTCATCAAAAATCATTCACACAGACTCACAGGGACTGTGGTAGCCTAGCGGTTAAGGTACTGGACTCTGGCGTAGAAGGTCCAGGGTTCAAATCCCACCTCTGCCAAGCTGCCAAATTGGGGTACTTGAGCAAGACCCTTAACCCTCAATGGCTTGAATTGTAAGACTGTATCAATTGGAAGTCGCGCTGGATAAGAACGTCTGTTAAATGCTGTAAATATTAAAACTGGACAACAGAAGACCAGAAGACTGAAAAAACTTTCCGAGGCCTCACTAGAGTACTACAGTAGCCCTAGTAGTAGCCCTAGTTTACAGAAGCTACCATGCTAATACTGAGTAAGATTTTATATCCCCATCATAACATGCAATTTCATCAGCCTGCTAGATTGTGCGCTTCTAGCTGCATATACTTGTTTATTCGTCTAATGAGCTTCCAATGAAGACAATAAGTTTAAGTATTTTAAACTTTTCTGGATATGCATGCAAAGATGGCTAAAAGAAAGTGTGGCTGCAGGCAATACCGTTTTTAATGCAAGAGACAAAATATGGCAGCAAAAATATTATGATGTCTCCCAAAAGAATGTTGACGGAAAAATATCAAGTTTTTAGGATTTGAGTTTTTACAGGATAGACTGAGAAAAAAATAAACGAAAACGCAAAATATCCTTAAATATCAACTTAAACCCAGAGAATAAACGAAGATGCAAAATATCCTTAAATATCAACTTAAACCCTACTTTGACTGGATTAATACACTCCTGATGAAAAAACGTAATTAAATTTGTACTTTTCTATTCAGTCATAAACCTCTTGCATCCAGACAGTAATACAACTCCTGCAGGATGAGCAAGTTTCTATTTGGTTGTAACCCATTTGTTGCATCACTGACTGAAATAATTTATCATTATTTACAGAAACTTAAAGCATATTGTGAATACTTAAATATGGTAATTAAGTAATTATTTATACCTGTTTATACCATTAAAATAACTCCTTTATTTAGCTTTATTAAATACTACAGCAAGTGGTTTTTAAAGCCTCCATTCTATTGGTGGGTATTGGAAAGCAGTTCACGATGCGACACGCATCACGATACATGGGTCACGATACGATTACATCATGATACATTTATACAGGAGCAGAGATTGTAGTTTACACCCCATTTAAAATGTGTTTGTTTTTCCTTCAAAAAATTTATTCTTGAGCTGAAAATCTATGTAGTATATTGCGAAAATACATATCGCGATATATTGCTGTATCAAGAATTTTAGCACAGCCATACTCAATTCATAGATTCAGGAATGTCTCTGACTTTCATTTGCATGCTGCACTTTCAACAGCAACGCTCAGTGCTCATATGTCTCTAAAATCACAGAGATGTGCACCTGGATAGGCTAAAATGATCAGAGAATTGCTGAGTTGGGTGAAAAACAGGAGGTAATTCGGTCTGCAATTTTCTCAAGGGAGAAGGGAAGTACATACATGCATGGCAGATCCTGATGAAAATAAAATCACAGAGTAGCTCCTGCAAAAGAGGAAATTACCCAGGACCCCATGTAATTTTACTCCTTAAAATGGTTATAAATACCATAGCTCCCTGTGTAACACTGATGCTGTCAGAATAGGTATATACTATATTCCCACTACAGGTGTGTGGTTAAGGCAAGCTGCTGGAAACAGCAGTCCCTAAGGGACTGGGTTGAAGTCCCAGGTGGGGCTTGCAAAGTGAATTTTGGGTGGACAGTTATGGAACCCTCCAATTGACTTGTCGAGGTTGTACAACTGCCTGAGTCTCATAAATTCAGGGTTAGGCTCCAGACCCTCCTCTGTGACTCTGATCAGAATAAGCAGAGGTTAAAAAGCAGGTGTTGTGCTTTGCTTTACCCACACCTCACAAGTACAAGAATGATTTAGGTTTTGTTTAGTCAGTGCTAGTGATGGTATGTCTGTTTGAATTTAGGAAAAAAGCAAGGGTTCGAGTAGAATTACTAGGGGAAACCTAGTGATAAAACTGTTAGCAAACTCTCAGGTACTGTTCAGTCATATGACTGCAAAATAATAGACATTTATAAAACTTAAACTAAAGCAAATCTTTTCATCCATTAAAATGTCATTACAGACTCAATATTTCATAGGGGTTTATGTGTATAATGCTACACAGGTACACATGAACACAAACAGAAATTCTTACTTTGCAAGAAATGGTTTGTTAAGGAAAGGGTTTATTTTCCATTTCTAGTTACTCATCATCATCATCATAAAAAAAAATTTCTAAAACCATATTCTGACTACACTAATAAAACATATTTTGATATTTGTATTGAATATATTGATTTGTTATTTGGAATAAAAAAAGACTTCTCCAAAAGTCAGGTGTTACAATAAATGACATAATATTTTAGATGTGGGTTGTGGAGATACCCTGTCCTATATAAATGCAAGTGAAGACTAAGTGCGCTCTTCACCAGAAAGCACAATTTTTTTCATCCACAATTGGCATAAAGATATGTCTTCAGGATGAATTGTTGACACAAGTAGTTAATAAATAGCCTATATGGGGAAAGTTGTCCAAGGTCTTATACAGTGGTACCTCGGTCTCATCATTAACTTGTTCGAGAAGGCTGTTCGAGAACCAAAAATGACGAATACCGAGCAAATGTTTTCCATAAGGAACAATGTAAATTGAATTAATATGTTCCAGACCGCCAGAAAATCCACGCTGTATAAGGCATTATATGCATTCATGGCGTTGTATTGTACAAGTGCTCCTCGATTACGAAGGGGATACATTCAGACAAATCCATCATAAGTTAAATGTATCATTAACTGATGATCTCTCGACCTTATTGTTTAAAACACTTAAATTAACCTACAGTTCTCCAAAATCATTAACACAAAGCTTATTTTATATTAAAGTGTTTAAAATCTCATATAAATTAGTGAGTAATGGACTGAAAGTGAAAAGTAAAAGCAAAACATGTACTCTATTGGTGAACTCAGGGTGCTATCTGCTAATGCTAACTGCTCAGCTTGAATTCAGACTTTCATTTCCTTTCAGTTGGCTGTATTCACCAACCATTTTACAATCCATGGGGACTTATTTGCACTAGGAATACAGTACTGTAGATATAAAAATTTTAAAAACATGATAAAAACAGCGGAGATCTTCACTGAGAAACAGCTACTGTGAGACTGAATCGTGAATCATGAATCGAGTTCCAGCTGAAATGACATACAAGTTCAAGCAAGTGAGCAGAGTACCAAGCAAATGACAAAAACTGAGAGAAATTTTTCTATTCAAAATCCGTCAAGAACCACATTTGATGATTTCCGAGGTGGTCGAGAACCGAGGTACCACTGTACCCTCACCAGCCACTTTATTAGGTATATCTTGCAAATACAATGTTTGACCACATGTTGCTTTCAGAACTGCCTTCATTTTTTGTGGCATTGATTCAGTACTGTGCTAGAAACATTCCGCAGAGACTTTCATCCATATTGCCATGACAGCATCACAAATTCTGCAGACTTGTCGGCTGCACATCCATGATGCGAATCTCCCGTTGCACAACATCCCAATCGTGCTCTATTGGACTGAAATCTGGTAATTGTTGAGGTTATCAGGGGACAGTGATCTCATTGTCATGTTCAAGAAACCAGTCTGAGATGATTTTAGCTTTGTGACATCATGACGCTATCCATCTGAAAGCAGCTGTTATAAGATTGTGGTCAGCAACTGTACTCAGATAGGCTGTGACATTTAAATGATGCTCAATTGGTATTTAGGGGTGCATAGAAACCACCACTAGCCTAAACTGTTGACACAAGACAGGATGAATCGATGCTTTCATGCTGTCTATGCCACATTCTGACCTTACCCTTGAAATGTCGCAGCAGAAATCGAGACTCACGAGACCAGGCAACATTTTTCCAATCTTCTGTTTTTCCAATTTTTCATTTTCATTTTTCCAATTTTTGTCCATGCAACCTGTAGTTTCAGTTTCCATTCTCGGCTGACAGGACTGGCACCCGGGATGGTCTTTTGCTACTGTAGTCCATCTGCTTCAAGGCATCAGAAATTTTCTTCTGCTTACCTCCATTGTAATGAGTAGTTATTTGATTTATTGTCACCTTTCTATCAGCTCGAACCAGTCTCCTCTGGTCACCTTCACCTTTGACCACTGGCATCAGCAACGCATTTTCACCCAGAGAACTGCCCTCGCTAGATATTTTCTCATTTTCAGACCATTCTCTGTAAAACTTGGAGATGTCTCTGTATGAAAATCTCAGTAGCACAGCAGTTTCTGAAATACTCAGACCAGCCCGTCTAGCACCAACAACTATGCTACATTCAAAGTCACTTAAGTTGCCTTTCTTTCCCATTCTGTTGCTCGGTTAGCAGGTTGTCTTGACCATGTGTATATGCCTAAATGCACTGAGTTGCTGCCATATGATTAGCTTATCAGATATTTGTGTTAATGAGCAGTTGAAGAGGTGCACCCCTATAAAGTTATGACGTTATGCTAGACATGTTTCTTATGCATTTTAACAGGCAACATCAAACTTCTCCATCATAGTTTTCAGTAACACATGAAGTGTATAGCCATACAAGAGTAAAAAAGACACTGATCAATTTCACTGTATAAAGATGTTGTTCTCAACCATGAAAGCCAGCACTTTCTGGCAAAGCATCTCAGTTTACCCCTGCTTATCCTGGTTAGGGTTGCTGGGCGCTGAGGTACACCCTGGACTGGATGCCAGTAAATCACAGTGTTTCATAAATGCACCATCCTACCTTAATGTTGCAAACACCACCCAATATCTGAGCACTGGTCCTCAGGAGCTCTTCCTACTAAGCCACTGAAAATGCAGTACTTTTATACAATATACTATCATTGATACAGATTACTAGCTGGCTAATACAGGCAAATGAAGCTGACAATGTTGGGTCCCTCTGCAGGGCCCTTAACCCATCGCCTGAAGTTGCTCTAGATAAGGTTGTCAACCTAAACATTTTAAAGGTAAATATCTGCAAAGACAAATCCTGGTGTTGAATAACGAATGCTGTGTTCAGTTTACATCAGATGGACCAAATCTGTGAAAACACGACACAACAGCACAGCGTGATGAGAGAAGAATGTGTCTCCACTGCAGTGTAACACGCACCATCAAAGTTCTTGAACAGTTTTGGGATTGAAACAGATGGCGAAAATGTAGTGATGCATTCAAATCCTGTGCCAAAATCTGATTCTAAATACCAAGGTTAAAGATAAATTATGGAAATAAGGCTACAGCCCAAGAGGTCCATCCATGTCAACAACAACGTCACACTCCAGCGGATATGAACAGAGCAATATATAATACAATGCACTGAAGTGCAGTATAATCCAATACAATGTAAGATAAACACTGCCTTTTTGTCCTTTAACACTACGACACGCAAAAAATAACCATAAATAACATAACCACACACTTGATTTATTGTATGTACTCGAAACGCCAGTAGAGCCTAACCCATTGCACTGACCAGCTCTTACGGAGGAAATCAGTTAGTGTCACGTCAGTTCAGCCACAAAACAAACAGCACGCTAAGTAAAACAAATATCACAAGCGTGACATACACATAAAAATACTCAACTGAATTTCAAATAAGCGTCTTACCAGTACACAAGCTTGTTGTTGAGAATAGCAGGAGTCTTGTCGGACGCGCAGTTGATGCACCACATTGTTGTTGTTAAATCCTGCGTTCAAAAACCGTTACAACGTTTCGTCGGTCATTCAAAAACGGCGTCCATCACCGCGGGAATAAAAGCCAGGGATTTTGTGATTTGAAACCCTGCCATGGCTGAGCTCAAACGTCAAAGCCGTGCTCACTCCCTGATTATTGGCTTTTGTCATTCTCTCTCTCGCTCGCTCCCTCGCTCGCTCCCTCGCCTTTGAATACCCAACGGGGGAGAAATAAATAAATAAGTAAGTAAATAAATAAATAAATAAATTAGATATATTAAAATCCTCTGTTGGCATGGCACAGCAGGCAGTCAGTCAGTCAGAAAAGACCATGGTTTCCTATTCACATTTATTTCCTTTAAATCTGTAGGTTTCGGTTTTCTAAGACTATTCGCGTGAGCCCCATCGAGTAGCCAGTCCTATTGAACCGTTTGTGACCAGACGTTAGAGCCAGAGGTCGACGAAGAACACATAACCTACTCCATAAAGTCACGCATCAAGTTCATCAGTACTTTAAATAGCATCGTGTTTTCCTGCGTTCTCAGGAAACAAAAACATAACAGACCCTCAACTTCACCTTGGCTTCTCATTAGGACAATGCCTGAGAGGACCAGAAACTGTATTTCACCATCTCTCCAGCCTTCAGACTGAAAACGAGTTTATAAGTAATTACATTATACTTTCAGTGACTAATCAAACCATAACATGAGTGAATTGTGTGCATGGCAAAGGCACTTCCATTAGTTTTGCACATTCTGCTATCCAGTGACCTGAATTTACAGCTGACAACATACAAAACAAGACTCAAGAGAAAAGATTATGACCGACTGTAGTTGTTTGTTTGTGTTGACGTCACTGTTATTGATTATCTGATAAGAACAAACAAACACTGACCTACAGTGTTTAGCTGGTTTGACTACTAGCTTCTGGTCTGTGGACCTATCTGCATTACACACTGATTACTAACACAAAGATCATAAGGCGCCCAAAAGATATTCTTTTGTTGTTGCTTATCTGGTAGAGCCACCACTGACCTACCGTGTTTGGTTGCTCTACCTTATACCCTGTGGCCCATGAAACAAGGAAGTATTCCCACACTTCTATGGTATAGCCATAATATTACCACAATGTACATAGTCATCTTACATGATTAGTTTTGGGCCACTGCTGTGCTTATTAAAACTATAGACCTTTGTATGTTTGGTTGGTTTGGCCCCTAAGCTAGGGCATGTTGAAAGTTAGCTGTTTACAAGCCTATTATTACCACAATGAACATTTGCAGCACACAAGACTTGCTTTGGGACACTGTTGTAACTTAGCATATAAAAAGTTAAGAACTACTGTCCTTCTATGGCTGGAAATTGTAATAGTGTTGAATTAACACCTGTGTGCTGATGAACACACGTGACAATTGAATTTAAAACGCAAAACATATGTAGACAAAACATCAGACGTAGGTGCAGGTGAACTGGAACATGCATCATTAAAGTCATCATTAATTAGCTTCACTCCCTAGAACAGGGCACTAGATGGACCCCAAGTACATAAACCCTTACATTTACTCTGCTATAATGAGGGCATGGTGTATAGCTCAGGTTTGTACAATCCTCCCCTATATATATTTTTCCAATTGCCAATTAACTCAGGCCAGCAGGCTGAGTTAATAAGTGAAAACAGCTGGATGGTAGAAAATCACTGCAGGATACCAACATTATGGAAGTGACATGAGAATTTCTACTGACTTACAAAGTGTCTTATGTCTGGAGAGTCAAACCATGTCAAGTGACCTTTCAGAGAGAACACAGCCTGATGGTAGTTATGAGGAAAAAATATATGAAACTACTTGACATTCGGATATGATATTATCAAGTATTTCAAAAACTGTGACACAAGAAGATTCAGTTCAGTTTCAATCCCAAGCTCTGATTCTTTGTTTGTGTGGACTTTGACATGTTCACATGCCAAAGGGTTGTCTACACCATTGCCCTCGATGGATTGGCTCTACATTGTCCCAAGTTGTACTGGAACCAATTTTCAGCTAATACAGAGAGCTGCCTGTATTATACAACAACAATTAATCCATGTTCCAGCCAAAGTCCTTGTCACAGTTTCTGCAATATAATACTTTGCGTGTCTAGAACTCGCCCGTTCCCCTCGGCAGAATCACTAAAGCCATCGTACTGTATTAACTAAAGCAATGCGTGTTAGGTGAGCCCTCTGTGAAGTGAGAGACAAGTGCACAGTGCAAACTGATGCAGTATCAATTTTAACGGGGAAAACAATGGCAGACAAAGCTGTTTATAAGTGTAAGCTGAAACAAAAAAATATTCAGAATGTTTAAAATTTCAAAAATATATCATACACATCATACACATATTTTACACTACATATGTACATTCAAACTCTTATGTAGAAACCTACTATATTTGTTCAGTTACATTGTTGTTGATGCCCGTTCTTACTCTAGCTTTTTGGCTAACTGATTAGCACATTAGCACATGGGTTATATTTAACCCATACATTTTAGCACATTTATCAGTGTTATATTTAATCCAAAGGTGTCCAGTCTTTGTTGCACATGTCTCGCCTGGCTGCAGATTGTTACAGTAAAACATTCCATGATGTTATGCATGTTGTGTCTGCTGACGAGGGCGAGTGCGTTCCGTTCCGGTCCTTGTTCTCCTGTCCTCTCAATGTATTGTATGTGGTCACTTGTGTGACGTAGATGCTATACACTTCCGGAAGTGGACAAGGGCATGTTATGAACTACTGAAACGCAGCATAGGTTTTTATAAAGATGAAAACTGGTGAAAAAAATGTTACTCTACATGAATAACATGAAATGGGGCATGATATTATTTGAGAATGTCCTAGCCATGAGGGCTAGAAGCCAGTCTATTGAAAGTATTTAACACTAAAAGGAACCAGTTTCCCTTGTACAACCTTATGCATTTCCTAACATATATAATAAATCTTGTAGAAGTTCTGCTTCTCTGTGTGAAACCGTTCATTGGAATCCAGTTTCCATTTCTCTCTGCCCTTTAATTCTCCCCCTTTCTTTCTCCATCTCGTTCCTTTTTATTTTTTTGCTTTTGCCATTCTAGTTTTCTTTATACCTCATCACCATAACTGTCTCTCTCTTTTTCCTTGTCCATGTGACTCTCTGCAAATCAAACAACTGGAAGAAGAGATGGGGATGAAGGAGTGCAAGGGAGGGGTAGGTTGCTTAGCAATGGTTGCTGAGAGATGGATGTGGAGGGGGTGCAGTGGACCGGAGTCAAGAGTGGGGTTGCTATGGCAACCAAGGTTTCACACTGTCTTACTGAATTTGTCGCAATATAGGAGGGCTCAGAGTGCCTTCGTGGGGTTATGCAGATCATTACCACGCACTTTCATAAATTCTTGTAAACACACAGTCATATATACACCTACACTGCCCCTTCCCACAAAAATAAAAAGGAAAATTTTTTTTTATATAAAAGACATTATTTACACACACAGTGTACACTCACTAATAACTTTATTAGGTACACCACCTTGTTTTTACACTCATTGTCCATTTTATCAGTTATACTCACCGTAGATGCACTTTGTATTCTACAATAACAGTTCATCACTTTATCTACATACTTTTACTCTGTTCTCCAATGGTCAAGACCTCCAAAGGATCACCACAGATAAGGTACTATTTGGGTAGTGGTTCATTCTAAGCACTGCAGTGACACTGACATGTGATGTGTTAATGTGTGCAGTGCTGGTATGAGTGGATCAGACACAGCATCAGTGGATCAGTGCTGCTGGACTTTTTGAACAACTCATGGTCACTGCTGAACAGATATATTCCACCAACCAAAAATGTCCAGCCACCAGCTTCCTGTAGGTAGCATCCTGTGAGTACTGATGAACGATGAGAGGATGACTAACACAAATCGTGCAGCGACAGATGAGCTGCTGACTTTACAAGGTGGAGCAATTAGGTGAATGGGTCTGATAAAGTGGACAGTGAGTGAACAGTGTTTTAAAATTCACCAGCACTGCTGGATCTGATACACTCACACCACCTCAACACACACTAACACACCAGTGTTACTGCAGTGCTGAGAATGATCCACCACCCAAATAACCTGATCTGTGGTGGTCCTGTGGGCGTTGATGTCAGGAGAGAATTCCCGAGTCTCAGTGCTCCTGTGGTTGGGGGCTGGGGCTGTGTTTGTCATGTGACCATTGGTGCCCCCACATTACAGTGACCAGTCTTACTATTTGCTGTTTTCGTTTGTTTATGATTGACATATGTTGCCAATGAGTGCCTCCACACAACAAATTCTGACCACCAGCAGATGTCAGCCTTCTACAGCAAGAGTGAACCCAAATGGACATCATGCTGCCACCTCAATCATCTGATCAGGACGATGTTGTTCTGGCTGAAAGATGATCCCCTTCTGACCTTTCCTCCCTTAGACACAGCTTCTCTGTGCATCTCTGTGGCACCTGGCCAGGCCAAGGAGAATGCCAAGTCTCACACATCTCCAGTGGTGGGCTAGCACATTAGACTGCTATGCCTGAGTGACCGCACTACCATAACTTTTGAGACTGTTGTTACATATCAAAATGCTAATGGTAACACCTCATTTATAGCTTGTGCCATGGTGTTATATACAACTCACCTATATAGTGAGTTTGTAATTATGATTAGTCAAAACTTGTCTAGGGACTAATCTGGGAGGAACTCACCCCCTGGGAGCTCCCCAGAGAACTAAATTCGTTCCAGGGCTTTTTTTTTGTTTGCATTTTCACTGCCACTTACAATCAACAAAATTGAGGACTGTGTAAAGGAAATAAAAGATTGGATGTCGTTTCATTTTCTCTTACTTAACTAAGACAAAACAGGTGTTCTATTAGTGGAACCCAAGGCTGTGAGAGACAGGTTGGCTACATCTATCCTAAATGTAGATGGCTGTTCAGTATTGCCCAGTCTGTCTGTAAAAAACTTAGGGGTCACAGTTGATTCAGATCTCTCCTTTGATGCGCACATTAGCAGCATCACTCGAATTGCTTTCTTTCAATTACATAATATCGTTAAACTTAGAAATATCCTCTTTTTTAATGATGCGGAGAAACTGGTTCATGCGTTTATAACTTCAAGATTGGATTACTGTAAGGCCTTACTTACTGGATGCTCTAGTAAATCTATAAATAAACTTCAGTTAGTTCATAATGCAGCAGCTTGAGTGCTAACTCGAACTAGAAAATTTGATCATATCACTCCTGTTCTATCATCACTGCACTGGTTACCAGTCAAATTTCGCATTGATTACAAAATACTTCTTATAACGTATAAAGCTCTACATGGCCTGGCCCCACATTATCTGAGTGAACTCTTAGAGTTTTACAATCCAGCACGTCTACTTCGTCCGCAGGGTGCAGGACTTCTTTTAATTCCTAGAATTAAAAAAGTCACAGCAGGGGGAAAGGCTTTCTCATACATGGCCCCCCAACCATGGAATAAACTTCCCAATTTAGTTCGAGACTCAGACACTCTCCAAATTTTTAAGTCTAGGCTAAAGACATATTTATTTATGCAGGCTTTTGACTAGATTTACAGTGGGGCAAAAAGGTATTTAGTCAGCCACTGATTGTCCAAGTTCTCCTACTTAGAAAAATGAGAGAGGTCTGTAATTTTCATCATAGGTACACTTCAACTATGAGAGACAAAATGAGAAAAAAATTCCAGGAAATCACATTTTAGGATTTTTAAAGAAGTTAATTGTAAATTATGGTGGAAAATAAGTATTTGGTCAATAACAAAAGTTCAACTCAAAACTTTGTAACATAACCTTTGTTGGCAATGACAGAGAGAATTTAATTGTGGCATCAGTGATTGTTAATAGACACTGTACTCTTAATCAATAAGTAATTACATTTTCTGTTTTCTCTCCGAGCTGTGTTCCGGTACCAGTTCCTGCCCCACACATGATGTTCATCCGCTTCAGCTTCACTCAAGCTGTTTCTGTCATCAGCTCCAGCCCCATCATAACCGGGCCACATCAGAGGGCAGTAACTCTCTACCTCCTCCGGTTATCTTGGGATTAAGTGCCGCCAAGGACTTTTCAAATCTTATATAGCTCCTTATATTGCTCCTCCGTTGTGAAAACGCCGTAGGGATCTGTCCGTGGTGCTGATAAATGTTCATTGCACGCTGAGCTTCCTGAATGGGAGGTCACCCCATCTTTAAGATGCAGGTTTACCCCAAGGTTCAAACCCAAGTCATCAGAAACAGCTGTTTCCAGCTGCTGGTTTTTACCTCCAAGCTACAGAAGCTGCTGCTAAAACTGATTGAAAGCAAATTTGTCACATACAAATGTTTTTTTTAGCCAGCAAATTCTGAATCTGGAATTTAAACTTAAAGTATTTTTACAGTGGTGGGCCAGCAGCTATTTTATGCTAATGAAATAAGCACAATGAAATTAATCAATTGGCAAAGGAAGTGTAACATATTCATTTCATTACAAAACCTAGCAATAAAATACAACAAAGAAAAGAGTCAGTACATTCAAATATCCAAATGTCTGAGAAAGAGTAATGACTGAATAGTAATTCTGTAATATTTGAGCATTACAGAGCAACTTATTTTTACCAGTGACTGCAACGTGTCATATAGAAGAAGCATGAAACATTTCTGTGCACAATTTCTGTGCCATCCAACTAGTTCTTCTCAACAGCCTTCCCAACACTTACAACAGCAAGTTACAAAAATCACAATGTGTCTTACGTTTACTTTGACTTTTATATAATTTCAGACAGTATTTACCCAAGATATTTCATGTTTTGTCAGGTCATCTTACTTTCATTTGTTAATAAACATCCATTCAAGCATTTCAGGACTGGAACACATTCCACCAAAAGTCGAGACAGTAAGACATTTACCACTTTGTATTGTTGCTATTCCTTCTCACAACACTTAAAGACGTTTTGGCACCAAGAATATCTAGCCATGAAGCGTTTCAGGTGTTATTTTGTTCCATTCTCTCTGTAAACACGTCTTAAGGTGCGCAGCAGTATTGGGTTGTCATTGACACATTTTTCATTTCGAAATTCTCAACACATTCTCTATTGGAGACAGATCAAGACTGCTGGCAGGTCAGTCCAGTACCCATACCTTCTTCTTCTGCAGCTGTGCTTTTGTATTGTTTTGTGGAAAAAAAAGATGAGCATCGCTGGAAAAGATGTTGTCTTGAAGGAATGTTGATCTAAAATCTCAGTGTATGAAATAAACCAACAAATGTAGACTGAGATTTTTCCAGATCTCCCAAACTCAAAGTTCAATCATTTTCTTATCTACTTAACCCAGATCAGGGTCACGGGAAAGACCGTGCCTAGCCAGCAGCACAACCCTAGACAGGATGTCAAACCTTCATAGGGTACACACACACACACACACTAAGTGCACTTTATAAACACCAATTAACCTAACATGCATATCTTTGGACTGTGGGTGGAAACCGGAGGACCCAGAGTAAACCCATGTGGACAAGGGGACGACCTCCCCAACCACTACGCCACCGTGCCGCACTCCAAACTCAAAGTAATATTTTCCTTGCACTTCGTTATCCAACTTAATTATATATATTTTTCTTGTTTAATCTGACTTTTAACACAAACTTCACCTTCTTGAATTTTCTTTTCTCCCACTTTCCTAATTACAGGTATTTTCATTGCAGGTGTACAAATCAGTATCTTATCGCTTCCTTCAAAACTCGTGTGTTTTGTCTTGTCGTTGACCTCTTTCCTCTTTATTTTTCTTTCAGCACACACAAACAACCCTATGACCATGCTGTTTGTACCAACACTCAGTCAAAAGCATGGCTCTGAACATGCTTTCTTACATGCTTTTGGAGGTAGGTAAAAACAGTTGGTTCTGATATCCCCAAAGGAGTCCTGGGAAACTGATCCCAGCTCACGGCAAGCAATCTTGCAATACAACTCCCTTCAGACACAATGATGCACTGCTTGCTTGTATTGTACACTTTAACCACCCTCTGCTGGTCAGAGGAGAGTACTGGCTGGTTGGCTTGAACTACACCACTGCTGGTCAGATGTGGTACTGTTAGGTTTGCTTATACTCTGCCACTACCAGAGGTGCAGTTCAACCCTTTACAATAGTCATCACACGTAATGATTATTAGGCTATGTGGCATATTATAGCAGCAACAGTGTGTTGTATTGTGGGTTTTTATTTTGCTGTAAATGTAAACTGTGGCATTAACACCATGCTGCAAATATAGACTCCATACTATGATACAAGAGCCAGCTGCTGGAAATGGCAGATCCTTATTGCTTTCCAGACGGGGCTTATAATGTGAAGAACATTTGGTGAGTTACAGAACACTGCAATGGACTGCCACATAGTCCAGGGTTAACCTAACCAAGATGTTCAGGGTAAAACAGGACACTTTGTTTTTCTTTGCTTTGCTTTTACCAATATAGACAGCTAATTTACAGCCCCCTGCCATTGGAGAATACATTGCCTTCATGAGGTGTACCTGATCTGCAACAATGTTTAAGTAAATAGCACATTTAAAATTCCAACCACATGAATGCCTGGATCCAGAGTTTCCCAGCAGAACACTGCCCAGTGCATTGCACTCTCTGCATCATATATTTGTCACTTTTTATCAGAGAGATCATTAAACATTGGTGTATTTTTCCCTAAAAGACATATTTTACTGTGTTCCAGGTTTGCTAAATCATAATTAGAGAACAGTGTGATGAGCCTTGCCTTGCTTTTGTAAAAAAAGTCATTTTTGCATTAATAGTCTTATGAATAAATCAACTGTGGGAGCAATTGTAAGAAAATGGAAGACGTACAAGACCATTGATAATCTCCCTCGATCTGGGGCCCCACACAAAATCTCATCCCGTGGGGTCAAAATGATCATGAGAACGGTGAGCAAAATCCCAGAACTACACGGAAGGGCCTGATGAATGACCTGCAGAGAGCTGGGACCAAAGTAACAAAGGCTACCATCAGTTACACACTACGCCGAGAGGGACTCAGATCCTGCAGTGCCAGGCGTGTCCCCCTGCTTAAGCCAGTACATGTCCAGGCCCGTCTGAAGTTTGCCAGAGAGCATATGGATGATCCAGAAGAAGATTGGGAGAATATCATGTGGTCAGATGAAATCCCAACAGAACTTTTTGGTTAAAACTCAACTCGTGTTTGGAGGAAGAAGAATGCTGAGTTGCATCCCAAGAACACCATACCTACTGTGAAGGATGGGGGTGGAAACATCATGCTTTGGGGCTGTTTTCCTGCAGAGGGGACAGAACAACTGATCCGTGTTAAGGGAAGAAAGAACGGGGCCATGTATCGTGAGATTTTAAGCCAAAACCTCCTTCCATCAGTGAGAGCATTGAAGATGGAACGTGGCTGGGTCTTCCAGCATGACCAATGATCCCAAACACACCGCTCGGGCAACGAAGGAGTGGCTCCGTAAAAAACATTTTAAGGTCCTGGAGTGGCCTAGCCAGTCTCCAGACCTCAACCACATAGAAAATTTGTGGAGGGAGTTGAAAGTCCGTGTTGCCCACCGACAGCCCCAAAACATCACTGCTGTAGAGGAGATCTGCATGGAGGAATGGGCCAAAATACCAGCTACAGTGTGTGCAAACCTGGTGAAGACTTACAGGAGACGTTTGACCTCTGTCATTGCCAAAAAAGGTTATGTTATGTTAAGTTTTGAGTTGAACTTTTGTTATTGACCAAATGCTTATTTTCCACCATGATTTACAATTAAATACTTAAAAAATCCTACAATGTGATTTCCTGGATTTTTTTTTCTCATTTTGTCTCTCATAGTTGAAGTGTACCTATTATGAAAATTACAGACCTCTTTTGTCTTTCTAAGTAGAACTTGCACAATCAGTGGCTGACTAAATACTTTTTTGCCCCACTGTATATATGTGTGTGTGTGTGTGTGTGTGTGTATTTGTATTTGTTTGCTAGCTTTAGCTTCAGCCTCTTTTACTTTGTTTGCTTTTTTAAACTAAGCGTATTCAGTGGGGCGATACTCTTTTAAACATCTTATTAAATCCGTTATTCCGATTGTTTTCGGAGTACATCCTTCACAGTTTATTTTCACCATGTGTGTAATCCAAGCAGCACTCTGTAAAAGGTTGTGTTCAGATAAGAAAGCCCTTTCTAGGGTTCCTAGTCCGTCAATCAGTAATGCAGTATTTAGGGAGACTATCTAGTTGATTAGCTAAGTAACACTCAAAACACAGCCAGAACATATAACGCTTCCTTCTCATTATGTGAGCAAACAAACCTTCTAACATGTCTCTTAAACAAACCATCAACTGCCTGAAACTCTGAATTATGAGCTGGCCTGAACCAAATTATGAATTAAAGTTAGTAAAAGCACTGTGCTGGTCATGTGTGGTTGACCGGCACATAAATGGTTATATGAGGCTGAAGTCGATCACGCTAAAACCGGTCAAATCCGTTATATATATGTATATAATGAAGGCTTTACTTATTATAAGGTTTAAATTTATTTACCCATAAAATTACACAAATCAGAATGCATGAAACGGTTGTCGAATGTAAACAGATTTTATTATGCAATCTGCAATGTCTTAAGGACAGAGTTTAAAAGAGAGGTACCTATTTTTGGCTGATGTATTTTTGCTCCTGGTAAGACATACCCTGAATTCAGTGGGTTAATCATTATTCTGAATCAGTCTCCAGAGTCATTGCGTTAATATTGGGATTCTTCTTTGCATCGCCGGTCTCACTTCATAATCCATTTCAATGTTCTGTTTGTTAATCTGATGGAGCCGTTCCCAGCTGATAACAAGCTATTTTTAGCCTGTGATGTATGTTATGCTACCTGGCTAGCGAGCTGTACCCAGAATGCTGTTCAATGATGTAGTTCTACTTAGAAGCACTCGTAGCAGCGAAAAATGTTATATAATTAGCTACCTATTTGTTAGAGAGCTGTGCTTCTGCTATGGAGGTATATGAAAAATGCATACAGTACGGAAATGAACACCGGTGTTCCGGTTGAACCAGTATACCACCCAGCCCTACTTTAGATTATTACAAACTTATACTACAAGTATGGTTTACCAAGTATGGTTTTATTTGTGGGACTTTCTGTCACATGCCCTCTAACACATTTTATTTAATCATTCAAGTTTTATATCACTACACAGTACTGTGCAAACGTCTTAGGCTACCATTAGATTTGCTGTTTTAGCAATGGTATAATGACCATATATAACATATTGCTGATGACTTGTCAGAAATATTTCAAACTTATATTTGTCAAACTCCATAATACTCTATTCCACTGATCTTCATTCCAATCTTTGTGATCTTTAGTAGATCTTAGTCTTTTTGCCGTCCCCCTGCTGAAAAAGTGGTTTCTTGGCTGCCAGCCTTAAAAGAAAACATTCCTGATCAAGGTTCTTCGGACTGTAGAAGGGTCAACTTGGAATCCCAATGAAGCTGCCAGATGCTGCTATTGCTCAAGTGTAAGTGAAGGCCACACTAAATACTTGCCACTGTAGCCTATAGAAGCAGTTTATATAATTATATATGGGCATTATATATAATATATGGCTAAAACAATCTAATCTAATGGTGGCCTAAGACTTTGCACAATACTGTTTGTGGTGTACCGCCATCTATTGGCTGTCACTCAATTCTATAACAATTGAATATATTGCAGGTGGTGTTCTTTAGCATGTTTTGTGGGTGGCAGATCTTAGGACTAATTAATGGTACAACCTGATTTGCATATGGTTGTCTTTATGTAACCCCTGGCTCTCTTGTATCTCTCCTGTGTGAACAGTGCAGGACCAACCTAAGCCGAAGATATTATAAGCTAAAAAGCTTATTTTGGCTTTTGTACAGTTATATTCTGAAATAGTACACATGGATGTTTTTTGAAGCAGCTGATATGAGGTTCAGGTTTGGGTGGACCTTATTGTCATGCCTAAAATTGTTACAGTTTGGATGATACATTGTCTTGTTCTTCCTTTCCCTTCCTTGGCAATCGTCTTTCTCTTCCATTTCCATTTCACCAGGCATATTAAAGAGCTCATCTGAGTTCAACTGCCACACTGTTTTATTCAAGTACAAATGTGAATGTGCAGTTAAACCATAAGAACTATTTGGTCTATTAGATCTATTACTAATATTTGATCTATTAGTTGTTACTTTTTATTTGACTTGTATTGGGGTGACTCTAGTGATGAGAATCTTATGGCAGTGTTTTCCATTCTAAAAGGTTTTGTAATCACAGTTTCCTTAAGATATACAGTTCTGTTGTATATTCGCCAAAGGTTTGAACAAAGTTGTTTGAGATGCACAATTATAACACACATTCAACTTCCACACTCCACTTTTACACTGATGCTTGTGTTAGGCTGAGTCTCTCAAAACAGAATTAGTTGAAATATCTGTCTCACAGTTCATTAATAATCCTATATTGGATTTAGTCAAACCCTGTTATCCGAATGTACAATGGTTCAGATAACAAATATTTGAATAGCAAGAGCCCAATATCCATTATTTACTAGGGAGAAACCCCTACCAGATTCTAATATGTTGTGTCAATTCTTTATTTAACTCGTCAAGTCGAAATATAGTAAATTACTCAGTGTTTACTGATTAATGTGTAAGTATTGCATGGTCAAACAGGCCCAAGTTTTCTGAAATATGCTGCAGAAATTATAGCTTAAATAAATTTTTTTCTTTGGAGCAGAGAATTATTCCAGATAACTGGAAATTAGCTTTGGTTCAATCAATGCACAAAGTGCGTGATCCAACTAAATCTGTGAGACTGTGGTTGCCTAGCGGTTAAGGTACTGGACTATGGACCAAAAGGTCCAGGGTTCAAATCCCACCTCTGCCAAGCTGCCACTGTTGGGTCCTTGAACCCACAATTGCTTGGATTGTAAGACTGTACCAATTGTAAGTCTCTCTGGATAAGGGCGTCTGCTAAATGGTGTAAATGTAAATCAGACAATTATCATGATCCCAAAGCATGGGGTAATGTCTAAAATCCTTGTATCCCTGTTCAGTGATCAACTCAAGTAATTTTTAAGCAATAACATTTAGAGCACATTTCAGTCTGTTTTCTAAAAAGACATAGCACTCTTACTGTAAGTGCTAAATGACATCATTACTGCCCTTTTCTCTGATTCTTTTAATCATGCTATATTATTGTATATTATCTTTTTCCAGATGAGATTTTTGGAGAATGTTGCCTAACAGCTCCAATGTCCCTGGTTCGATCCTGACCTTTGACTCCACCAGTGTGCAGGTTGCATGTCCTCCAAGTGCCCATGTGGGTTTACTCTGGGTACTCTGGTTTACTTCCACATTCTAAAGACATGTGTGTTAGGTTAATTGGCGTTTCTAAAGTGGCCCTAGCGTATGAGTGTGTGTAGTGAGTGTATGTAACCTCAAAACGCCCTACAAATGCATTTTTATGACCACAAATATACACCCATCAAGGCAAAACAATACAAATGGTTTCATTGACTTAAGATAATGTATGCTTTAAGCCTCAAATTGGAGTTACAATTGTAATTAAGGTTATAATTTGGTTTTAATTTTGTGACAGCTTTATTTTAACAGCTTTGGGGTACTGCTTATCATCCTGCATTGAGATTTATAACAAATACTAGACAATTCACTTATCACTGAGTTTTCCACTTACAAAAAGCAGTTCATGGTCAGCTTCTATCATATTTGACTTCATTGTATAAAACAAATAACAGAAAATATAATTTCTGCTCTCATTTAGTAAGACAACTTTACAGCTTTAGTTATTGTGCTCCATCATCCCGGAATAATTTACCAGTCAGGGAGAGCATGCAGCCTAGAGAAAACTTGCTAGCGAGAACATATAGCCTGGAGAGAACATGCTGATATGGCTCTTGCTACAGCAGTGGTACCACAGAAGTTCAGGTACCAGACTATAGACTAGAAGGTTGAAGGTTAAAACAAAACAAAACAATAACAAAGCAGTCACATTTGTATGTGTGAGGATTTGGCTTGAGTCACTAAATCTGTTGCTAACGAGCATTCTATTCTAAGCATATTCCGTGTGACTTACAACAGCAGGGCTGTCAGACTGTAGACCTGTAAGGATACAGAGCTGCAAAGTTTATCATTCTGCCTTATTTAACACCAAGACTTTCATGCACTAAATTGGGCATATTAAAAGAACACAATGCCACAGACACCAGAAGTACACCAAAGTATGCGAACCATTTGAGATGACCTGCATTTCTGCAATGGTTACACATAAATCTCTGCCTAAAATAAAACACACAATTGTACTTTCGATGACTATAACCTGTAGGTTTAAATGACAAAGACACTCCTTTAGCAACGCTAACATTTGGGTGCCCAGTGGGGTTCAATTCTGGACTGTTTCTTGAAGATTGTAGATGTACGTGTACTACTTTTGTTTCCTACTTGCTTTACTGATCTCCTGATTACTGAAGGTGCTGTCTCCACAAATGCTACAAAAATCATAGAGGCAAATGACAACATTATTCACTAGGTGATAAAAACTAGCTTATGAAAGCCTAATAAACTAAACAATTGTTTTAATAGGAATTATTTTCCTAATTGGGTTCAATCATGACCTTCTGATTGAGCTCAGGAGATAAAGCAAGAAGCAGACACACTGTCATTGTCAGATTCTTAAGTCATCTGCTGTATTCTGAAATATTCTATACATATATACAATATACACTTTTCTACCATGTTTCTAAAAACATATAGAATCCAATAAAAGGTATAACATTGCACAACCTGCTTGCTCAATTCTAAAACCAAGGATGGGTCGAGGAAATAACTAGACATTTAACCCTTCAGTGGTTGGTTGCACCAGGTGGTTCTCCTGTAATAGATCATTGTATGGTTTTAACTTCAATAGGACGAACAGCAGTGCAGTTGTAAGTCAGCATGCAAGCTGAACAGTAAAGACATAAGGAGACATAAAACAAAATTCCATACAATGCTTCTTTGTTAAGATATCTGGTTAGGGTTAGCATAAGGTGCAGTTTAGGTTTATGCTTAATTATAAGTTTAGTATATTTCTACTCACAGGGTTATGTTCCACACAGTGAATCTCTGCCAATAAAATGTGCAACATCAACAGAATAATGTGTGATTGTGTCACGCTTGGAACTGGGAACGAGGAGAGAGACAGTGCAATTGTTGGCGCTTTATTAGATGTCGGTGCAAATACAAGCAAAAAGCAAACACGACATGAAACAGGACCGAATATAAACAGACAGAGGCTAAATGGCTAAGCTAATGATCATAAGACAGAGCTAGAATGTACAGAGATATGGGGCTAAACTGACAATACAGAGAAACAGTAAGTACAGGACTAGAACTAATGATAACCACAATATTACACAGGGATAGACACTAGACAGGAATGCACAGAGCTACACACTAATGATGGAAAACATTAACAGGGTACAGGAAGCTATGAGCAGAGTGCACAACACAAGATGGGGTTAAATACATTAAACTGAAACATGAACAGACAAACCATGAACACGAGCAAGAGAACCCAGGAACCGAAACAAACCGACAGAGTGAATGATAATGAGACTTGACAAGGAGGTGTAGTACAAGGAGGCTTTAAATAGGGAAAGCACAACCAGCTGTAATTAAGCAGTTGACTGTGGAAGTAGAAAAGGGTCAGAAGGGATTTTTTTTCCCTTGGTCAGTGTCACTAGGTGTCTAGAGCACAATCCATAATTCATTAGACACAAATGAAAGCTCGTCACCAGTTCATCACGAGCCCAGGGGATGTTCCATCTGTCCAGTTTCCCCTCCCTTCGACCATTTGTGCCTGTGTGTGACACCCAACCCACCGCTGGCCCACCAAAGCACCTAAATGGATTTTAAGTTTATTTAAATATGTACAAAGAATTAAACTTTTTAAACAATGGGGTTAATGATTTACTTAGATTAGTTGCTACCTTGACACTGCCCTGTAAAATGTTTATGTTCTCTTTTGAATTCACCGTTACTCGCTGATTGCAAGCTGCTCAAACCTTAAGGCAACTCCATATTATCATGTTCCCTTCACCATGCTTCACAGTTGGAATGAGGTTTCTTTCAAAAACTTCAAAGCTTTCATCTGCCTACACAACACTGAGTGTATTTACTTACACACTAAATTTTGATTATTATCAAATAGATATTTGAAATTCTCAAATATTTATTTGAAACTACTATATCTGAACATGTGTCGAAGCACACTAATTAGGATTTAAATAGCACTAACTAATATACTATATAATATCACTAATAACTAAGAGTGTCAGATTAGTAATAGTGTCCATACTATGTTGAAAAACATATTACTATGTGATTTAAAATGCAGCCTTAGTCTTTGGGGTTATTTATTATTTATAATCACAAGGTCTACATAGAAAAGGAAACAGTGACATGACTTCATTGATGACATAATTAATTAATATACAGACATGCAGAAAATAAACTGGTTTTTAACACTCATTCATTCATTCATTCATTTGTTCATTGTCTTATCCTCTTAATCCTAGTCAGGGTCACAGGAACACAGCGACACAGGGACTACACTACACACTAAAGGCACCTTGGAAATACCAATTAACCTGTTTATTCAATTAACCAGAGAAAAACCGCACAGACAAATGGAGGACATGTACATTCCACACAGGCAGAGCCCAGGTTTGAGCTCGAACCAAGGATCTCTGGGCTGTGAGGCGACAGTGCTAATCACTGGACCACCCAGTCACCCTTGATTTTTAATAGCATGACTCAAATCAATAAGATTGTTTAACCACTTACAAGTTAACGTTAATTAGTTGATATTAATAGCACTACCATATCACTATTAAAAATGAAAATGAAACTAATAACAACTAAAATATATGCTAGTCGAGGAAATACCTTTCAAATAACGTAGATCATTTTCAAATTATTTAAAGTGCATGTTATTGATGGTTAAACAAGTATCAGTTAGGTCTTTATAACATATGTTATACATATTATCAGGCTTAATTCTAAACTACTTGATTTAAAGACTCTTTTCCAAACGTGAGATGTACAGCAGTGAATTGGAGGGATTCCGCAGACCTGTTTCTGTTATCCATGGGTTCATTTATACCTCCTTGTGCATTGTACCTTGTAATCTTGGTGTGATTTTTGGAGGACGCCCACTCCTAGGGAGAGTGGTTCTGACTTTCTTCTATTTGGAGACAGCTTGTGTTATTGTGAGTCAAAGAACACCCAGATATACAGAAAAAACAACCCCAAATCAGAAAAAGTTGAGAAAAATTGTGTGTCTTACATTTACTCTGACTTCTATGTCATTATAGACAGTATGAACCCAAGATATTTCATGTTTTTCTGGGCAACTTCATTTCATTTGTTAATAAAAATCTACTCATGCATTTCAGGCCTGTAATACATTCCATAAAGCACTAGTACAGGGGCAAATTAGGTCTAGTAATGAGGTGAAAAAACTAAATAATGATTTCAAACAGGTAATGTCAACAGGTGATTTTAATCATGATTTGGTACAAAAGCAGTATCGACGAAAGGTTGAGTCTTCGAGGCGCAATTATGGGCAGATGATCTCCAGCTTGTCAACAAATGCATGAGAAAATTAATTCAATCTTTAAAAACAATGTTCCTCAAAGAATAAATGGAAAGGCTTTACATATTCCTCCCTCTACAGTGCATAACATCATGAAACAATTCAAGGAATCTAGCCTAAACTGAACACTCTTCGATCCCTCAGACAGCACTGCATCAAGAATGACAATTCAACAATAGACAGAAACACATGGGCAAGAGATTACTTTATCAAACCTTTATCAAGCACTACAATACTGAGTTACATTCACAAATGCCACTTAAAACGTTACTGTGGAAAAAAGAAGCCTTATGTTAACCATGTCCTGAAACGCCACCAACTTCTCTGGGTTTGGAGACATCTGGGATAGACCATCAGACAGTGGATATGTGTATTGTGTTCAGACAATCAGTATTACAGATATTTTATGGATGAAATGGATGCCGTGTGCTCCGAACCACAGACGGAGGAATCATCCAGACTATTATCAGTTACAAGTCCAAAAGCCAGCATCTGTCATAGTATGGGGTTTTTCAGTGCCCTTGGCAAAGGTAATTTACACTTCTGTGATGGCAGCATGCAGTAAAGTGCTCTGAGATCTTAAAGCAACATATACTGCCTTCATAATTTTAATAATCGATTAATCGGTCGATTATTTTTTCGATTAATCGATGAATCGGGTTAAAAAAAAAAAACCCCAAAAAAACTTTCCATGTCTTTATTCAGAAATATAACATTAAATAACAGAGCAAATAAGTGCTTACAATAAATGAATAATAATAAATTAAATTTATTAATATATTAAAATAACAAATTAAATAATAAAGAAAAATAAGTGCATCTCTGATGCAAACACTACATACAAACTCATTCACTCCCTTTCTTTAGGAACTTTGCATTGCAATCCAAAAATGTTATCATGTCAACATGCTCCAGGCTAAAGCTGGCTCTCTTTTTTAGAGACTATGGCCCTGTCCACACGAACACGGGTATTTTTAAAAACGTTTCTTGCTTGTAACGTCACTTTGTGCGCCGTTATTTCCTTTGTTTACATGAGGCGATTTTGTGCAATAGAGGACGTAGCCAAAATAGTGCCAGCTGTAACACTACTGACCAAACTTGTTACAAATCTACAAATAAATGTACAATCAATTTTTTTTCATTACACTGAAGAACAGAGGCGTCAGAATGCGCTACGGAGGTCACTACTATATCCATCACACCCACGAAGCAGTTCCCGCCCCCCAGCGTCGCCGGTTTGGGACGAGACCCGGTCGGACCTCTCGTTGGTGGGACAGCTTTCAAAACGAAGTGGTTGTTGAAGAAGAATGGCGAGAAAATGTTTGTATGCATAGGACGTTGCTGTTGTTGCTGAGTGAGCTGCTTCGCCGGCATATAGGACTGCTGGTTTGGCACTGCTCTTGACAGCGACTGTGTGCGTTTTTGCGTTTTAATGTGGACGAAGTTTTTTCTTTAAACAGTGCTTGTGCGGACGGGATGTTTTTTATAAACGAATTTGAAACCCCCCGTTTTAGAAAATACCCGTGTACGTGTGGACATAGCCTTAATGCTAATTTATTTTGAAGATTCCACTTCCGCGCTGGCTCTGCCTCGCTCCGTTCAATCGCTCGTGTTTTTTTTTCCAACGGTGACCGCAAGTGCCGCAAGTAACGTAAGCGGATATCATAAGGTGGGGGACACATAAATCATGCGACAACGAATTCGTTGTCGACACTTTTAATAATCGATTTTTATCGATTTTATTAATTCGTTGTTGCAGCCCTAAATCACATCATTTTTTAGTTTTTTACCTCATTACTAGACCTAAACTGCCCCCATCCCAACTTTATTTGGAATGTATTACAGGCCTGAAATGCAAGAATGGATGATAACTAACGTTACAACAGAAGTTGTCCTAACAAAACCTGAAATGTCTTTGGTTCATACTGTCTGAAATTAAATAAAAGTCAAAGTAAATGTAAGTTTTAATTAGCATTTTCCATACTGCTTCAACTTTTTGTAATTTGAGGTTGTACTTCTGTCTCTCTTTGTTAATTACAAATACTCAGTGTTACAGGTATCATGGATGACTATTTAGGAGTTAATAAACATTCATGTGAACTTAAGAACTTCAGTAACAAAAATATGAGAACATGCTTAAGTTACAATTTGTTCATAAGAATTTGTAAGTGTTCCAATCATTCTACTGACCTGGAATGGTCGTAGAACCCATCTCGTACAGCATACATAAACAGTAGTGCATTGTTATGAGGCCTTCCCACCCTCAATATAGTTTCTTTTAATATAATTATTTGAAATACTTGTAACTGTTAACAAGGGTGTGCTCACCCTGAACAGTTTGAGAACAACTGATCTGGACAAACAGAAAAATGTACTGGGTTTAGTAACAGTGAAATTCTAATTTGTGGAGTCAGATTTGCTTCGTATTAAAAATTAAACTTACTTCTCTTTGTCTTTTCCTCTTACACCCTACCCCCTTTATCTTCGTCTCACTCAATAAGAATAGAAACAATCTCCAAAGGTACATCAAAATTTCTCAGCCTGCCACTGTAAGTCATTAGGAATTTATTATTCTCTCCCTCTCCCTGCCCCCTCTATATTCCGACCTAGGAAGAGAACTAGTAAATTGATAATTGATGTTTCTCCTCTTCTGAACCTCCACAGTGACAAAGAGACTTAGAAATAACTTCATACATCCCATTATCAAGCTCCTGTTCAAGAACAACAAAGGATTTGCATGTCTTTTCTCTGTCCTTTCCACTGCTCCCATAAGGATCAGAGAACTGATGTTTCACACAAGAATATAAGCAAAGTGAGAGTACAAAAAGCAGTCAGCTCCTCCTTTTCCTGTCTACCCTCTAGAGCTAGCACGGAGACATACAAACAGCTGCACACTGCCCATCCAAACTGGTAAATTATTGAGAGTCACTTTACTTAGGCACATCGCACTGTACTTCATTCAGGCCCTGCTGGATTTAGGGTTTATTCTTAAGGCAAACATTTAAATAAAGGCAGGAACAATGGATTTACTAAACTACACGTTGAGATAGTTGATATGTTGGTATCTTATTACATATTTAGTACAGTTAAGGTAAAACAGTGAATACAGTATAAACAATCATTAGTGTTTATAATCAAATCAGCACTGTGAGGCATAACACAACCTACAGTGAAACTATCCCACACATGGACACTGAAATAGCAGTTATTTTAGACAATGCACATCTTGTTACATCATGACATCATGCCATAAGGTCTAATGCAAATCTTTAAAGTCTCTCTAATATATGACTAAACAATAGATACACATAAGGAAATGACAGTTCAGTTCCATTAGACCTACTCCTAACATCTGCGGACTGAATGCTGTACAGTGGAGATATTATAGCACACAAACTGAAAGAGAGAGGTTTATCGACCTTAGCACATATGCCATTAGACAAAATGAATAAGAGCTTACCACTGAGGAAGATGTCCTGAGAGATATCTCAATATAAACAGAGAGAGAACAATCAGCCTCCTTATCGCACTTGCTTCCTTTCTCTCTTTCTATTCCTGCTCTGACACTCTCTCACTGAAGAAATGCATGACTGCATTCCTGAGAGTCCTCTACACACATCTGCACGCACACGCACACACACACACACACAGATGTGTGAATGAGCTCCTGCTGTGTTCTGCATGTGGAGGAACTGCAGAACTGAAAGCAGCATACTGACCTGTCACTAGCCAGATGAACAGGCAGAGTGCACACAAGTCTGTCGAGGAGATCACATGATTGTACTCTCTTTACTTTTCCCTACCAGCATTCAAAATGAGCACATTATTTCCACAATTCTATTCAAACTTGCTGTTTATGAACAGAAGTGATTCTGGTATAACAAAATGGAGAAAGAAACTTTCAATTAATTTGCATGCCATTTCACTCACTCACTCTCCGTACCTTATTCATCCTTTTTAATTCTTGCGGGACCTAACCAGCAGAACAGGAACCATCCCTGGTCAGAGTGCCATTCTAATGTGCCATGAGTGCCATTGCTAATGTTGGTTAATAGTTTGTCAGGATAATTAATGTAAGAACAAGAATAAAAAAAACAGAATTTGGCTTTGATAAGCCAAATTAACTAGCAAGGTAAAGTTTGTGAACAAACTTTAATTAAGCAAAAGGGGAGCCAACACTTTTGACTAAAGTGAGATATAATGTATAAAGTGGTATTAAGGTCATTTAGATGTCCAGATATTTATGGCTAAAGACCATTTAGCTGTCCCAATACTTATGGCTATATGGTCATTCTATGGTTTACCAAAAGATTACCAATACTGGTTAACAGGAGATGTGAATGGCTGCTTGGTGAAAACTATACATGAGATCGTTTAGAAAGTCACAAGCACAGTATTTCGGTTTACCATCTATGATGCTGAAAGGTTTAGTGCAAGTAGCTTGATAGCTATGGGAGAAGAAAGTGCTTACATTTCTTATTACAAGGAGAAGAATAAGATGAAGTAGTAAGAATAACAAGAAGAACAGTACTTTCGGCTTTGGCAAGTCAAATTAATAAGAAAAAGAAAAAAATGATGCCAAATTAAAAATGAGCCATGGTGGCTTAGCGGGTAAGGTACTGGACTGTGGCCCAGAAGGTCCAGGGTTCAAATCCCACCTATGCCAAGCTGCCACTGTTGGGTCCTTGAGCAAGACCCTTAACCCACAATTGCTTGGATTGTAAGACTGTATCAGTTGTAAGTCGCTCTGGATAAGGGTGTCTAATAAATGACATAAATGAAAATGTAAAAAGAATAAATGAAGAAGAAGAAAATGAAGAATATTACTTTGGCTTTGACAAGCCTTGACTAGCCAAATTAATAGGAATAAGGATAATAGTGAGGCGTGGTGGCTGGATGAGTAGCATTGTCGCCTTACAGCGAGAAGGTCCTGGGTTCGATCCTAGGTGGAGCGATTTATGTGGAGTTTGCAAGTCCTCCCCGTGTCTGTGTGGGTTTAGTCTGGGTGCTCCGATTTCCTCCCATGGTCCAAAGACATGCAATAGTAACTGAATATGCTAACATGCCCATAGTGTGTGTGTGTATGCGTACTATGAAGGATTGCTCTCTGTCTAGGTTTGTTCCTGCCTCATGCCTTATGCCGCTGATTAGGCCCTGGCTCACCTTCAACCTTGTCCAGGATTAAGCGGTTGAGAAAGTGAATGACTGAATGATTAAATAACAATAAGTGCAAAGCGAAGAATAGTAATTTGACTTTGACCAGCCAAATGAATAAGAATAACAAGAAAAAAAGCACAACAATAAACTTATAATTAATCATCATTTTCATCAATCTTTTAAACACACAAAAACTAATGAAACGTTAAGCCCTGTAGTGATTGAGATCATTGTAGCCATTTTGATTCATGTCAGGTTTTCTCACAAACTATGTAAACGGAGCATCAACCAACAAAACAGAATATTTAGCTTGCTGTATATTGTTTCAAATTTTGATATAAAGAATAAACAAGAAAAGACACAAAATCTGAACAATTTGCCAATTTACATTTAATTTACATCAGAACCTCCTGTGGCTGAGGTAAAAGGCAGCTTCTGGAAACTGTGGTTCCTGAGGGCCTGGGTTAGGTTATAGAACCCTGAAATGGACTGGTGTCCCAGGCACGGTACCCCTCACCACACAGTGAATTCTAGGATAGGCTCCAGACCCTCTCTTTGAGATTCTGACCAGGTACAATACAGCACAGCATGCAAAATCTACTTTGAAGCTTCAGACACAACTCTAACAGACACTCATTGAAGCTTTTGCATCTCTGGGAGTCTATGCATTAAAAAGACTAACACTACAGTGGGGCAAAAAAGTATTTAGTCAGCCACTGATTGTGCAAGTTCTCCTACTTAGAAAGATGAGAGAGATCTGTAATTTTCATCATAGGTACACTTCAACTATGAGAGACAAAATGAGGAAAAAAATCCAGGAAATCACATTGTGGGATTTTTAAGAATTTAATTGTAAATCATGGTGGAATATAAGTATTTGGTCACCCACAAACAAGCAGGATTTCTGGCTCTCACAGACCTGTATCAACTTCTTTAAGAAGCTTTTCTGTACTCCACTCGTTACCTGTATTAATGGCAACTGTTTGACCTCATTATCTGTATAAAACACCTGTCCACAGCCTCAAACAGTCGGACTCCAAACTCATCTTTCTCATCTCATTTTTTTAAGTAAGCAAACTTGCATAATCAGTGGCTGACTAAATACTTTTTTGTCCCACTGTACCTGGACAAATCACTCAAATGCATCAGTTTTAGTCATGCCCAGATGCATAGGCTTCACTGGCATTGAGTTTATTGGACAGTGTGCTTTTTTGTTTGTCCTTTCATGATGATTGGTCAACCTCTCAAAGGAAATCAGGAACATGACATCCACCAGAGCAATGTAAGAAATCCCTATGCTATGGCTATGCTGTTGCTGGCCAGTAAAATTAAGTGATCATACACTGCCTGTATAGTGGGCACTATGCATGTCTTCTGACATTTCTGCTTAAGAAATAAGAAGCTACACACTGTATTCAATTATGGTTAAAGGTATTGTTCCCATCAGTAGCATATTAATGACTGCATTATTGTCTAATCAATGCTCTTAGAAATTTACTTATTTAAATCCAAACAATGGCATTTTTATTTTAAAAATGATGAGTCACCACTGTTGTACCCGTATTAATTTCGATGCATAACATCATGCAGGTACAGATAGATACAGATCTGAAGCCGCTGCAGGCCAGTGGCTTCAGTTAAGGTCCACAGTAACCATCAGAATGATCTGTGAGGTTGACAGGGGCATGATTGTTGGCGTGAGTATTACAAAAAGGCTACAGGAACTCCAATAACCACTCTTTACAATTGTTGTAAGCAGAAAAGTATCTCCAGTCATCATCCTGTCAACCCTTGAGGTGGATAGGCCACAACAGCAGAAGACCATAATGGGTTCCACTTCTGTTAGCCAAGAACACAAAGTTGAGGCACAGCTTCACCAAAACTGGACAGCTAAAGACTGGAAAAACCTACAATCTCCTGGACAATTATAGGAAGCCCTGGTAAAGATGATTAAAAAGGGTTACAAGAAATTCACCTTTTTGTGAATTAGCATAATCTCACACAAAAAAAGAGAAAATCCAAACTTTAATTGAGGCAAATTTAAAAAAGTAACAGAACTTTACATTTGTTAACAAAAAGTAACAGAAGCATTATTCCATTTCTTTTTTTGAACAGCAATTGCTGAGGAACAGCAATTTCTGCTGAGGCACACAGATGGTTGGTTTAGAATTCAGGGCCAACAGGATGAATCCATACTGAATCAAGTCAAAATTAGCTGCCAAAATTGACACTGAGATGCAATTATGTTAACAGGGATCAGAATCTCAAAATAATATTTCCAACATCTTGGGGAATCCATATGACAAAGTATTTGAGGATGTTTTGGGAGCAATGAGAGTATAGATAACAAATGCAATATGTTATTTTGTTAATTAGGAGGTAGAGTAACAGCTGTCATAATGTATGTCAAACAGCTAACTTTGAAAAATAACAGAAAAAATAGTAGAACAGAAAATAATATTATTTGTAGCAAGATATGAATATCAACGCGTTAATAAACAGAACAGACACCATTTTTCGCTAGCAAAGATTTAATCCTTCTTGGAATGCTCTCAAGTCATAAGCGAAGGGATGTTGGACCACTGCAGTTGTTAATTGTGTAATTGTATATAAACACACCTACACTATACTCACAGGCGCTGTAGGTGCATTTTGTGTATTGACAGTAGCCCATCTGTTGCTGTGTACAATGTGTCAGTAATCCCTGAAAGATCAGGCGGGACACACTTTTGGCTGCCACTGATACACTGATAAACAAACTGCCAGATGGCACTGTGAAATGAAACTGGTGAGAAGTGAATGCAAAATGTTAAAGCTATGATTTTTCCAGCAGTGGAATGGAATGAGATAGCCTGGAGAGAAATAGATTGAAATGAGCTCAGTTTTATTAGCTTAGTTCAGGTGCTCTCAGAAAACATTAACAGGAAGAGGGAAACAGCACTCTATGTGATATTCAAAGAGGACTGCAGTATTTACGAGTGCATTAGCCACAAGTGCTAAAGCACTCCAGACGTAGCAACAGTGTACTTATTTATTGTTAGACATCACGACCAAGTTGTCAGGGGCTGAAATGTTTCCAAAACCACGGATCTGAAATGAACTAACATAGAAGTGTCATCACTGTTTGGTGTGTTCCCTGTTGTATAAAACCGATCTTCTGTAAGAGCAACTACACTGATGTGCCATAACATTAAAACCACTGACAAGTGAAATGAATAACATTGGCAGCGTGATGGTCTGGGAACAATCGATCCTGGAATTCATGTGGATGTTACTTTGACATGTACCACCTACCTACACATTGTTGCAGACCATGTACACCCCTTCATGGCAACGGTATTCCCTAATGACACACAATGTTCGGGAATAGTTTAAGAACAAAACAAAGTGTCACAAAGTGTTGATTTGGCCTCCACATCCTTCATATCTCAGTCTGGATAAACAAGCTTGATTCACAGAGGCCGACCTTGCAACTTGCAACTTAAAGGGTCTCCTTGTGACATCTTGGTGCCAGACACCATAGCACATAGCACCATAGCCTTTGGAGGTCTTATGGATTCCATGTTTTAATGGGTTAGAGTCGTGACGTCAAGAGGGACCTATACATTATTATGCAGGTGGTTATGTTATGGCCAATAAGTGTACGTTTAACTGACTGTTTCTTCAAGCCAGGTCCAAGGTAGAATCAGCATGTACAACCCCAAATCAGATTGGTATGGAAAATGCAAATAAATAAACTGCAGCGTGTCTTACATTTACTCTGACTTCTATTTCATTACAGACAGTATGAACCAAAGATAGTTCATGTTTATTCTGGTCAGCTTCATTTCATTTGTTAATAAACATCGATTCCTGCATTTCAGGCCTGCAAAATAGTTGGGAAGGGTGCAAGTTTGGTCTAGTAATGAGGTGAAAAAACTAAATAATGATGTAATTTCAAACAGGTAATGTCAACAGGTGATTATAATCATGATTTGGATTGGATTGATTTGGAAAAGCAGTATCAATAAAAAGTTTATTCTTTGAGGAGTAAAGATGGGCACAGGATCTCCAGTTTGTCAACAAATGTGTAAGAAAACTAATTCAAAAAGTGAAAACTAATTCAAATTTTTTCAAACTATGTTCCTCAAAGACAGACTGGAAGGGATTTACATATTTCAGTCATAACCTTTTCTGATTTAGATTGTTTTGCATTGTCTTGTTGAAAAATTCATGGACATCCCTGTGAAAGATATCATCTTGAGGTGAAAAAGTCCCAAATTTTTGTATGTTAGCCTACCTTCAGTTTCAGCCAAACCATGATCAAATGTTTGGTAACAAATATTTTATATTCAGCTTCTCTCCATCATCTCCACTTGTTAATCAGCACCATAGTTGCTTAGTATTAAACATGGCCCAGTCCTGGTTTCACTCTTCAGCCTGAGTGACATGCATTGCAAGACCTCAGCGTGTGTCTCATTCTTCTAATTGTCCATTTTCTCCACCACACTTGCTCTGCCAGCCATAGGACACCTGAGTTTAAAGTCAACTGATTGCAAATCAAGAAAAGTGATGTAAAAATGCTAACAGCACTCAAGGAGAGACTCTTTGTCCTGGAAACTGTCATTTGTAGTGTTTATTAGCTTAATCATTCCTGCACTTCAGTATTTGATATGTTTGTAAACGGTAAAATGCTTTTAGACATAAAGCCATCAGAGCCGACTCTAGGCATTTGTGTATGGGCTCTTTGAAATGAAATTCAATCCATAAAGATCCTGAATAAGTTGTTTTCTTTATAAGCATGACATGCTTTAGCACACTGCAGTTTAGTTCTGTGAGTTGGGATGGTATATTGTTTTCACTTCACAGTAACATCACTTACAGGTGGCTGGGCCATCCAATGACAGTTCCCATGAAAACTCCATACATACGTTAATGAGCCAAAACATGGCCACTCAAAAACTGAATAACAAACACAACTGCATGTCAAGGTCTTTGATATCCTAGAGAGCAAGTGAACAGTCGATTCATGTAATGGACTTTTGGACTTCGATTCATGTTGGACTTTGACAAGGGCCAAATCGCCATGTCCAGATGAGTGGATGTAGGTTGGGCCTGTAGGTTGCTCCCGGTCAGCAGTGGTGAGTATCTACAACAGCGGTCCAAGAGGGACAAACAACGAACTGGCAACATGAGTTTATGGAGTTTATAGTCTATGGACACTCCATGCCTGTATGCTCCATATTAGGAACCTGTTAGCAATGAGTGTGGCTCAAATAAAAGTGATCACTAAGTAGAAGGGGAGTCCACATACCTTTGGCCATATAGTATATATCCCCTGGTTAATTAAAGCACCATACTCTATTTATGAAGCTTTCCACCCTCTTCCCTAAACTCACTACTACTTACAGTAAGATTTCATCAAAATATCAATCCCTTGACCTTGTGATATCACATTTACACAGTACTGAACAGCAGCAATCTGTCACACTTTGCAGTAATATAAAAAGTAATTTAAAATGTATTGAAATATAGTTATCTTACTAGCTACAATTAATGGAGTGAAGAAACTCAAAAGTTGGTACTGTAGTCACACCAATCACTCTTTGATTATATGAATGACTGGAGCTTTTATTCTTCGTTAACATCATAACCATCATCATTAACATTCTTATAGAGTTCAGTAAATTATATTCTTCAATTTTTCAATATTATATCATAGTCATTATCATTCATGGAATATACAGACATCAATAAATGCTCCACCTCCTCAGGTAACAGGAGTAATAGTGTTTATGTATATACAGCACAGGAGAGAGAGAGCTAGAGAAAAAGAGAGAGAGAGAGAGAGAGAGAGAGAGAGAGAGAGAGAGAGAGAGAGAGAGAGACATCCTTCTGTAAGGATGTGCTAAATACAGATAAATCAGCAGTCTTCTGTAGTGCAGTTTAAGCAGTCCAGGTCACACTTGCCAATCCCTTGAATTCTTTCTGAAGAGTCCCAGTCATCTTCTCCTGCAATCACGGGTCTTCCATATTTTTCTCTTTATTAACACAACCTGATTCATGAAGCTGGATGGCTAAGAGTGATTCATTCTCAATCTGCTTACATTCAAAGTCCCTCCATCAGATTGGTGCTCTGTTTAATTTAAAGGGCCATTTGCTTTGGTTGACCATACAAACAAAACTACAGTTTCTTATTCTTTTGTAATACCCATATAAATGATCTAGAATGCAAATCAAGTACATCCAGACTTTTAAATTGGGAAAATCTCAATTCTCAAACATTGAGGTGACAAGTATAGCCCAGGCTATGACAATATGGGAATTCATAATACATATTGAAATTAATTACTGTAGCTACTGTTACTCTGTATGTTGTGTCAAGTAAGTATTTCTTTTTTTAGATTACCTTACATAAAAATTAATTAATCAAAAAAGATTAATCAAAAGAGTCAAAACAGCCAAATATACAGAATTAAATTAAATCAAACTTTCAGAAGTATGGTAGCTGGGTGATGTTTCAATAGCAAATTAGACCAAATATGTATGATAAATTACATGTTCTTACTCAGGAAGTAGTGTTATACAATTATATAATCAAACAGAGTTTTTTTTTTTAACAAAGCCTTGATTAACAGAAAAAAACAGTGAGTGCATCCCAGAACTCTTAATACCTAATTGATCTTGCTCTTGTGTCTCTTTGCTTCTGATCCAGAATTTTATCTACGTAATTTTCTAAATGCTGTCAAATAAATCAAGGATCAAGAAAAAGAATGCCTACTGCTGCCTGTAAAGTATCCAACATCTCCAGAAAAGGCAATATATAAACATATATTAATATGTATGAGCTGGTATGAGTATTGTGTATTTCTATAACTGTTGATCTCCTGGGATTTTCACAAACAACAATTCTGGAATTTACTCACAATGGTGCAATCAAGAAAATAACACCCAGTGAGTGGCAGTTCTGTAGACAGAAACACCTTGGTAAATACAGAGGTCAACCGGAAATGGCCAGACTGGTTACAGCTGACAGAATGGCTACTGTAACCCACTGTAACAGATAACCACTGTGTTCAATTGTGGTGAGCAGAAACCAATCTGAACGCACAACACATCAAACCTTCTGGCAGATGGGTTACAAAAGCAAAAGACTACAACGGGTTCCACTTTTGTCTACTAAAGCTGAGGCTGCTGTGCACACAGTCTCACCAAACTGGACAGTTGAAGATTGGAAAACCAAGCCTTGTGTGAAGAGTGTCTGCTGTCAACAGTCTTGTGTCTGCTGTGCGTCAACATTCCAGGCTGGTGGAGGTGGTACAATAGTGTGCGGAATGTTCTCTTGGCACATTCCGCATTTTAGGCCCAGTAATACCAGTCAAACCTCCGTTACATATTTGAGTACTCTTGCTGACCATATAACTCTTCATGCCCACAAATTACCATTTACTAATGGCAACATCCAGCATAATAGTACACCATGTCACAACACAAAAGGCCTTGTGCAGCTTAAATAACTGAACTTTCCGCAAGAATTTTGTAATGCAAGGAGATCTGTGTGATGGAGGAGAATCTCAAAGGAATGTTTCCAACATTGCTGTTTTGAAAGCAAACGAAGGCCCTACCCAGCATTAGTATAGGGTGATTATAAGGTGCTTGCTGAGCATTATGTTAATTCAGTGTGCAATTACATTATGCTGTGCTTATGGGTTATACATAAGGGTAAGGGTCATTTGGCAACATCCTTTAATGTATCCTCTAAGAATGGACCTAGGAATTAAGCAAAGGATGTCAGGGGATGTTGAGTGAATGGGATGCACTCAGTGTATTCAGATTATTTGAGTCTTTTCAGACCACCAAAAATCAGGAGGGAATTTATTGCAGCACTTAAAGTATATGTAATGTTTGCATACTTAAGTAACATGGTTCATTTTTGTTAACTAACCTAAGCCAATTCACATAGGTTTGTCCCCCCCTATAAAATCCAATCCAAAAAGAGCCCATTGAAGGACGATGGGACCCCGATATGGAATCACTCACTTCGAATGTGTTCCTGCGATTTTCCCTGGTTTATATGACTGCTCACAAAGCTGATAAAGCTTACCAAGACATCAGCTGAAATGTGTATTGGCCCACTGCCACTTTTAAGGACACCAAGACAAAGTTTTCACCATAAAATGGACACTACCAAGATTGCATTAAAGTAAAGAAATACATAAAAAAGTTCATAAGTAAATAAATCACAATTTGCTTGAGAGAAACGCACACTATAGTAGTTTTGTAGTTCATTTATGTTAGGCTACACATTATGTGCAAGTTACCGTATTTTTCGGACCATAAGGCGCACTTAAAATCCTTTAACTTTCTCAAAAATCGACAGTGCGCCTAAAAATGCGGTGCGTCTAATGTATGAATTAATTCTGGTTGTGCTTTCTGACCTAGAACCGATTGTAGATGGTACACGGCGCTCATAAATCTGTCAAAACGTTTTAGCACGGCCTTGGTAAGTTACGAAGGCCTTGGTAAGTTACGAAGCTTACGGCCACCGTAGTGCGCAGCATAGCAGGGTAATACGGTATGTGCTTCAGCATTAGGGTACGTCCATTCATTCATTCATTTTCAAAGCGGATTTCAAACACAGCGCTATCAGTCACGCAGTACAACATGGACATAGAGCAGCTGTGAGAGAATTCAATATTACCGAATCAATGGTACGGAAGTGGAGGAAGCAAGAAGACGCCCTGCGCCAGGTAAAGACCAAACTGAGCTTCCGACGGAACTTAAGAGTTTTGTTTCATTTAATGCGTCTTATAATCCGGTGCGCTTTATGGTCCGAAAAATACGGTATGTTGTTAAGAGCATCGTATGTCATTGCTAGACCCTAGGATGCCAGTGAGATACATGTAAAAAAGATTCTTATTTCTCAGGCTTCACCCTCTCCAATTGCTTCATTTGAAAAGCTCTTTCACCAGCAAAAAAAACCACCTCTTGTCTAGGTCTTATGATTCACAGCAACTTATTATTTCAAACATATTCATGAAGCTAATGAGAGTTTGATTATTACTAGTATTTCCATTTCAAAGACTGTAAATGTAGGACTGTACATGTAAATGCCGGTGTGGTGTATGCATGGTGTTTCTCCCCCGGTCCACGTTGGTTTTCGGTAATCTCACATTGCAAAAACATGCACTAGGTCAGCGGGTATTTCTAAAGTGTCCTAGTGTGAATGTGTTTGACAGGTACAGTTCCTGTCACGAATACAGCCACAGTTATGCAATGCATAATGTCTGTTTGCATAAATGTCCATGGTCTGATAAGGTTATTATCCTTATTATTATAGTTAGTATCCTGTTCATCCCAAATATTACCTTGCTAGATACATTAGCTGTTGTAGTACAGAGGCTGTAATGACACATACGACTGCAGCCTCTGGTACAGAAAGTTTTATTAAACATATGCGGCATCAGTGTGAGCAACGTTTGCTGTTGCATTCCTTATAAGCACCGATTTGCTGAGCCGAGTGTGTTGGGTAAAGAAAGGCTGAACAAATCAATGTACTGCACACAACTGTACAGATTTTGCCCATCTTAAACATAAAAAATAAATAAATGTGATGTCAATGTTGATATTGTGGTGCGCTGCCACAAATAAATCAATGTATGTTAAACACTGAGTATTTTGGCCATTTAGTCAATATCGGAACACTCCAGTATCGCATATAGCATTTATAAGCAGGGTATTTAATGTAGTGTTCAGAGATTGTCCAGATCAAATAGCGTGCTAATTTCACAGAACGCATCATGGACGTTAAGCGATGTATAGCTGTAAACAAATAAATAAACAGTTGCTGGGCTGAAAGTGGTGAACAACTCTGCGGAATGGGGTGCTGCACTTATGGGGACAGTCAGTGCAATACTGAGCAACCAAGAGGAACAGAAGCAATTTATCCTTCTGGGTGTGAAAAAACATAGTCATCGGTTTCCAAATCCCACTATGATACTGCATTAAAACTTGAAACTACTGGTAGTGGTATTGCGTCCACCAGTAAAAGGTTCTGTTCTGCAATAACATTTTCTGTATACAGTATTAACTTTACATAGAAATGAAAAGGATTTGGGGTGAGACTGGAAAAATGTTGTTTTTTTCCCCACTGGCACCCTACTGGACACAGCGCTGCCAATGTGCCTTATGAGTTTGTGTGTAGAGAGGACACCATACAGAGAGACAGACATGGAAGCAGGCACAGACAGCCTGACATTTCAGTCAGAGGTGAATCATTTCTCAGATATTTCTGCTACCAAACCATTTATCAGTTGATGACAACAGCCATCATATCACCAAGCTGACCTACCAGCAGCTTAGCGCATTAGCGCCAAGAAATTACAAGAAAGGGTTAGCACTGGTTTTATGCTGGAGTTTGTATACCTGAGGTGTAGTAAGCAATGTGTTACATATTATGATTATACCAGGACAATTTAAATCTATAATAAATAAAAATACTGGTGTGTTCTTGATTCAAATAGAAATCAAATACTCCATCATAATCATATTGTACAGTAAATGGAGAGATTATGTAGCACTAATCTAATTCAATCATTTGGTATGAATGTACTGCTGTCCATGGCCAATACAAAATACACAGACCAGCACTGTATTGTGGATCTTATTGTCACATCACGTTAAAGTCCTATCACCTACAGTGACCTTCACATGATTGGCATCCCTGGTAAAGAATTATCAGCTTTTTTCAATAAGAAATAATTACTTTTAACACAACAGAGATGAGCAGAATGTCTAAGAACTTTCTAGCTTTAATCCATGCTTACCTGTGTCACACGGGTAAATATATGAGATGACACAGATGTCAAATTCTCTTAGTCATTCTTCAAGATGGGAAAGACAAGATAATTAGAAAGTACCAATCAATTGGAACTGTGACAGCCTTGCCGTGGATGAGGACAAAAGTTTATTTTTTCCCCAACACAGATTAAAGGATGGCAAGAGAGTTAAGAATCCCGAAGGATCGCTGATGGAGAAAAACAGAAAAAAATAGCATCTTGGTTTATCCAAGTCTCCAAAACTACCGTCATATGCCACCTCTATGCCAACAGATTATTTGAAAGTCTTACCAAGAAAAAAGTATTTCCTGTTGTCTAACCGAATTGCTAATCGCTACTGAGATTTTGAGTTGAACTGTGCAATATGCTCAGATAAAACAAACAAAAAAAACTTTTTGGCAACTGTGAGACAAAAATTTGGTAATTTATTTATTGAGGAAAATGATCCAATATTACATATTAGTGAGTGGCAAAAGTATTTGGACCTTTGCTTTCAGTATCTGGTGTGACCCCCCTGTGCAGCAATAACTGCAACTAAACGTTTCCTGTAACTGTTGATCAGTCCTGCACAACGGCTTGGAGGAATTTGAGCCCATTCCTCCGTACAGAACAGCTTCAGCTATGGGATGTTGGTGGGTTTCCTCACATTAACAACTCACTTCAGGTCCTTCCACAACATTTGGATTGATCAGGACTTTGACTTGGCCATTTAAAAACATTAACTTTATTCTTCTTTAACCATTCTTTGGTAGAACGACTTGTGTGCTTAGGGTCGTTGTCTTGCTGCATGACCCACCTTCTCTGGAGATTCAGTTCATGGACAGATGTCCTGACATTTTCCTTTAGAATGCTCTAATATAATTCAGAATTCATTGTTCCATCAATGATGGCAATCCGTCCTGGCCCAGGTGCAGCAAAACAGGCCCAAACCATGATACTACCACCACCATGTTTCACAGATGGGATAAGGTTCTTATGCTGGAATGCAGCGTTTTCCTTTCTCCAAACATAATGCTTTTCTTTTAAGCAAAAAGTTCTATTTTGGTCTCATCCATCCACAAAACATTTTTCCAATAGTCTTCTAGCTTGTCCACATGATCTTTAGCAGACAAGCAGCAATGTTCTTTCTCCTCGCAACCTTGTCATGCACACCATTGTTGTTCAGTGTTCTTCTGATGGTGGACTCATGAACATTAACATTAGCCAATGTGAGAGAGGCCTTCAGTTGCTTAGAAGTTACCTTGGGGTCCTTTATGACCTCGCCAGCTATTACACGCCTTGCTCTTGGAGTGATCTTTGTTGGTCGACCACTCCTGGGGAGGGTAACAATGGTCTTGAATTTCCTCCATTTGTACCCAATCTGTCTGACTGTGGATTGGTGGAATCCAAACTTTTTAAAGATGGTTTTGTAACCTTTTCCAGAATGATGAGCATCAAACAACTCTTTGTCTGAGCTCCTCAGATATCTCCTTTGTTCGTGCTATGATACACTTCCACAAACATGTGTTGTGAAGAGCAGACTTTGATAGATCCCTGTTCTTTAAATAAAACAGGGTGCCCACTCACACCTGATTGTCATCCCATTGATTGAAAACAACTGACTCTAATTTCACCTTCAAATGAACTGCTAATCCTAGAGGTTCACATACTTTAATACATAATATTGAACCATTTTTCTCAATAAATAAATGTCTCATTCGTTTAACTGGGTTCTCTTTATCTACTTTTAGGACTTGTCTGAAAATCTGATGATTTTTTATTTGCAAAGTGAGGTTGTACTAAATATTAAATGCAGGGGTGAAAATATATGTGGGATATGTGGCTGTGTTAAAAATAATTCTTTTTCTTATAAATCATTATTTCTGTATGGTAAGAGAAAACTGATATCACTTAAAGGTTATAACTTTTTCAGTGCAAGATTAAGCTAGTTCACCAGAAGGTGAATTTCTTCTTACCCTTTCAACTCTTTACCCGAGGTCCCAATAACTGTGGAAGGAACTGTAAGTTTGTGTTGGATGGTATGCACAGCAGGCGAGACTTCTACAGGTGCATTTACCGTCATGAAACTCCAAATTAATTGATGGTCTCAGCAGCAGAGACCAACAGCAGAAGAGAGACAGGAGGTAGAGAGAATAAAGATATCAACGTTGAAGCTAACATTTAAATATGGCTTTAGGAGTCGACCTGATACATTACACATCAATATTATAATGGATGATCATTTCTCACTTGCAAATGGTCTTGAAGGAGGGTGCTAAGTGCCCTGTTCTGTTTACTTGAACAAACAAATTGACTTGTGTGATACTGAGAGAGAAGTGGGCCACCCCGTCCATTCAGCAAAGGACCAGGTATCTCAAACTCCTGGCCATGAATTCACTCACAAAGAACTCACAATATCTTGGTATCAGGGCAAAGCTTTAGGGTCCATTTTGCAGACTCTTGAAACATCTTTGACAGTGAAGTTGTCTGAAGTGAATTGAGCAGGCATTTTAGCTGAAGAAGGGAACACTTAACACTGAAAAGAAACTATACATATACACACTTCAGCACACCGTGAAATTAATATTGGACAGAACAACACAGACATCACTGTAGGGTCACAGTGACTTGGCAAAACAATAGCTTGCAAAGAGCAGGACAGGACAATGAGGAAAAGAAAAACACATATAAAGGCAGGTAGGGGGAAAAAAGACTCGTCTCCGTTGTGGCTTGTGTTCTCCTTGTGTGACTTCATCACTTCCAGCTTATAACAGTCATTCTTTGCTCCCATTTCCTTCCCTTCTTTTAAAACACAAATAAGATTTCTGTCCATGTCAGAGAGTCTGTAGGATGCAGGTGGCATGCTAGTGCAAAGGAAGGAATTGTTTTTGTTTTGCTAGTTTCTGCTTGCAGTTCAGCTTTAAGCCAGTTTAGCTTTAACCTGCTGGGCACCTAAGCAGGCTCAGATGCTCAGATAGATATCCCACTGACAAACATTTATCCCAGCGATTCTTGGTGAGGTCGGGGCTAGAGCAAATGGTAGACCAGTGTGGTGCTGGTTACCTAGAGGAGGGGCTACTGCATTCAGAGGCGGGGCAACAGAACTGATGGGCGATGTCGTCGTCATCCTCTTCTCTAAGAACCCACAGGACGATCAGAGAAAGGTACAGTAAGGCACCGTGTCAGACACAAAGAGAATGAGTGAGCAAATATAGAACAATGGGAATGAAAGAGGGGACTGAGGAGGAAAGTGCGGATGAACAAGAGATGAGTGCATATGTGAGTACTAGCTATTCACTCTAATATCCCCTAAATTGTGGCATTTTCTCATGTCTTCTTAGATTTCTGCAATGTCAAGGAAATACATAAATATATTAATATGAAGATCTAATACAGTGTTTTCCAATCCAGACAGTGTGAAACAGTACGGTCACTTATTACTACTGATACACCTACTGAAGCGAGAACCTTTGATACCATGTTTTGAGGGTGGTGCCTAGTGATGTACATATAATCTGAGCACTCATTTTGAACCACATTGTTTGTTTAGTTGGTTGATTAACATCGCTTTCAGCATCAATAGCTATTTATGACAGACACAAAGTCACATTGATATACAAGGGGTCTTTGAAACTAGTCATACATATTCAGATTGGGCAAATTTAGCATATTCAGTTAACCTAATGCATGTCTTTGGACTGTAGGAGGAAACAGGAGCACCCGGAGTAAACCCATGCAGAGTCCACGGTCGGGATCAAATCAGGCATGCTGGAGCTGTAAGATGACCGCACTAAGCGAACATGACACTGGTGAAATCCTTATCTGACATAACTAGCACATTTATTAAGATGAGAGTAGGCATAATCGTGGTATTAGGAATAAATAACAAATGCAAGTAATTTATTAATGAGGTTATATTTTGTATCAATGTGAATCCATGGCCTGGTATTTTCTACCTGTGTGCTTGTTTAACCTGCTGTAATAGTAGCTAGCGTACCCAAACAAAGGCAATTGTGGCAAAAACAGAATTTGAGTTTGTGTGAGCTTCGGGGATACTTTTTTTTAATGACCTTTTGATTGCAAATTTATCATAATTACTCAGAGATAAGTCATTCACACACGTATGGCTTAAAGGTTGTTCGGTGGTCTTAAAAGCTGTTCATTTCTACATTCAACATCACTATTTCACTATATATATATATATATATATATATATATATACATATATATAAACAGCTTTTAAGATGTCAGTAGCTACCACCGAGGGTGCGCAAATGCGAATGGTTGAGATCGTAAACTGTTAGGAAGCAAGATGGTGAAGTATGGACCGCCTGGAACACAAACTTGTAAAACACTGCATTAGAGGACGCTAATGTACTTTTATTTTGGCCTTTGGAAAACACAAAGTTGTAATACACATTACAACCAGCAGGGGGCAGCCTTACATCATGAGCTATATCCATTCATACATTTTCCGATAGTAATTCCAACACAGGTGTTCTAATTAATGTAATTATCAAAATGAATGGGATGTCCAATCAGTTCTTTATGTTACATACATGCAGCTTAATTAGTCATTGATTTCCAAATCAAACTGCATTATTACCTCTCAAAAATATGTATTCTATAAATCCTTACACTACAGTAATCATTGAAATAGTGATGTTGAATGTAGAAATGAGCAGATGGCATAGAGAGTGGGCTTATGACTGGATGGGTCATGTAGTGACAGCTTGTGGAAGAATTCAGAGTGGGCTGGAGAGGGTTTGCGTGTGCTAGCATTAGTGTGTGGGTGCTGGGAGTATCGTGTCCATTGTAATCTGTAATGTGTGTGTGTGTGTGATTCATGCCTGATGAGGTAGGAGGTACACTGTTCAATTTGTTTCAACAGATGATATCAGAACACGCGTGTATCATTAAACTAATTTTGTCCCTTGTTGTTCTTGGGGTAGTGCAGTAATTGCTGACAGTGAGTTGGATGGGGCAGATGCAATTAAAGTAACACAATTAAGCTTTCATTTGGAGAGAAGCTCACCTCAGCACCTTTATGGAATCAGCACATTTAGGGATATCATTTTTGGATGGTACACAAAACTAGTGCATACATGTTAGGCAGTAAGAATGCTTTGTCTTAATAGCAACTTAGTATTAGGTATGTGGGTAAATCATGTAATTTTTAAAGTTTTAGCGTTACACGGCATTTCCTGCAATTAAATATATACATGTATATTTATGTATATATGTAAACGAACGTGATGGTGGCTTGCTGTCAATGGCAGCACACATAATGAGCGCTGTGACAACAAATTTCTGTCTGCTAAGTGCCTGGTAATTGTCTGGGCAGTGAAGGTGCCACTTGTGTCTGGATGGTGGACAACAATTATGTGGGAGCTGCTCGTGTTTGTCGGTGGGTCAAACAATCCTCTGGTGGTCTGTCTGGGCTGTCCAGAGACTGTTTGCCTTGTCTGTGTGCCCGAAATCACCTCCCAATATCTCCTAACAGCTAGCTAATTCATCGAAGCAACCGTCCTGCTTCTCTCATCCAACAATGTCTGTCAACTGGGCAAAATGTCTTCAAGTGCATCAACAATCAACGACCTCTCACCAAGAGGTACACTCTCCAAAAATAGCCTCTGAGAGCCTTTTTATAGGGAAGAGGTGGAAGCACTTTTACATCTTCTAGTGGCAAGATCCAGTATCTAATCAGACCACACCTGTAACGCACATCTGCGTGCGTTAATTTTTTAGTCAATGAGTATATATGTCCTATAAATAGTTTTTGCATTTTATAATGAATTGTATTTATTACACTTATTTCTTTATTATACATATTATTGTATGGTAGGGTGGTGCATTAGAGCAGGTCGCCACAGCTCCAGAGATCCCCAGTTTGATCCACTTGGACACCGTCTGTGAGGAGTTTGTACGTTCTCCCCATGTCCACCTGGGTTTCTTCCAGGTACTCTGTATTCCTCCCACATTACAAATATATGCACTGGTGGCTCCAACTTTAAAAACACTTTTCTATTTATATTTTATATAGTTGAACGTCTAGGAACTTTTCAGGCAGTAATTCTGTTTCACTGGAGTATATATGTACTCAACGGACAAAAAGTCAAGTGACTGAAATGCAGAATTAGTTCCTAGAATTTCCTATAGACTGGGATTTTTGCCACACCTGCAATGCAAGCTATGTCCTTCTCACTATGTCCTTTGGCATGCCCAAATGTAATCATTCCTTTTTGCTAATCATCAACAGTTAGGGCAAAAATTAAAAAGTTCCATTCAACTGGAAATGTGACAGACTTGTCTGGACAATTACCCAACTTTATTTTGCCCATACGCACAGTGATATGGTAACAGAGACAAATAAATCCCCCAAGCATCATTGTTGGAGAGTTACAGAAAAATGCAGCACCTTGGGGTTACCAAGTCTCCAAAACTAGCATCAGACACCTCCATGCCAACAGATTATTTGGAAGGCTTGACAGGAAAAAGCCTCTCCTAGGACTTCTCTTAGTTCCTAGAATTAAAAAAAGTCACAGCAGGGGGAAAGGCTTTCTCATACATGGCCCCCCAACTATGGAATAAACTTCCCACTTTCGTTCGAGACTCAGACACTGTCCAAATTTTTAAGTCTAGGCTAAAGACATACCTATTTGCGTAGGCTTTTGACTAGATTTAGACCAGGTTGCATGGCTTGGGTCACTGGGGCCGAGTCTGGAGTCATGTCCTGGTCTGCCTGCCTTGTCCATTAGCCGGGAGTGTCCGAGTGGCGTCTGGCTGAACTGGTGCTTCAGTCCTCGTTATCTTTACTCGTGCATCCTTGCCCTTAAGCTAAGGGCAGAGCTGGGGGTTCATAGTCAAAGAGTTCCTTGGGATCATAGACGTTGGGTTTTGCTGTCTTCCTGCCTCCCGTGTGGTTGCCAATTTCTCATGTGATCCTCTTGTCTGTGTTACCTACCATTTTTCTCTCTCCTCTTCTAGTCTATGCTGCTATAGCTAATGCTGCCGGGGTCCTCATGCTACACATGGGCAATCAGGGATGGTTATAGCACTTGCCTTTATTATAACTAATTACATTTTCTGTTTTCTCTCCGACTGTGTTTCCGGTACCACTCTTCCTCCTCCCACAAATGATGTTCATCCACTGCAGCTTTCATCACGCAAGCTGCTTCCTTCATCAGCTCCATCCCCACCATCGACCCGGGCCACTTAATGGCCGATGGTTCATACTTCACATTTTATTTCGAACTTTGACTCCATGACTTTAGTTTCGTTCTTAGATTTATCATCTACGCCGCCCAAGGAGGTTGGGTCCCTTTTTGAGTCTTGGTCCTCCCAAGGTTTCTTCCTTGCCACTGTCGCCCTAGGCTTGCTCAATTTGGGATTGGACTTAGTTATTAGGAGATAACTTACTGATATAAAGTAAGACGGTACTTGTTTTAGGGTAAAATGTAATACTTGTCAACTTACTGTGGTACAGGCAGAATAAAACACAGTTATGAGGCGTACATGAGAAAATGATTAACTCTGGAGCTTTGCATCAACCCCACATCACACCACCGTGCCATTGATTATGTTCATGTAACTGCACTTAATACTCAGTACTTAGTAATATAATTTTTTTCAGTCATGAATAAACAGACTAAATACGGTATGTTCTACAGTCCTTTCAGTGAAATCTATTCAGTAATTGTTTTTTTTTTGTAATATGTTAATGAGTTAAAAACTGGTTATATTTACTTTCCCTATATTGCAAGCCTACATATAAGCAAGGATTGATTTGGGTGCTATGTTGGATGTTACCTGCTTAACAAACGGCTTAATTATTTGTCAAGAAAGAATTTTGTACCTTGTCTAAACAGTCTACCGAGAGAGATCTTGCATTGGCATTAGGGCACTAAGGTACAGTACTATGCAAAAGTCTTAGGCCACCGTTAGATTAGATCTACAGTACCATTGTTTTAGCAATGATATAATGATCATATATAATTATTCCTCAGTCTCTTTATTAGAATACAACCAGAAAATACAGGAAATTTGTATGCAGTCTTAAACAACTGAAAACATCAGACAAAACAGAATCTATAGGCTACAGTGGCAAGCATTTAGTGTGACCTCCCCTTACACTTGTGCAATGGCAGCATCTGGCAGCTTCATCGAGATGCCAAGCTGACCTATCTATTAGTTTGAAGTACCTTGATTAGGAAGGTTTTTTGGAAAGGTAGCTGCCAAGAAACCACTTTTTTGGAAGAGGAACAGGATGAAAGGGCTAAGCCAACAATACGTTATAGTCATCACACCATTGCTAAAACAACACATCTAATGATGGCCTAAGCACAGTACTATATGCTGAAGTTCCTAGTTTATGGCTAGTCTGATTTGTATGTGCAGAGGAGGAAAGATGAGGAACGGAAAAAACAGGTGGAGTGGAGGATGTAGGGTTGGGGGGGGGGGGAGTGAGCTTTGGGGGCACAGGCCCTTACCTTGCCTGCTCCGGATGCCGGGCAGGGGGGAGGGCATGGCATGGAGGCTTGGGCAGAAGGAGCCGCGCAGGGCAGCAGTACTGGTGCTGGCTCGAGTGGCTGTTTGCGGTCAAACTGGTGTGGAGAGAGGTAGTAGTAGTAGTAGCAGGAGGAGAAGTAGCAGTAGTGGTGGTAGGTTTGGTACAACTAGTAGTACAGGTGGAATAGGATGGTGACCTGACAGAGAGAGAGAGAGAGAGAGAGAGAGAGAGAAAGAGAGAGGTAGAGAGAGAGAGGGGGAGAGAGCGAGAGAGGAAGAGAGAGGGGGAGAGAGCGAGAGAGCGAGAGAGGGAGAGAGACGTGGAGAGAGAGATTGAAAGAGCATAGAAAGAGAGAGCAGAAAGAGGGAAGACACCAGAAAAGAGAGAGAAAAAAAGAGAGAAAAAAGTCAAGAAAGAAACAAAAGGAAACAGACAACAAAGACAGCCACATGCATACAATACAAACACTTTAGCAGCAGCAGTAGCAGCACAGTTAAGCAGCACTATGTAGAGTTATGTGGTATTAGAAACTTTGTAAATGGAGTTATACAGACACAGAGTTATGCAGTTATGTAAAGTTATATAGTCTCGACCTTAAACAAATGTTGCTTTTACATACATAACACATTCACCGCTACTCACCGCATGTGAAAAAAGTTAACAAAATGCTACTACTGATGAGAAAACATCACAGAACACATGCATTAGGTATAAAATCTTCAACAATGGATGGGGTACAGTGTTGTATGAATAATAATCCCCTTACAAATGAACTGGGCAAATTATGGAACTATTTGTCATGAACACTAAAAGGCACAAAATTCTCAACAGATTAAATTCACAAAAGCACGAAAGAAATATGCAAACAGAAGACAAAATGTTCAGCAATAAAAAGGAGAAATTCTGTACTGATAAATCGAGAGGAAATGTCTGATACAAAGCGTTAATCAAACCTCAGGTTGAGCAAACTAATTACATGTTTATTTAAAGCCTTGAGTGCATAGTAATTACATTTAGACACATGCACCCACACCTTGCTGTAATTAAGTCTTGGCTTCAGTTGCATAAATGCATAACAAGCTATGGGATCCAGTACTAATTTCAGTAACCCATATATAAATAAATATTATGGAACAGCAAATATTCTGAAATTACTTTTTATTTTAAAAATACTTTTCTAAAATGCTGATGTGTAGGTTTGCATCTGTAGATAAAGATCTGTAGATTAATAGAAAACTAATGGTCACATTTAAACTTACTAAATCATGCACTGGTTTATGTAACTGCTTTTAAGTAGAAAACAAAACCTTGAATACACTTGCTTTGTCTACATTTGGAAAAGTGCGACTAGCTACTTTTCAAATATATACATATTTATGGATTGAATATTTGCAACATTCAAACAGTTGCTGACAGTAAGTGCTTTGTTTTGTCTTTATTCCTGCTCTAATTAGATCTATGTCTCGCTATAGATCATTTAAACTACTATTCCATGCTAAACACCGACATAATAAATACGTCAAGAGCAGCACCAATAGCTAAAGCAGACACAAAGACACACAGAGGGAGAGGGATATAGAGAGAAAGGGATATCAACTTAAGCCTGGGACATAAGCAACGGAAATACAAACTCAAAAAATTAGAGAGCACAGAGGGGAAAGTACAGTGATGAGAGTAAAAACCATAGAGAGAAAGGGAAGGGAGAAATAGAGGGGTAAATGAGTGTGAATGAGGAAATCGATGACTAGGTGGGCAGAGGGGAGAGATGGACAGATGCAAGGGCAAGAAATGAGTTTGTTTGAAAGAGTGTGTCCATGTGCTGGCCAGTTGCAGAAGTGGAACATCCTTGGTTTGGCTTGTGGAGAGAATGCAAGAGATTTCATGTGGATAAACAAAGCCATCTAGACAAATTAGCCGGCCATTTTGTGTAATCTTCTCTCTCTCTCTCTCATGGCATTTTAAATTACTGGACAGGGACAGCTCATATTAGAGCCTTCCTCCTTTCACACTGCACCAGCCACCACAATTGTTCCCCATCAACCATCTTTGGGATGACCTTATTCCTATTAGTTCATTACGTTACTTGGCAGTTGTGATGTCATGGAGGATTTAGTGATGAGCCTTCAAAATAAGTTCACTTGAATAAGCTGAGACCTTTACCTTGGAAGAAAAGGATATATGGACGGTCTCCTTAGTGTTAGAAAGACGTCTGTACATGTCAAACTGCCACGACCAGTCCACACATGCACACACAAATGCACTTATATTTTGGGAAGCTAAAACAGAAACTACAACCACTCCTACAGTGAGAAATATTGACCCCAGATGACTACAGTGCATAAAATCTAGTCGTTGCTCAAGGCCCAGTTTGAAATAATGGCACTCCTGATAATAAAATACTGATATTACTTAAACAAAGTTTCAAAAGGATTCATTGCATTTAATGTAACCTTACCAACAAGTGCTGCTATTCGAAGATTTCAATTTCATATTTACTGTTCCGGCTCAGTCTCAAAGCTAAGTGATGATGACATTGCTATAGGTGCTATTGAGTTGTGCCACCATGGTACTACTTTAAAACTACTACCATTAACTAGTTGTGCAAAGTTGATATTTGTATTATATGGCCAAAAGATGTACCCTTCTAATATTTCAGACAGACTAACTGCATTCAAGTTCATAATATGAATGGAATCTCCATAGAAAACCAGTGGCAGTAAAATGGATTGTGATAAACAGTGACCCTCGGTAGGTCACTTTTATAGACTTCCACCTCCCCAACAAGTCAGTTCATCACATATACGTGTGTGTGTGTAAAAAAGTTAAGCCTTAAAGCTGCCCTCTTACACAACGCCAAAGTCCACCCTTCAGTGCCCATATGTGCTACACATGAAAAAAAAACTTACAAAAACATGCAACTGTTATTGAAACACAAGGAGTACAATAATTATAACTTGGAACATCTAAACACATCACCGCAAAGAAGAACGCAGCTCAGATATAAAATTTTTGTGTTTTGAACAAAAGAGCCATGCTAAAGTGTCACATTACAAAAAAGAACCGGTAGCTCTGTAACCATCTTATTCAGAAAAGTGTGGCACACAAACAACTTGCTGACCCAACAAAGATATTTACATTTTCATTTTTACATTTACAGCATTTAGCAGACGCCCTTATCCAGAGCGACTTACAATTGATACAATCTTACAATCCAAGCAATTGTGGGCTAAGGGCCTTGCTCAAGGACCCAACAGTGGCAGCTTGGCAGAGGTGGGATTTGAACCCTGGACCTTCTGGTCCATAGTCCAGTACCTTACCCGCTAGGCTACCACAGTCCCACCAGATATTTCTGGCTCTTCTTCAAATAAATCTCAGACTGATTAAAAAATCGTGAAAGCAAACAAACAAAGATGGTGATGGATGTTACTACTTGAGACAGATGTTTCCAAGAATAACTGATGCCAAGATTATAGAATTCATTTATGTTGGTCCACAGATCAGAGAGGTCATCAATGACCAGGAGTTTGAAGATCTGCTCATGGAGTCAGAGAAAACAGCGTGGAAGGCAATTCAAGTTGCTGGACATTTTCTTTTCAACTACAGGGCACCATGCTGAACTGATTGAAAACATGGTTAACGCATACAAAACCATACAGTGCAACATGTAATTGAAAATGTATTTTCTGCATTCACACTTGGACTTCTTCCTGTTGATCTTGGTGCAGTGCTTGGCAAAAATGGTGAAAGGTTTCATTAGGACATTGCGACCATGGAAAAGCGGTATCAGGGCAACTGGAATAAATGAGTGCAGGCAGACTATTGTTGGACATTGACACGAGAGGCACCAGATGCTGAGTGCAAATGAAAACCAGCTGCAAAACATTTTAAGCTCAGCTGAACTAAGACAAAGTGTGAGCATCACTATGCAAGTAAGCACAACACTATTCAAATTCATTCACTATTCACATACATTTATTAGTTTTCCAAACTCCTTCATGACACATACATTCATTCTTATCCGCTTGGTCCTGGACAGGTTTGCAGGAGAGCCGGGGCCTAGCCGGCGGCATAGGGCGCAAGGCAGGAACAACCCTAGACAGGACACCAATTGATCGTAGGGCACACACACAAACAAACAAACAAACAAACACACAAACACGAGGCACTATACAGACAACAATTAACCTAACACGCATGCCTTTGGACTGTGGAAGGAAACCGGAGTACTCGGAGTAAACCCACTTGTACACGGAGGATTTATGTACAACACAGTATCCTGTAACAACTGGTTACTGATGTCAGCTTGAACCGGTCTGGCCATTTTCCTCTGACCTCTGACATGAATAAGGCATTTTCGCCCAGAGAACTGCTCTCACTGGATGTTTTCTCTTTTTAGGACCATTTTATGTAAACCCTGTGAAAATCCCAGTAGTGTCTGAAATACCCAAACTAGCCCATCTAGCATCAACAACCATGGCGCATTCATTAACAAAAAAATAAAATAAAATAAAAAAAAAAGGGCATATGCCAGAAGGTACCAATTTTTAGTATCTGATCCTTGAACTCAGAACTGTTATGGTTGCTATGGTGATATGAACAAATACTTAAATATCATTAGGAACTCCCTGTCAATTGCGATGCAAGTCGTGAAAATTTATGGAAAATGATCTTATCTTAGCAATTTTCTTTACACTATCATTAACCCTAACAGTATTACCAAGATACAGCTGTTATTTTATATGCAGTCACCATCATTTAAAAATCAGTTTCTTGACAGTTCTACTGTTCAGGATAGACGTCTTAGTCTATATAATTACTGTCAGTCAAGCTCTGATAGGAATGTATATCTGTACTTTCTAACTTTCCTCTATCATTTTCATCCTTATTAATTCACTATTCATTGCCATGCAAATTTCCTTGTCTATTTCTCTCTCGCAGCACTTGCATACCATTCCTTTCCTTTCCTTTTTCTCGCTCTCACTCTGTCAATCGCCCACATGCTTCTTCACATAAACGCACTTGTGATAACTCTCCACGTTCCCACAGCAACCATTCTCTAGCTGAAACCCAGGAGAGGCAGAGGAAGCTAGAGCGCCAGAGAGAGAAAAGTGAAGGACAAAACAGAAAGAAGGACAAGGGTAGAAGAAAAATGGGAAGAGACAGGTAAAATTGGTTCTATATTGGTGGCTTGGTGGATAAGGTACAGGACTAGGGAAGAGGAAGGTCCAGAGATCAAATCCCACCTCTGCTAAGCTGCCACTGTTGGGTCTTTGAGCAAGACCTTTAGCCCACAATTGCATGGATAACTGCTAAGATTGTATCAGTTGTAAGTCGCTCTGGATAAGGGTGTCTGCTAAATGCCGAGATGTAGATGTAGATACGTTAATAAATGGGGCCATTACATCTACTGGCCATAAACATTGATGTTTACTGCTGGCACAATGCACATGCCAGCATATAAAGGGTATCCCCTAGGACATGAAGCATGAGCACAATGACGTACCCTCACAGCCACCTTTCAAATCAGCTCCGCACTGTCCATCTGATTTCACTCCAATCAGCTATCTCTCTACTAGCCAGACACAATGTCAAACCGAGCCGCAAGGAAATGTCACCACAGTTCAAGTGGCCCGTCAATTTTACTTTGTAAAATGTATTCAGTTAAATATTTCTGAAAGTGTTTATTGACAAAAAGCTTGTCAGCTCATCCACCATTTCATTTTCATGTGACAGATGCATGTAACTTATTGGCAGAATTCATGGAGTGGACAGAATGGAAAGCATTATTTTCATCATCTTGCTTCCACATTATCCATCAGGAAATATGGGTCCACCAAAAAATCATCTAAGCCAATGACTCGAGCGCAAGTGGATACTCAACATACTAGCAGCCTGATTGGAAGATGGCACCAAGGCATGGGTTAAAAGTTTTTAATATCTAAAAGTCAACTTTTTTTTTTAATAGAACCAGTACTGTGTTAAGTTTAGTGACAGTTACAAACAATTATATCATAATCATAATATAATGAACATCTGTTACAAAGATCGAATATGTTGGGTTAGTTAAACAACACTGTCTTGATTGTGATAATGATTATACATTAATTTATTTATTCTTTCATCTTTATTACCTGCAGTCTGGGTTGCAGTGAGTCGGAAGCCAGAAATCACTGGACACAAGGCAAAAATTTATGGTTACTGCACTTTGGAGACACCCTTATCCAGATTAACTTACAGAAATTGTTTGTATTCTCTGCAGCAGCTAGTACAAAGTGGTTAACATATTCTGGACAGGTCCAGTCCATCACATGTATGATATAGATCAGCTTATTGGTTAAGTTTACATATATCAGGCTTTGTTGTCTCATTAAATCAAGAGCTTTTGAAATTACCGTATTTTTCGAACCATAAGGCGCACTTAAAATCCTTTAACTTTCTCAAACATCGACAGTGCGCCTAAAAATGCGGTGCGTCTAATGTATGAATTAATTCTGGTTGTGCTTTCTGACCTACAACCGATTGTAGATGGTACACGGCGCTCATAAATCTGTCAAAATGTTTCAGCATGGCCTTGGTAAGTTACGAAGCTTATGGCAACCGTAGTGCGCAGCATCACGGAGTAATATGGTATGTGCTTCAGCATTAGGGTGTGTGCATTCATTAATTCATTTTTGAAGCGGATTTCAAACTCAGCGCTATCAGTCACGCAGTACAACATGGACATAGAGCAGCTGCGAGAGAATTCAACATTAACGAATCAATGATACGGAAGTGGAGGAAGCAAGAAGACGCCCTGCGCCAGGTAAAGAAGATCAAACTGAGTTTCTGACGGAACTTAAGAGTTTTGTTTCATTTAATGCGTCTTATAACCCGGTGCGCTTTATGTATGAAAATATACCCGTTAGCAGCCGATCGTTGATATTGCGTCTTATAATCCGATGCACTTTATGGTCCGAAAAATACGGTAATACACTTTGTTTCTAACAGTGTTCTTTCTCTTCGTCTCATATATGGTACAGACAAGCAAAACTAAACAAAAGATCACTACACTAGGCCTACGGTAAATGTAACTGCATGTTATTGCTTATATACTATCTATATAATAATATTTTTCATGCTTTACCCTCACTTTTCTTGTTATCTGGCACCTATCCTGGAGAACACAGAGAGCAAGCGTAAATCTGCCCTGGATGGGATGCACCAGGATATCCCCTACCCGATCTTCCCTCAGACGCAGCCAATTATGCCTGAATGTTATGGGCAATCCAGCTGGAAGGCACCAACGGGACTTGAACAAGGGTTACCGCAGTGGTAGGCTAGCATGTTAGGCCACTACAGTACATATATACTATAATGTCAATTGTATTTATTCACTAATTGGATTTATATTTATTTATTAAAATGTCCACTCATTTTTTAATCAAATGCCTCATTTAGCTGCATCTCATTTGGACACTTCAGAGGGATAATGAGGCAGTGTGGATAAGTCACTCTCAGAGGCATCCAAACTCACCCCTACCTCCACAGTAACTGGCCTGTAACAGCTAAGAAGACAAGTGAGTAGATCTTAGCGTAAGCTGCCCCTGCTGTGCATATTTGACACAGGTAAGTGGTCGGTCAGTACTATCATAATAAACCACATGCTACTCTACTACTTAGAGATGTACCTAATAACACTGAATAGCATGGAAGAAGTTCATTTTTGTTCATAATTTACCTTAAAATGGTAAATTGCCATGTTTTATATTCATCACACAAAGTTGCATACTTCAAGTTTTTTTTTTTTTTTGATCATTATAGCTTACAGCTCAGAATTTTTCATAAGAAATAAATAATGTACATACAGAAAAGTATGTTCATTGATACACTCAACACTTGGTTGGGTCTTTTTTTTTAACCACAAATGACTGCCTCAATGAGGCATGGCACAGAAGCTATCAGCCTGATGCACTGCTGAGATGTTACCGAAGCTCAAGGTTGCTTTGATAGCAATCTTCAGCTGGCCTGTATTGCTGGGTGGAGTGTTCCTCATCTTCTTCTTAATAAAACCCCATAGATTCTCTATGGGGTTCAGGTTCAGCAAGTTGGCTGGCAATCAAGTACTGTAATATAATGATCATCAAACCATTTTATAGTACTTTTGGCATGTGAGCAGGTACTAAGTCCTCCTGGAAAAGGAAATCAGCATCTTCATAATGCTTGCCAGCAGATGGCTGCATTGACTTTGGACTTCATAAAACACAATGGACCAAAACTAGCAGATGACATGGCACCATAAACCATCACAGACTGTGGCAGCTTCACACTGGACTTCAAACACCTTGGAATCTGTGCCTCTCCACTCATTCTCTAGACTCTAGGACCTTGATTTCTAAATGAAATACAAAATTTACTTTTATGTGAAAAGAGGAATTTGGACCACTGAAAAACAGTCCAGTTCCTTTTCTCCTTAGCCCAGTTAGGATGCTTTTTGACATTTTAGTGGCAGTTGTAACCCCTTTCCTGGAGACATCTTTGCATAGTTGCTTTTATGTACTGATAACAGCCTCAGTCCATTCATTGTGAAGCTCTCCCAATTTCTTAAATTTACTTTTCTTGACAACTGTCTCAAGACTGCGGTCACTCTGCAAACTGCCAGCTCTTTCAGAAATGCCCTTCTGTGGTGTACCCTCCTTGTGGAAGGTGTCAATGATCGTCTTATGGACAACTGTAAAGTCAGTCATCTCAATGATTGTGATTATGATTGTGTGTGCTGAACTAGACTGTGAAATAAACAGTATTTATATTATTTGAATGGCAATTTAATCAAACTCAAAATTAAATACTCTAATAACTGAGATACCGGATTCTGATTTTCATGAGCTACAATCCATAATGATCAAAATTAAAACAAGAAAAGGTTCATAAAGTGTCTCAGTGCGAGTGAATAGGTGTGTACAGTAATGCTTGAAGGTTTGTGAACCCTGTAGAATTTTCTATGTTTCTGCATAAATATGACCTAAAACAACATCATATTTTCACACAAGTAATAACAGTAGATAAAGAGAACCCAGCTAAAGAAATGAGACAAAAATATTATACTTGATAATTTATTTATTGAGGAAAATAAACCAACATTACATATTAGTGAGTGGCAAAAGTATCTGGTGTGACCCCCCTGTGCAGCAATAACTGTAACTAAACATTTACTGTAACTGTTGATCAGTCCTGCACACCGGCTTGGAGGAATTTTAGCCCATTCCTCCGTACAGAACAGCTTCAGCTCTGGGATGTTGGTGGGTTTCCTCACATTAACTGCTCACTTCAGGTCCTTCCACAACATTTCGATTAGATTAAGGTCAGGACTTTGACTTGGCCATTCCAAAACAAACTTTATTCTTCTTTAACCATACTTTGGTAGAACGGCTTGTGTGCTTAGGGTCGTTGTCTTGCTTCATGACCCACCTTCTCTTGAAATTCAGTTCATGGACAGATGTCCTGACATCTTCCTTTAGAATTCTCTGATATTCTTATGCTGGAATGCAATGTTTTCCTTTCTCCAAACATAACGCTTTTCTTTTAAAACAAAAAGTTTTATTTTGGTCTCATCCATCCACAAAACATTCTTCCAATAGCCTTCTGGCTTGTCCACGTGATCTTTAGCAAACTGCAGATGAGCAGCAATGTTCTTTTTGGAAATCAGTGACTTTCTCCTTGCAACCCTGCCATGCACACCATTGTTGTTCGGTGTTCTTCTGATGGTGGACTCATGAAAATTAACATTAGAAAATGTTAGAGAGGCCTTCAGTTGCTTAGAAGTTACCCTGGGGTCTGCCAACTATTACAAGCCTTGCTCTTGGAGTGATCTTTGTTGGTCGACCAGTCCTGGGGAGGGTAACAATGGTCTTGAATTGCCTACATTTGCTGACAATCTGTCTGACTGTGGATTGGTGGAGTCCAAACTCTTTATGGTTTTGTGACCTTTTCCAGCCTGATGAGCATCAACAACTCTTTTTCTGAGGTCCTCAGAAATCTCCTTTGTTCATGCAATGATACACTTCCACCAACGTGTTGTGAAGAGCAAACTTTGATAGATCCCTGTTTTTTAAATAAAACAGGGGGCCCACTCACACCTGATTGTCATCCCATTGCTTGAAAACACCTGATTCTAATTTCACCTTCAAATGAACTTCTAATCCTAGAGGTTCATGTAGTTTTGCCACTCACTAATATGTAATACTGGCTAATTTCCCTGAATAAATAAATGGCCAAGTATAATATTTTTGTGTCATTTGTTTAACTGGGTTCTCTTTATCTACTTTTAGGACTTGTGAAAATCTGATGATGATTTAGGTCATATTTATGCAGAAATATAGAAAACTCTAAGGGTTTCACATTGCCCTGCAATGGACCTTGGTCGTGTCTACAGTTGGTCCCTGCCTGCCTGCCCACCATGAAGAGTGAGTGAGTGACCAACAGTAATATTTTACATAAACCTGCAGTATAGCAGCGTGACATCAAAACATATAGCATTACCTTCAAGTCTAAATTCCACAACACACTATAAAGCCATGTACCATTTTATAACTGAATTACACAATTAACAGTTGGGCAGAACTACACACCAATAAATAAGAATACAAATCAGCTGCTCATCCCCATTTCAAAGAAAGCTTCCTTAGTAGAACTGGATCTTGGTGACTGACAGCGAGATATCTATCTGCTGCTGCTGCCAGCCCAGCAACTGACCTTGCGCAGCGAACAGGTCCATGATACACACAGCTACTGCTGCCTCCATTGCTGGCAAATTTTTCTTTCGTGATTTGGAGGAAATAGGAGGCAAATGCAGAGAGCCAATTCAGAAATGCTGAAACAATCTGAGGCACAAAATGGAGTAGATTCAATGTGAAACACAGTCCAGAATGTAAAAAATCAGAGGGCCAGTATAACCAGGCAATATTACCAAAAACACAAGGCAAAAAAGTGTCCAAATAAGCAGAAATCAGTGCTTCAGAACGAGTGAGTGACAGTGCTAGGGACTGTGGTAGCCTAGTGGTTAAGGTACTGGACTCTGGACCAGAGGGTCCAGGGTTCAAATCCTGCCTCTGCCAAGCTGCCACTGTTGGGTCCTTGAGCAAGACCCTTAACCCACAATTGCTTGGATTGTAAGACTGTATCAATTGTAAGTCGCTCTGGATAAGGGCGTCTGCTAAATGCTGTAATTGTAAATGTAAATGTAAATGCTAGAGTGAAGTGTGCTGGGAGATGGAGTCCTGAAGTGATGGAGTCATGGTGAGGCTCTCAGTGCCATAATGTATAACATGCTTTCCTTCTTTCTGGCTTTTCTTTTTGTTTTGTTTTTTGTTTTGTTTTTTGGTTAGTGGTTGGTTGAATCTGTGGATGCGGTACCAGCGAATTAGGAGGGCCTAGTGGACTTTATCATTAATCTTTTGAGTTGGTGTTTTGGACTGTGTATTATCCGAGCTTGCTAGGGGCGCATCTGCAATAAGGGGCTAACCGGTTACTGCTTAGCTCATCCCAGCAGTTCATGAACTGACTCAGCAGGTAAACCAGGTCACATCAGGTCACAATCTGTTCAGCTAGCCCCAGCACCCCCAGCGCTTCCTGCTAGCACCTGGTCCAGCTCCCAGGAGTGTTTTTGACATTGATTCTGCTCAGCTCTTTTGTGCCTCTGCTCGTTTTTTGCATAATAGCACATTATTGTATTGGTTCTCTGCATTCGCCTCCCATTTCTGCCAAATCAGTACAAATTTAAACAAGGCTTTAATGTTAAGTTGGCACAAACAATGCAAACACAGATATGAAAGGTGAAATTTGTTGCTTTCGTAATCATAAAGAAAACAACACACAATAATAACAAAATGCTGCGTTTTACATTTGAGTTATTTAACCATCGTCATCTTTCCTATGCCTGAATAAAAGCAGTTATTTCTTTACAAATTTACTCAGGTAAATGTAAATAGTATCCCAAATTAAAATTACTATAGGAAGAAATTGTTTTTAAGTTACTTAAGTAAATGTAACAGAGAAATTGCAGTGCATTACTGCCAACTTCTGCACACTGGTTATGATTAAACTTAATTTACAGGTTCAGATTTTCATTTCTTAATGCACACATACAATTTCATTCCAGACCATGTATTTTTCCGGTTAATTGGGTTCATGTTTCTCTTGAAAGTCAACAAAATAGAACTGTTTGCTATGCAGTTCACATACAGGTAAACTTTTGTCCAATAATACTAAGACTAAAAAAAACAAAATTATTTTTCTTAATTTCTGAATAAACATACTCTTGTACCCCCTGCTCACTTTATTTATTAGCTGTAAATGAACATCATAGATAGGATGGAAGTGGACGATGTAGGTAGAGGCAAGATGCCCTCTGATATTATGATGTACACAACTTCAATTTGTAAGCTATAATTTTCAAATTACATAGCATGTTAATGTATTATTAATACACTATATGTTACATGGAAAATAAGAAAACAGGAGATAGCCGGCATCAACGGTATTTTAGTCTAAGAAAAAGGTATTCAAGTAGAACCCAAATGTTGCCCACAATACACAGTACTGGTACTCCCTGCCTGATTTTACTATGGGGATGCGTCCCGACAAATCTATCATACTGAATTCATCGTAATCCGAGGAGTTTAATATGTAATGTCTATATCATAGCACAGAGTACATTAAACATGCTAAAAACATGTCCGCGACCGGCTTTTCTTGACAAAATTTCCAAAAGGTACAGAGAGTACCTGTAATGGAATATCTCCCAGGCTTAGACAGGATAATGTATTGTTGTGGGGTAACTGCAGTTGCTTCTGTGTTGCAATGTGAAGGAAGCTTATTGTAGGCCGATACAAAGCTCCTCTCCCCAAGCAATTTTTTGGCACTGTAGCCATTTGGAGAGCAAGTGCATGCAGCCAGTTAAGCAGGGAAAGAGGCTTTTATGGAGGGCTGGATGAAATTGTGTCTGCAATTTCATTAATCATGGCCAACACTTTAATACATTCCTTTTGTTAATAATGAAGTGACAACGGTGAAGCATAAAAGACAGGACAATTTGTTGTAAAGCACTGGAGCTGGAACAGAACAATTCAATTTGCATATCAATAAGAGCACAGCTGAATGGAAAGCATGGACAAAAATGGGGCAAACGTAATTATTTTTAAGAGTGACATTATTTTGTTTTTGTCCTTTATGTGGTACAGCCTTGTCCTACTGCCTTGTATGGCAATAACGTGTGCTGCACAATCACTGTGTCCACGGTGAAGAGTAAGACATGTGTGCAAGACAGCTCCTACTGTACTTTATGTACAGAGAACCAAAAAGACAAAATTACAGTATCTGTGTGTAACCTTTTCTTTTTAGCAGTGAAGCTGATCAACTGGAATTGCCACAAAAGACCATTATTGATCCTTCATATGAGTGATATATTTATATCTGAAGATGTCCTAAACCTATCACAGAGTAAAGCTGCCTATTACACTTCAGCTTTGCATCAGAGTAGCACGCCAAAAAGATGACTGCAGCACTTAAACTGCTTGCAAAGCCCTGAGTCCAGAACTGCAGGGATTCTTGGTCGAGTATTGGCTGAATCCCTAATTACACACAGAATTAAAAAACAGCCAGCTTATGAACATCTCATATGCCACCTGACATTTCAACTAGATTACCCCCCCACACACACACACAAAGCCGCATAACTACTCGCGTCATACTGAATCAGCAAGTAGATGCACCACCTCAACCAAACAAATACATATACATATTTTTACAGTTCAACCATCACTACAGCAACAGCTAATGGGACAGATCATGAATGACACACATGCTTAGATAATGCCTTGGTAAGTTATGCAAGTCTAGGTTTTTCAAGCTTATGGCACAGGATTCTTGAAATGTCTCAATATGACCACGACCTTTAACATGCCAGACTCTTTATTATGCCAGGCTAGATGTTGGTGCTCCTGCACAAAACGTAATTAGTCATTATAATCAATGGCATGTGGCACCATTTTAGGAATAACAGGCTAGTCCATCTATACACAGATCAACACAGGCCTGCATATTGCTAACCTACTACGCTATAGATCTTTCCTATGTCGGACGAGAGGATAAGAGGATGAGGAACAAGAGATTTGAAAGAGTGAGTACTGACCTGTCTTTGTTGAAGTCTCCATCTGGCCTACAGATCCAGTGAGGTGAGCAGTGGTGGGAGAGAGACAGAGAGAAACACAAGCACAGAGAGAGTGTGGAAGACAGAGAGAAACACAAACACAGAGACAAATGTGGGGAAAAGTGTCAATAATTGAACACAAAGAGCACAAGAAAAACATTAGTATCGTACTCTAACCTATGTAAGTTTGACTTCATAATAGCTTACTTCTATTTTCTTAGAATTGTGTATTAACCGCCAAAATGTTAGTAAGGTGCAATGCATTTATGTGACTTTCACTTTAACTCATTAATGTGTAGCCAGAATGGAACAGTGACTGATAGTGCTGCTGACATCACACAACATGATGAAGTGTTAAAAGATTATCATCACTGATATCTACATCGAACTCACTCTGTCTCAATGGGGCAATTGCAAAGATAGAAACGTGACATTTGAACTAATATTGACTTTCAAAGTGTCTCACTGCCTTCACAAGTCTAGCTTCAGAGCAATAAAACTGATTTCTTGTCATGTACCTCTTCTGAGAAAAGAATAACAATTAGTGGTTGAACGATTAATCGCCCGGTGCCATTTTGAGATAATCTACATTGTTCGATGCCTGCTGTCACGAGACAAATATTCAAAAACAGTGTACAAAATGCAGAGAAACTGTTTCCCGCATTACAACTTGCAGTTCATGAATTGGGACTACTGAGTGACTAAATACTAAGAGATGCCAAAAGAACATTCAGTGAGGGTGGGGCCATTTATGAGAAGATGAGAACTTTGTTTCCAGCATTAGAACTTGCTGTTCTTAACTGGGACTGGGATTAAAACAACTACTCAAACATTGTTTATTTTTTGCAAGAATTTACACAATTTCATGGTTTTTTTTCCCCAGAAACAAGAAGATGCTTAAATAAATGTTTATTTAAGTTCAGCAATTTTGTCTGTCATTTATTATGTAATTCTGACCGTGCTGTGATTGATGATGAGTCGCTTAATGTCCACGATATGTTCTCTGATTCTGCGATGAATCAGTATGGACATTGTCTGCACCCCTCTGCATGGCTGTGGTGGACAGGTAACCAGTGGGTATAGGCACCATCACCAGCTCCAACCACTACAAGGCTCCATCAGCATTCTTCATACTGAGAGGTCCTGCTTCGGCCTGCTCCAGATGTCAGGCACCCAATTCAATGCCTGCCTTGCTTCACCAGCATAACCCAGTCATCTCTAGAGAAATTTGCCTCGCAGAGCCCCATCTTCTGTTATGAATTCTCTCGTTGTTATGAACTGCCCAGTAACTTATCGTCTGACTATGCCAACCTTGCCAAGGCTTTTATCAAACAAAGGGCCATAGAACTACCTTCTCACAGATCTTATGACTGCGCGATCAAGCTCCTTGGAGGAACCACACCTTGTTCCCAGATCTATCCACTTTTCCCGGCAAAGACCAAGACCACATATTACTACATTTCTGAAGCTATCACTAATGCCTTGGTGATGCCAGAGGTCAGAGGAGAATGGCCAGAAAGGTTCAAGCTGATAGAAAGGCAACAGTAACTCAAAAAACTCTTATACAACCAAAATATGCAGAAGAGCATCTCTCGTCGAACCTTGAAGCAGATTGGCTACAGCAGCAGAAGACTGCACTGGGTGCCACTCCTGCAGCTAAGAACAGGCAACTGAGACTATAAAATGCATGGGCTCACAGAAATTGGACAATAGAAGATTGGAACAATGTTGCCTGTCTGATAAGTCTCAATTTCCGTTGTGACATTCGGATGGTCAGAACTTGGCAGAAACAACATGAACTAATGGATACATGGTTCAGGTTGGTCATGGTGTAATGGTGTGTGTAATATATTATTGGAACACTCTGGGTCCCTTAATACTTAACATGTCAATTAGGACCAATATCCTTCAGGAATGTTTCCAGTGCCTTGATGAATCCATTCCATGAAGAATTAAGGTAGTCCTGAATGCAAAAGTGGGTCCAACCCCGAATACCAGCAAGGTGTACCTAATGAAGTGGCTGGTGAGTGTATAATTTCTGCAATAATTTCTTAAATCAATGCAATACAATGGGTTAAGTCATCACTTTTACAAAAAACACTATGAAGGATTATAAGAAATTACACAGGAATTTGCTGGAATTACTAAGAACAGTTGCTGTTACACCAATGGTAGTACCATACCTGTTTAATCAAATTCAAAGTTAGGGGCAGGGCGTATATGGCAGCACAGAGCACAAGCAGAAAGATGGCCCTGGTCTCTGGAGTATTCAATCAACTACTCTGCACTATTCCTCAAACGATATTCTACCTCCACTGCTTAGATGTGATAGGGCTTTATAATACATCACCTCAAACAAAAAGATGGTCATTTTTTGACAATATTTTGCCACAGTGTCAGGCAAGAGAACTAGATGGATATGCAGACAGGTCTGTTTTGTATGCTTTTACAAGGTCAACACTACATGCCAAAGTAAAAGCGTGATATGATAAATATTACGCTATATGACCAAAACTACATAAACTTCCAATCTAATAAATCATTTTCATCATAAGATACACACACTACTACAGTTTTATAATATGAGGCATACAGTCTCATACAGGTACACAATCTCCATAGATAAATATTTGGCAGCAGTATGCATTGTACGGAACAGTGCAGTAAATCTCAATATAACACTTTCATACAGTTGCACAACTATTGGCACCCCTGTTAATATGAGTAAAATGGGATATAAGAAATTCACTGTAAAAATGAGAACAATCCCACCTTTAATTGAAGTCAATTGAGTCTGAGAAAAAAAGCCCATGTCTACAGTCAATAGCTAAAAATTGAAATCAACTGGAACTGTGACAAACTTGTCTGAACATGGACCCAAGTTTTGACCCTGTGCACAGTAATGAGGATGGAGTGAGAGGCCAAAATCGCCAAGGCTCTCTGTAGGACTGTTACAAAAAAGGTGAGGTAACCAAGTCTCCAAAACTACTACTATCAGATGCCATCTCCATGCCAACAGATTATTTGGGAGGTTTACCAGGAAAAAAGGTCATCTATCATATAGACATAAGCACAATTAAATAAGGACAAAACAGAGATTGTTGTGTTTGGCAACAAAGAGAAGAGAACTTGTATTAGTGTAGGGCTGCAACTAATGATTATTTTTGTGGTCGATTATTTTTTCGATTAATCGATGAATCGGGTTTTTAATAAAAATAAATAAATAAATAAATAAATAAATAAAAACTTTCCATGTCTTTATTCAGAAATATAACATTAAATAACAGAGCAAATAAGTGCTTACAATAAATGAATAATAATAAATTACATTCATTAATAAATTAAAATAACAAATTAAATAATAAAGAAAAATAAGTGCATCTCTGATGCAAACACTACATACAAACTCATTCACTCCCTTTCTTTAGGAACTTTGCATTGCAATCCAAAAATGTTATCATGTCAACATGCTCCTGGCTAAAGCTGGCTCTCTTTTTTAGAGACTATAGGCCCTGTCCCACACGAACACGGGTATTTTTAAAAACGTAGCTTTTTCTAAGCGTTTTGTTTGACCGTTTGTCCACACAAAAAAACCCCATTTTAGGTCACTAAAAACTGACTTTTTTTTGCAAAAACTCCTTCCAGGGTGAAGATTTTTCAGACTGGGAAAACGGAGTTTCTTGCTTGTAACGTCACTTTGTGCGCCGTTATCTCCTTTGTTTACATGAGGCGATTTTGTGCAATAGCGGACGTAGCCAAAATAGTGCCAGCTGTAACACTGCTGACCGAACTTGTTACAAATCTACAAATAAATGTACAATTATTACTTTTTCATTACACTGAAGAACAGAGGCGTCAGAATGCGCTACGGAGGTCACTACTATATCCATCACACCCACGAAAGCAGTTCCCGCCCCCAGCTTTCAAAACAAAGTGGTTGCTGAAGAAGAATGGCGAGAAAATGTTCGTATGCATAGGACATCGCTGTTGTTGCTGAGTGAGCTGCTTCGCCGGCATATAGGACTGCTGGTTTGGCATTGCTCTTGACAGCGACTGTGTGCATTTTTGCGTTTTCATGTGGACAAAGTTTTTTGTTTAAACAGTGCTTGTGTGGACGGGATGTTTTTTCTAAACGAATTTGAAAACCCCCGTTTTAGAAAATACCCGTGTACGTGTGGACATAGCCTTAGTGCTAACTTGTTTTGAAGTTTCAATCGCTCGTGTTTTTTTCCAGCGCTGACCGCAAGTGCCGCAAGTAACGTAAGCAGATATGATAAGGCGGGGGACACATAAATCATGGGACACAACGAATCGATAATTAAATTAGTTGTCGACACTTTTAATAATAAATTATTACCGATTTTAGCGATTCGTTGTTGCAGCCCTATATTAGTGCTCTAAAAACCGAAAATCAAGACAGAAGTGTAGCCGTTTTATACACAGAACTCAACTTCACTAGCCATTTCATAGCCAAACAGCCTTCTATTTTAAAAATATAGCCAAAATCAAGGGTTTGGTTTCCCAGCAAGATGTTCAGAATCTCATCCATGCTTTTATCTCCAGTAGGGTGGACTACTGTTTATTCTCTTAATTGGACTCCCCAAAAAGACTACAGCTACAGCTTACTCAGAATGCTGCTACTAGAGTTTTAACCATGACTAAGAGAACACATTACATCAGTCACAGGCTCAACATGACATGACTTACAAACTATCTTTTACTGCCAGGGATGTGTGTCCGTATTCAGTCACCAGGGTTTTTATGCCATGTTGCACACTTTGTAGCTGCAATGTAGTGTCTGGTCTCTAACAATACGCTAGCACGTCTGACATCCTCTCACATCTAAAGACTAGTATTACATTTCTATGTTATTTCAGTGCTTGAATTTTACGTATGTTAAACATTTCCCTTACATTGGAGAGCAGTCATTTACATAAAACTCTGACAAATATACAAAACAGTAAATAGTCCATTTAGAATAAAAGCATTTAGAAATTAACGTAGCACAGAATTACGTTTCCATTATTTAATCAGATAATAAGTCTACATGTACTAAACTGTAAAAATCACCTTTACCTGTCCCATCCAGCTATATATGGAATTTTTGTTAATTTTATCAAAACATCAAGATGAGAAAACGACTGACTCAGGACAGCTATCCTGACTACCTTACACCAAATGATCGAGATGACACGAGCATGACCCAACTCTAGCAAGACTCGTATGACTTTATTCCAGCATTGCAAATTTGTCTGCAACTGTGAAATTGCTTGAAAGGTCATTTGGTGTAAGGCTGGCATTACTGACAAAGCAATTTTCTCTTTATATTTGCCTATGATTATGCTTATGTGCCTCTTATTTCCTTTGTTTTGATTTCATATTCTAACGCATTTGTTTTTCATTATGTAAAGTACTTTGAATTGCTATTGTGTATGGAGGTGCTACACAAATAAACTTGTCTTGCCTTGTTAGGAAAAAGGAAAATACTACATTCCAGCATAAGTACCTTATCCCATCTGTGACACATGGTGGTGATAGCTGAAGCTGGTTTTTGCTGCATCTGGGCCAAGACAGCATCACTGATGCAACCATGAATTCTGAATTACACCAGCAAATTCTAAAAGGAATCTGTTCATGAAGTGAATCTCAAGAGGAACACAAGTCATGCAGCAAGACAACAACCCTAAGTACAGAAGTGGTTCTACCAAAGAAGGGTTAAACAAAAATAAATGTAATGGTTTGGAATGGCCAAGTCAATGTCGTGACCTTCATTCAACAGAAATGCTGTGAAATGACCTGACGTGTCCCGTTAAATTGAGAAAACCCACCGACATTCCAGACTCCAAACTGTCCTGTAAAATGGAACAGGCTAACATTTCTCTAAGCCAGTGTGCAGGACTGATTAACAGTTACCAGAAACATTTGGTTGCAGTTGCTGCTGCACAAGTGAGTTAAACCAGATATCCCTAATCTTGTGACATTAATCGATGATATAATTATGTGGCCAGTTTGTTATATGCAACATCTTTCCTATCATTTTCTTTTATTCTGTTTCGGGTTTTTGTAGAGCCAAGATGATTCCTTTGGGCTTGCTTCCACAGACCTGGTAGCATGGTTCTCTCACAAGATCTGGCAACATCAGCACTAGATGAAGGTTTTCAAATATGGGGGTTGAAATAGATAACACTATACAATGGTACCTCAGTTCTCTCGTACCAAGCAAATTTAGGAATACATTATAAGGAATAATGTAAATTGAATGAATCCGTTCCAGAACCCCAGAAAATCCACACTCCATAAGGCATTATATGCATTAATGGAGTTGTATTGTACTGGTGCTCCATGATTTACGATGTGGATATGTTCCAACAAATCCATAACAAGATAAATGTATCATGAACCAAGGAGTTTAATATAGTCTATATTGTACAATAGTGGAGCCATTAACACTTACATTAACCTACAGTTGGCCAAGATCATTAATACAAATCTTATTTTATAATAAAGTGTTGAAAAGTAAAGTAAAAGCAAAACACTTACACTACTGGTGAACTCAACAACATAGCTGCTAAGCTAACTGCAGCCTGTGTTCTGGAGCATTCAGTTCTTGTTTTGCTTTCGGTTAGCTCTTATAAACAACCTTTTTTTTTTTTTTTTTAGGACCCATGGACTAAGAATAAATAAAGAAAAACACAATAAAAATAGCGGAGATCTTCCCTGAGCAACAGCTATGGTGTATCTGAATCACAATCACTGTGTACTGAATCGTGAATTATGAATTGTCAAGTTTCGGCTGAAACGATTCACACGGCTCTACTCCAAGTTTAAGCAAGTGTGCCGAGCACCGGCCCAAACGACGAGAACCAAGACACATTTTCTAGCCAAAATGAATTGAGGACCGGATTCAACGAGTTCCCGAGGTGGCTGAGAACCAAGGTACCACTGTATTATATAAAGTAAAATAAAGTGAATAATATAGACAGTTTACAAACTCATTTAAACTGGCCACCAAAAATGAAAGGATCCATAATTGTTCATAAACTTTTTGATTGATTTATTTCAACATGCATTTTAAATCATAAACTTTTGTGTTGCATAACCACTTATTAGAATTTTAGCATGCTTCACCAATAATGAATGATTAGATATTAGACACCTATCTGAGCAGTTGATAATCCAGTTCCCTTAAGAACTGCTGCCACTATAGGCAACACAGAGAGTAAAAAATTATAGGCATACATATATATATATATATATATATATATATATATATATATATATATATATATATATATATATATATATATATATATATATATATATATGAACATAGCCACCAATAAAAATGATACAGACAATGAATTTCCACACAGATCATTTCTGCTATTCTGCACGGTCTTTAAAACACTGCTTCAAATTCCATGCTTTAACTGCAATGCTGCCTCACAGCAAGAAGGTCCCGAGTTCAATCCCTGGAAGAGCAACCTGGGTCCTTTCTCCGTGTTAGACGTGTCAGCGTGGGTTTACTCTGGATACTCCGGTTTCCTCCCACAGAGAATTTGTGTTAGGCTAATTGGACTTTCTAAAACGTACCCTTAGTGTATAAGTGTGTGTGTGCTCTATAATGGCTTGGTGCATTGTCTAGGGTTGTTAGTGTAACGTGTAACATCTTGTAATTATCTGTAATTTGTCACAGTTAAGCACTTTCATGGAATACAATTTACAACCAGAATTTAAATATAACTAAACATGCTGTTTGACAGAGTAAAAAATGCTTTTTAATGCAGCATTTCCAAAGTGACTGCAACTTCACATCCATAGCTGTACAACTAGCTTTCTACCTAAATAGCATTTAGCGTGTCAAATACTTTTTTTTCAAATACTATATTTTTTTAGCATAAACTGTTGAATTTACATACAATTAAGTTCTGTTAACACAGACATCTCTACCTTATTGCTTCCTTATACAGTGGGGCAAAAAAGTATTTAGTCAGCCACTCATAGTGCAAGTTCTCCTACTTAGAAAAATGAGACGGGTCTGTAATTTTCATCATAGAAACAAAATGAGAAAAAACGTCCAGAAACACATTGTAGGATTTTTAAAGGATTTAATTGTAAATCATGGTGGAAAATAAGTATTTGGTCACCCACAAACAAGCAGGATTTCTGGCTCTCACAGACCTGTAACAACTTCTTCTTTAAGAAGCTCTTCTGTCCTCCACTCGTTACCTATATTAATAGTACCTGTTTGACCTCGATAACTGTATAATAGACACCTGTACACAGCCTCAAACAGTCAGACTCCAAACTCAACCATGGCCAAGACCAAAGAGCTGTCGAAGGACACTAGGAAGAAAATTGTAGACCTGCACCAGGCTGGGAAGAGTGAATCTACAATAGGCAAGCAGGTTAGTGTGAATAAATCCACTGTGGAAGCAACTGTAAGAAAATGGAAGACATACAAGACCATTGATAATCTCCCTCGATCTGTGGACCCATGCAAGATCTCATCCCGTGGGGTCAAAATGATCATGAGAATGATGAGCAAAAATTCCAGAACTACACGGAGGGACCTGATGAATGACCTGCAGAGAGCTGGGACCAAAGTAACAAAACTACCATCAGTAACACACTACGCCGAGAGGGACTCAGATCCTGCAGTGCCAGGTGTGTCCCCCTGCTTAAGCCAGTACATGTCCAGGCCCGTCTGAAGTTGGTCAGAGCGCATATGGATGATCCAGAAGAGGATTGGGAGAATATCGTGTGGTCAGATGAAACCAAAATAGAACTTTTTAGTAAAATCTCAACTTGTCGTGTTTGGAGGAAGAAGAATGCTGAGTTGCATCCCAAGAACACCATACCTACTGTGAAGCATGGGGGTGGAAACATCATGCTTTGGGGCTGTTTTTCTGCAAAGGGAACAGGACGACTGATCCGTGTTAAGGGAAGAATGAATGGGGCCATGTATCATGAGATTTTAAGCCAAAACCTCCTTCCATCAGTGAGAGCATTGAAGATGGAACGTGGCTGGGTCTTCCATCATGACAATGATCCCAAACACACCGTTCGGGCAACGAGGGAGTGGCTCCGTAAAAAGCATTTCAAGGGCCTGGAGTGGCCTAGCCAGTCTCCAGACCTCAGCCCCATAGAAAATTTGTGGAAGGACAGCCCCAAAACATCACTGCTCTAGAGGAGATCTGCATGGAGGAATGGGCCAAAATACCAGCTACAGTGTATGCAAACCTGGTGAAGACTTACAGGAAATGTTTCACCTCTGTCATTGCCAACAAAGATCATGTTACAAAGTATTGAGTTGAACTTTTGTTATTGACCAAATACTTATTTTCCACCATGATTTACAATTCAATTCTTCTGAGTTCCTGGATTTTTTTTTCTTATTTTGTCTCTCATAGTTGACGTGTACCTATGATGAAAATTAGGAGTAGAAGAACTAGGAGAACTTCAGTGGCTGACTAAATACTTTTTTGCCCCACTGTATACATTAGCATCTTTATGAAACAGGAATTTGTGTAAGGCCCTATGAAATCGGTAAAAAAAAATTCCCAAATTCGTATTTTTTTTCTCATTTTCGTTTATAGATTTTTCACCATTTCATTTTTAGGTTTTAACAGTGTTTCTGTTTAAGAAAATAACTACAATTAAACAAACAATAGCAAAATGGCGTGCCTGTAATATGTAGCAACATAAAAAATGATATAAAAGAAGGATGTAAAAACAAATAAGAAACAGATCAGGGTGAATATAGTATATATTTTATAAATAAACTTGCTATTTGTAACTTATATAATTAGATTTACAGTTAGAATAGTTAGATTTAAACCTAAAGGTCCTTTTAGTAATGCCCTTAAATCCTTAAGACATTGCTGTCCACTGAACTTTGCAATTCAGAGTAGAGATGCACTGATTACAATTTTCTTGGCCGATTCAGATTTTTTTAAACATATATCCGGCCAGTCTGATTCTCTTTCTGACTAAGAATTATAAATCACAGCATACAGAAACATCTTTGTTCAACTTTTCTTTTGATGGAAACTTCTTCATCGCTAAAGAAAGATACCAGGGCTGTGGGCTTGTGTCTGGCTCTGCGCTCTTGCTAGCTTTAGATTTAATCTCTTTGCCTTTGTTAGTTTTGTCAAATTCCATATATTCAGTGAGTTGATGCCGTTTTAAACGTCTTATTAAATGAATTATTCTGAACGTTTTTGTAGATATTGCGCCTCACTAACTTACAGCATGCATGCAAACAGAATTCACTGTGAAGTAGGTTACTTCCATGCTGAAGACCTGGCTGAAATAAATACACTACTCACTCATTAGTTTCCCTACGTCCTCATTGGTATTGTGCTATACATGCCTTACTCATCATCAACATGCGTCAGCACCTCATACACAAACCCACGAGCTGCTGAGCCGTGTGTCACTGATGTGCGCTGCACAAGTTAAATGGGACCGGAACACAATCAGTTATATGAAACTGATCGGATAATTACCGCTTATGACCAGTCATGCCAAAAGCGTAATAATATGTTGGTTGTTTTTTCTTTTACTTTTCAAAAGCTGTGCATTTCCATCTTTATATGTGAAGTCCGTTTTCATTACTCAATTCCGAAAAAAAATCATAGGGCTCTATTTGTGGAAATGATTTTGTAAGCACAAAAGCAGCTTCTGTGTACTGAAGTTCAGAAAATGAGGCTTGACTGATTTAGGGCATACTCACACTGAGCTCGATTGCCTTAAACCGAGCACGAATGTCTCCCTCACCCCCCACCCCACTTCCCCGCTCGTTTATACTCACACTACTTTAGTGAAACACTCCTTGGTATGCTTTCATCATCACGATACACTCTCACTGAGCACAACAAACTTCATGGTTGTACATACTTTGTATCTTTTTTTGGGTTCAATTTGTTTTCACTGTCACACAGCCCTAATACGCCTTATAATAAGTGCATTGATTATGCAGAGCACTGGTTTTCGGCTTCTCGTATTGCACATATAAGAAGATTTATACAGAGGCGCTCGAGCACATTTCGCAATCACACTATATGCGTGCTGCCCTAGTCCAGTGAACCGCACTTGAGCCAACCTCTTCAAGCGTGCTAGAGCGCGGTTCCGTGTACCGCGCCTCAGCACGATATGAAACAAACCAGTCAACGTTACCGCACTTTGGGGATCAATCGCACCCGAGCGCGGTACATATTTCCTAGCGAGAGTACACCCTTAATCGCCATTAGAAAATCTAGATGAGGTACATGGAATATTTTAATTCTATATTCTATTTTTGTTGGGGAACAACTGCTACAGTTGTTAAGTGTATTTGTTCAACTGGATGCATTTTAACAGTTAACAACTCCATCTGTACATGCTACAAATCCAAATCTCATCAAGTGCATTACTACTTCTGTAGTAAGGAAATAACTTGGCATCTGTTTTTCAAGTATTACTTAAGTAGTACTTCACACTGTCTTAGTAACAACACGCTTTCATATCACTATAATTACACGAGACTGGTGTATCATATTTGTAAGTCACTAGAGTGTTTTAGTCACTGTCTTCTGGCATCTAAGCAGCTCCATAAATTGGTGTAATATTTAACATTTTCTGGATGAATTTTTATTTTTAAACTTAAATCTATTAAAAACGATAAATCGGATCAACTCCAAAAGTCACAGCACACCACATAGCGTGATTATCTACGTAACGGTGCTTGAACTGTGTCTGTACATTAAATGGTTCGAGCCATATTAATCGCAGAAATGTGTGGAAGAAGAAGAAGAACAGCCAATAAGAAGCCTAGCGGTTAAGGTACTGGACTATGGATCAGAAGGTCCAGGGTTCAAATCCCGCCTCTGTCAAGCTACCACTGTTGGGTCCTTGAGCAAGGCCCTTAACCCACAATTGCTTGGATTGTAAGACTGTATCAATTGTAAGTCGCTCTGGATAAGGGCGTCTGCTAAATGCTGTAATTGTAAATGTAAGTATGAAGGATACCAATATACAGTGCTTTTCAAGCACTGTATAAAAACAAAAAAGGATATTAATAGTTAAGTAAAAAAAAAAAAAAAAAAAAATTCTGACTATGTTTCCAGACACCTCTCTTCATTCCACTCTTCTTCTTCTATTAAGGGTCTGGATATTAGATAGGCACTGGTTTATGCCTAACACCCTTCCAGACGCCTCCCTCCTCATTTAACTAGCATTGGGACTGGGAGTAAAAGTGCCCGGTGCATCTCCAGTGCCTGGGGTTCTTCTGTAAACACACCACCCGACCTTCACATTGCAAGCCCCACCCAGAATTTAAACCCAGGTCTACAGACACTAATGTTCCCAGCAGCTGGCTCTGCCAACTGTGCCATCAGAGCTGCATGTCTCTTCCTTCCACTAATGGCAAATAAAGCACACTGGTATTTCAATACATAAAAGACGATCGAAAGCTTGCAAATGAATCCGATTATGTACAGTTCCTCAGTCAGTCTGATGCTAATTAGAGAAAAGGATCACATGATGGTACCATCTGGTCAGAACAGAGGGAGGGATGAAGTATGACGACAGGAACAGGAGGAACATGGCATGAAATGAAAGGGAGTACAGATTAAGAAATGAAGTTGGGTAAAATGTCTACCTCAGAAACAAGACTTGTATATATTAAAGAGCACAAACCACCTTCAGTATCTGCTAAAGTCAAAGCTCTAAGGGCCATCAACAATGAAGCTAATGCTGAATCACACAGTAATATCTTTGTGACTAATCTTTCCTTATTGGGAACACAAAGCTTCTGTAATGAGACATCAATCTATGCAACTTATTACCTTCTATTCACCTGACCCCATGTGTTCAGTTGCAAGGATAAACAGAGACGGAAGGATATCAGTGCTTCAGATTAACATGTCTGATTATATGGGCAAACCTTTTGATCTCCCATTAGAGAAGAAGAAATTGTACACATTCTGTGCAAATATGTTGCATTTTACACATTTCCAATGTGTAGAGAGACACAAAGAGCAGCAGAGAGTGCGATTCAGCTTGAATCAACACTTTCCCTTGACCTTTCTGGCATTCTTTTACACACAAACCCTCACATATTGTCTCTCTAGCTCTCTCACCCCCTCTCTGCCTCTGTGCTCATCTCTCCCACACAAACCCAATCCACAATCTGACACTGCACTGCAAATTAATCACAAACTCTCCTACACAACCTTCATGCAGAACCACAAAATGGCCCCACAGTCCTACTGAACAGCCACGCTTTGTCTTCTTCTGACAGAGCTGGCTATGCAATGTGCTCAAAGTGCATTTAAAAGGGCACAAATCATGTATCTATATGTACTATGGTGTATTACTTTCCAGGAGTTAACATAGCCACTTTAAAAAAATAATGCAGATTAGTATTACATTTGTATTAAAAGCATGCACCCTTACTTACAATTGAGCTGAGCCAATGCAGGTTACTTGCTTTTTGTTACAGAGCCCAATAGCAGCAGTTGGGAAAAGCAGGCTTTTAAACTCTCTAAATAACTTTCTGATAAGTTGTCTATAGCCTTTACTGGTGAGTCACCCCTTTTCTGCAGAGCACCATAGTGGTGCTGTTCACTTTAGCTTCACCACAGGGCTTCACTTTCAGAGTTGAATTTGCTTAATTACAATGGTACCTCAGTTCTCGTCAGTAATTAGTTCCAGAAGTCATGTCGAGTAACAAAAAAAGATGAGTACCTAGCAAAATTTTCCCGTGAGGAACAATGTAAATTGAATGACCCAAAGAAAATCCATTTTACATTTACATTTACAGCATTTAGCAGACGCCCTTACCCAGAGCGACTTACAATTGACACAGTCTTACAATCCAAGCAATTGTGGGTTAAGGGTCTTTCTCAAGGACCCAACAGTGGCAGCTTTGGCTGAGGTGGGATTTGAACCCTAGACCTTCTGGTTCATAGTCCTTCACCTTAACCACTAGGCCACCACAGTCCACCAAATCCACACTGTATAAGGCATTATATGCATTAACGGAGTTGTATTGTACAGGTGCTCCCTGATATACAAAGGGGATACATTCTGACAAATCCATCATAAGTTAAAAGTATCATGAACTGATGAGTTTAACAAGTGTTTGGTAGAGCGGTCTATACTGTATCATATCGGAGACTATGATAAGTAAGTTCATGTTTAAAACACTTACATTAACCTAGTTAGCCAAAATCATTAAACACAAAGCGTAACTTATAACAAAGTGTTAAAAAAACCTCATTTAATTTAAGGAGTAATGGATTGAAAGTGAAAAGTAAAAGCAAAACACTTACTCTACTGGCGAATTCTGTGTTGCTGCTCAGATAGCTGCATTTCTCACATTATTCCTTTGGTTGGCTGTTATCCCTAACCTTTTCAGAACCCATGGGGACTTTTTAGCACTAAGAATACTGTACTGTAAATGTAAAAATAAATAAAACACAGCTGAGACCTGAACTGAGCGAGAACTATTATTAATCTGAATCACTATCTACTGAATTGTGATAAAAAAAGTGTCAGTTTAACTGAGTAGCGTTATTTCACTCATTAAAAAGCAAGTGCGAGCAAATGACATGAACCAAGACAAATGTTTCTCCTCAAAATGCATCGAGAACCGAATTTGACGAGTTCTGAGGTTGAATTCTGAAGAACCGAATTACCACTGTAAGTTGAAATATTTACACTGCAATATCAACACCAGCTTTGTCGAGTCCAAAACTATTAGAAGACCCCGAACAGTCAAGATCTAATCACAATCAAGTCTAACGTGGACAAAATCTAATTAAGGTCAAGTGCAAATGACAGTAAGATTTAGAACAAGTGTTCAGTAGAATTTAGCTGATTCATGTTAGAATGTTTAGTGGAAGTACAGAGAGTTCCAAAAGTCTGCGGTCACAATGTTTTTCTCATTACATATCATATTCAGCATAACTGTGAGAATAGTTAAACCTTTAGAAAAATAATCTTTGGATAAATTTGATCAGTGTTTGGAATGCTCCCCCATTTGCTGTAATAACAGCCTTCACTCAAGCTGGCATGGACTCCATGTCTTGAAGTGTCCCCATAAATGCTACATGGTGTATACAGTCGGGCAAAAAAAGTATCAAGTCAGCCACTGATTGTGCAAGTTCTCTTATTTAGAAAGATGAGAGAGGTCTGTAATTTTCATCATAGGTACACTTCAACTATGAGAGACAAAATGAGGGGGAAAAAAATCAAGGAAATCACATTATAGGATTTTTAAATAATTTAATTCTAGATTATGGTGGAAAATAAGTATTTGGTCAATAACAAAAGTTCAACTCAATACTTTGTAACATAACTTTTGTTGGCAATGACAGACGTCTTTAAAAATCCTACAATGTGATTTCCTGGATTTTTTTTCTCATTTTGTCTCTCATAGTTGAAGTGTACCTATGATGAAAAAATTACAGACTGCTCTCATCTTTCTAAGTAGGAGAACTTGCACAATCAGTGGCTGACTGAATACTTTTTTGCCCCACTGTAGGTCTGGTGACTGTGGAGGAAGGTTCATGCCAGTCAGCACTCCTTGAACTTCTTTGGTCTTCAAGTAGTTTTTGCAAAGCTATGAGGTGTATTTCGGGTCCTTATAATCCTGCATTATGAATTAGTTTCCAGAAATTTCCAAACAAGCATTTTCACCTGTGGACTCAGACCTTTGTATAACAATATGTGTATACTGTTTTAATTAATAAATTTACATTATACATCATATACAGAGTCACTTTATTAGGTACACCTTGCTAGGACTGTTTTGGGCCCTTTTTGCCTTAATCCTTTGTTGCATATATTCAACAAGATGCTATACACAAGATATCAGCACACAGTTGCTGCAGGTTTGTCGGCTGCACATCCATGATATGAATCTCCTATTCCACTGCATCCCTATTGGACTGAGATCTGGTGACTATGGAGGTCAGTTGAGTATAGTGAACTCACTGTCATGTTCAAGAAACCAGTTTGAGATGACTTGAGCTTTATGACATGGCATGTTATCCTGCTGGAAGTAGTCATCAGAAGATGGTACACTGTGGTCATAAAAGTATGGGCATGGTCAGAATACTGTGTAGAGATTTTTTTAGCACCTACTTTTAGATAGGGTTTTTTCTCAGCACATAGGAACCCTGAGTCACGTATTTATTTTGTGATTGGTCCAGATGTGGTTGCGCGAGTGTATAGTGAGTGGTCCAGACGCAAGCACCTTTGTTGAGCTCAACGGCCATGTTTAAATGTACTTGTGCACCGGTAGCCATATAAACAACAAATCTTTGTACTAAAATTGAAGAAAAAAACAAACAAACAAAAAAATATATAAATTGTTCCCTGAGAGGAGTGCACCCAGTGTGGTCCTCTGCTACTGTAGCCCCTCTGCTTCAAGGTTCCACATGTTGTACGTTCAGAGATGCTCTTCTGCATGCCTCAGTGGTAATGAGTGGTTATTTGTGTTACTGTGGCCTTTCTATGAGTCCAGCCATTCTACTCTGGTATCACCAAGGCACTTCTGCCCAGAGAACTGCTGTTTTCTCTTTTTCTGACCATTCCCTTTAAAAGCTAGAGATGTTTACAGATATGTGAACGGATATCTGTGAAAGTCCCAGTAGATCAGCAGTTCCTGAAATACTAAGGAAACAATTGCCTTTTGCCCCCAAACACAGTGAGGAGGAAGGTTAGACAGGCAAATATTTCTCTAAGCACCAAGACTAGAGATTTACAGAAAATGGTAGAATATTGGGGTAATATCTCTCCAATATCTCCAAATCTACAAACATATGTCACTGCCATACACACAAACTGTTTAGAAGACATGCCAAAATATATCTTTCAAATCAACCGCACCTGTGATCATGTGAAGTTCAACAGACTCAAATGGATTTTTGACTGGAACCAGTTTCCATATTCAGATGAATAAAAACTGAATAAACAAAACAGAGTGCGTTGCCAACAAAGACTGAAGATGTATTTGTCATAAAAAGAAGGAGAGTTATAAAGAAAGTAATCATCACTTTTAAGTATGGAGAATGATATGTGAAGTGGGGCTGGGTCGTCCAAAGATAACATGACAGGAAATTTTAAATGAAAATTTGGTCGCTTCTGGAAGAAGCTACAATTGCGTTACAGCTAGATATTCCAGCAGAATAATAAATCCAAATTCAGACAAACCGCTCTGGAAAACATCAAGAGACCACACCAGAGTTTCTTAAAAGCAATATATCTAAATGCACGGCAGAATTTCCATTCCAGTATCTGATGAATTCCAACACAGATACACCTCATTCTACTTAATAAAATATTGATTAGGTGATCACCTAATCCAAATCTCATTTATTGAGGAAAAGTACAAGCCACATGAAAGTTAAACCTTCCTAAGTTAAATATTAGTATTCAATTAGAATGAATAATAGAATTAAACTAGTGATGTAGATTTGATGTTCAAATCTATTGTTGTGGTGAAATGTGAAACCTTCTCTAGTTTATGTGCTACAGTATTTACTTTCTTCAGTTTTAATAAATAAGACTTACATCATTACATTTCAATTTCCTTCAATGTTATTTCCATTGATGTGATTAGTAAGCAACAACTAATGTCCTATTAACAAGAGAAAGCTAGTACAATGTAAGACTCTTTAAAACTCCAAATCAGAAAAACTTGGGATGGTATGGAAAATGCACATTAAAAAACACAAACATGCAGCGGTCTTTACATTCCCTTTGACTTTTATTTTATTGCAGACAGCATAAACCCAATATATTTCATGTCAGGTCAACTTAATTTCATTTGTTAATAAACATCCATTCCTGCATTTCAGGTCTGCCACACATTCCAAAAAAAGTTTGGACAGGGGCAATTTAGGGTTAGTAATGAGGGCTAAAAAAATGATGTGATGTGATTTCAAACAGATAATGTCAACAACTGATTGTAATCATTCTTTGGTACAAAAGCAGTATCCACAAAATGCTTTGAAGAGTAAAATGGGCAGAGGATCTCCAGTTTATCAACAGATGCGCAAGACAATTATTGAAATGTTTAAAAACAATGTTCCCCAAAGAAAGATTGGAAGGGATTTACGTATTCCTCCCTCTACAATGCATAATATCATTAAACAATTCAAGGGATCTGGAGGAATTTCAGTGTGAAAAGGGCAAGGCCACAAGCCTAAACTGAAGAGGTGTGAGCTTCGATCCTTCAGACAGCACGCACTGCAACAAGAACTGTCATTCATCAATAGCTGATAGAACCACATAGGCAAAGGAATTACTGTATCAAACCTTTATCAAGCACTACAATACGAAGTTACAGTCGGGCAAAAAAGTATTTAGTCAGCCACTGATTGTGCAAGTTCTCCTACTTAGAAAGATGAGAGAGGTCTGTAATTTTCATCATAAGTACACTTCAACTATGAGAGAAAAAATGAGAAAAAAAATCCAGGAAATCACATTGTATGAATTTTAAATAATTTAATTGTAAAAATTTAATTATGGTAATTATGGTGGAAAATAAGTATTTGGTCAAAAAAAAGTTCAGCTCAATACTTTGTAACATGACCTTTGTTGGCAATGACAGAAGTCAAACGTTTCCTGTAAGTCTTCACCAGGTTTGCACACACTGTAGCTGGTATTTTGGCCCATTCCTCCATGCAGATCTCCTCTAGAGTAGTTATGTTTTGGGGCTGTCGCTGGGCAACACGGACTTTCAACTCCTTCCACAAATTTTCTATGGGGTTGAGGTCTGGAGACTGGCTAGGCCACTTCAGGCCCTTGAAATGCTTTTTATGGAGCCACTCCTTTGTTGCGGTGTGTTTGGGATCATTGTCATGCTGGAAGACCCAGCCACGTTCTATCTTCAATGCTCTCACTGATGGAAGGAGGTTTTGGCTTAAAATCTCACGATACATGGCCCCGTTCATTCTTCCCTTAACACAGATCAGTCATCCTGTCCCCTTTGCAGAAAAACAGCCCCAAAGCATGATGTTTCCACCCCCATGCTTCACAGTAGGTATGGTGTTCTTGGGATGATTGCAAACTCAGGCTTTTCTTCTCCACACACAAACATATGCTCTCTGGCCCAAAGCTTTCAGATGGGCCCTGGACATGTACTGGCTTAAGCTAGGTATGGTGTTCTTGGGATGCAACTCAGCTTTCTTCTCCAAACACAACATATGCTCTCTGGCAAACTTCAGATGGGCCTGGACATGTACTGGCTTAAGCAGGGGGACATGCCTGGCACTGCAGGATCGGAGTTCCTCTCTGCGTAGTGTGTTACTGATGGGAGCCTTTGTTACTTTGGTCCCAGCTCTCTGCAGGTCATTCATCAGGTCCCTCCGTGTAGTTCTGGGATTTTTGCTCACCATTCTCATGATCATTTTGACCCCACGGGATGAGATCTTGCGTGGGGTCCCAGATCGAGGGAGATTATCAATGATCTTGTATGTCTTCCATTTACATACAGTTGCTCCCACAGTTGATTCATTCACACCAACCTGCTTGTCTATTGTAGATTCACTCTTCCCAGCCTGGTGCAGGTCTACAATTTTCTTCCTGGTGTAAAAGGACAGCTCTTTGGTCTTGGCCATGGTTGAGTTTGGAGTCTGACTGTTTGAGGCTGTGGACAGGTGTATTTTATACAGATAATGAGGTCAAACAGGTGCCATTAATACAGGTAATGAGTGGAGGACAGAAGAGCTTCTTAAACAAGTTGTTACAGGTCTGTGAGAGCCAGAAATCCTGCTTGTTTGTGGGTGACCAAATACTTATTTTCCACCATCATTTACAATTAAATTCTTTAAAAATGTGATTTCCTGGATTTTTTTTCTCATTTTGTCTCTCATAGTTGAAGTGTACCTATGATGAAAATTACAGACCTCTCTCATCTTTCTAAGTAGGAGAACTTGCACAATCAGTGGCTGACTAAATACTTTTTGCCCCATTATACATTCACGAATGCCACCTAAAACATTACTGTGCAAAAAATAAGCCTTATGTTATCTATGTCCGAAGCTCCTCAGAGCATGCGGTCGGAAAAAAATGTGTACTGTAATTTATATTTTTTTCCTCACTACAGCACTCATCACTCCTGCCATGTGACTTCCTATGTCACGTAATGCCGAGTTCCTCATGTAGCATGGGTAGAGTGTGGGAGAGTATTGTACTGCATTAGTGTTGCACGGTATACCTATACAAGAAAAGTATCGCGGAAGTATTGGCATTAAAAATAGTAGGATACTCATTTTATTAGTACCGGTATTTTAAAAATGACTGTTTTGTTGTTGTTTTTTTTTTAAATGGAGCTTTATTTCTGCAAGGTTAGTCAATGTGCCACAGGGGGGGCAGTATGTGCACGCACCACTCTGCTTTCTTTCCCTGCAAGTAAACACAGTAAATCAGAAGAGAAACCGGTGAGTTTGCTAATACCAGCGCTTCTGCTGACCGTCCACAGCTTTTAAAGAAAGTACACTCAAGAGTGAAATATGGAATTATTTTAACTCCATGAACACAACCAAACCAGTCTGCAAATAAACCTACACAGACCAAGGAAGACAACACTTCCACCTTAATTGTACTAAGAGCTCACAGAGCAGCAGATTAGTGAATATGATAGATAACATTATTTACAGGTACTCAAATATAAATCAGACAAGTGAGATCTGTTATGGGACAAGCGATCTTATTAACCATCTGACTATGACAAGGAAGTTAATAATAACTGCTTAACTGGCTTTATCTTTTTAATTTACTGACCAATGTGGTAAACATCTCTATATGTTCACACTGGTAAGGTTAAGTTTACCATGTACCAACGTCCATATTGCTAAAAATCGGGCGATCACACTCACAAGTAGATCATTAATACCAATTCTTAATATAATCAGCAGACTCAGCAGTATTGGTAATGGTAATTATATGTACATTTTTGTCAATAATTATTTCTAATTATTAAACTTTTTTTTTATTTTAACCAGTGAGATCTAGCTGCAAATACAAAGTTAATACCCATCAAGGAAATCCCATATCTCAAGGATACCAAGGACATCAGATTACTGCTCATTGTGTAAAAGTCATAATAACAATGTCACCGTTCTAATCACATTACGTTCAATAATCAAATTACAAATGGTATAAATTACCTATTCATTGTCAAAATTTCTTTCTGGTTTTTTTATTGCTAATGTTTTTTAATGTTAATAAAAGAAAGAATTTCAAGTACCATGTTCTACCATTTATTATGCCATTACTTTTTTTTCCTGATGTTTTAGGTTTTTGCCGTGGTATTGTTTCAGTGTTGGTATCAAGATACTTGAAGCAGGTATCGTATTGAAATCATAATTTTGGTATTGTGACAACACTACTACATCGCTTGACTGGAGAGAAATCTAAATTAAAAATTCAGACTACGGTTTCTGCTGATTGTGTATTTATGTGTATTATCAGATTCCCATTAAAGTTGAAATTTTTTAAAAAGTTGAAAATAAGACAGACCATCGTAAAACAGGGAGTACTTGTAAATGTTGTTTAATGGGAAATAAATAAATTCTGCTATTATATTACTATAACAATTACAATAGTTTTGTAGAAAGTATGCCCTGAAAGACAGTCCTGATCTGAGAGCAGTGACCTGCACTTAGAACTGCTGTGAGTGTGTGTGATCACGTCACTGCACCGCGTCGGTACAGAGCGAATGAGATAGACCAGTGACTGCAACATGTTTCCTGAGTTCCGTAAGGATTTGGATTTGTTTAGTTAAATGTGCATGATTTAAGGTACTTTGTATTAGATCACTGTTAACCTGAATAATACTGTACTTCTGTGTGTAGTAATTAGTGCTGCTGCATTATCCCTGACTATCATGCATTGAGTTTCTATGCAGTTTTAAGTTTATAACATGATCATATTAAAGCGGTCTTTGTAATCAGAAATGGATACTGTTTGTGTTGCCTCAATAAAGCCTTATAAACTGCCGATATCTAACCTTCCTTTTATCTCTAAGGTTCTAGAAAAAGTAGTCTCCCAACAATTATGCTCTTATTTACACAGAAATAATATTCATGAAACATTTCAGTCAGGATTCAGATCCAACCACAGTACAGAAACCGCATTAGATAGGGTAGTTAATGATCTGTTAATGTCCTCTCATAATGGATGTGTCTCTTTCCTTGTTCTGTTAGATCTTAGTGCAGCATTTGATACTGTAGATCACAATATTTTACTGGAAAGGCTAGAAAACACAGTAGGTATTAAAGGACTCGCACTCTCCTGGTTTGAATCCTATCTGAGTGATCGCTCACAATCTGTCCTTGTAAATAATTCATGCTCGGATACTACAAAAGTAATATATGGAGTTCCCCAGGGGTCAGTGTTGGGACCTCTATTATTTACCCTTTACACCCTTTTCTACCATTAGGGAATATTATTCATAAACATGGAATTAACTTCCACTGTTATGCAGACAACACACAGCTGTATATATCAGGCAACTTGGGTGTCACAATGGACTCAGACCTCTCTTTTGATGCACACATTAGTGATATCACCAGAGTTGCTTTTTTCAACTGATTAATATCTCAAAAATAAGAAATATACTTTCTGTTAATGATGCTGAAAAACTGATCCATGCGTTTATAACTTAAAGGTTAGATTACTGTAATGCCCTTTTTGCTGGTTGCTCTGGTAGATCCTTTAACAAGCTCCAGTTGGTACAAAATGCAGCAGCACGAGTGCTTACTAGAACTAGGACGTTTGACCATATTAGTCCCGTTCTATCATCTTTGCACTGGCTGCCAATTAAATTTCGTACTGATTATAAAATTTTATTACTAACCTATAAAGCGCTACATGGCCTGGCTCCACAGTATTTAAGTGAACTAATTCAGCACTATAAACCATCACGCTTACTTCGTTCACAAGGTGCAGGATTACTTGTAGTCCCCAGGATTAAAAAAGTCACTGCAGGGGGAAGAGCGTTCTCATACATGGCTCCTCACCTTTGGAATAGCCTCCCTGTCACTGTTCGTGATTCAAACTCGCTCTTGATCTTCAAGTCCAGATTAAAAACACACTTATTTACACAGGCTTTTGAGTAGCCTTAAAATATTTGACATTTTACAATGAATATTTACTTCATATCATGCTTTTAATACATTTTTTTGGTTCTCTGTTTCCGAGATGGCGCGGACGCAAAACCCTGGTGTGGGTTTTGTGTCCTGAGGACGTAGCCCACGGCTTCATTGCTACAAGGACAACACTGCCTCTCCTCACTGCCTCCATTGACCTGAGGATGAAGCCCTTAGATCCAGTGATGCAGTTGACAACAATGCCTTTCCTACTCATCTGCCGAACGTACTGTAATTCCAGTCGTCATACCATTACTCAGTACACATCAGAGGGTAATAACCTCCGGAACACAAAAAAAAAAACTACAGTAACTCTTCCACTTGGACTACCTGTTCAAACTCATTCAACCATAACTGCATATGCTATAGATTTCATTCTCTGTTTTTATTAGTTCAAATCATCTTAGTCTATATATTATTCTATTCTAAACTTAAATAGGGTATTATCTTTACATATATTCTTTAATTATTGTATTTAACATCCAGGCTGCCCAAGGAGGATGGGTCCCTACTTGAGTCTTGGTCCTCCCAAGGTTTCAGCCTGTAAGGTTTGGGGAGTTTTTCCTTTCCACTGTCGCCTCAGGCTTGCTCAACTAGGGCTTTGATCTGATATATGTGTAAAGCTGCTTTGAGACAATGCTGTGTTGTAAAAAGCGCTATATAAATAAATTTGACTTGACTTGACCTTAAGAATGTACATTTGTAAGGATATGATGGTTACAAACTGATATAATTCATGGCATAGCATGCTAAGTTACTAAGGCTTTGCAAGCATATAACATTTTTGACCAATATCCTACAGTGGGCACTCCAGTGGGTAGTCCAGTGTTTCCATACAATTCCTTATACCTTTTATACCTATACCTATATACTATTTTTCAAAAAGCACCAATACTGGATCAGTACTTCATACGAGTCGAAGCCCAGAGTTCAGATATCAGAATCAGTACAGGAAGAGAAAAACTGCATTGCTAAATTACATGTTAAAAAGCAGATTTCTCTGATATTTTCACCCTGAATTAACTGTAAAGATATTTCTCCTAACCCTTTTCACTCCTCTTTTATGAACTGTGTCATTCATTTTGGATCTAACTCTAATCTGTTGGGGTGGCACGGTGACTTGGTGGGTAGCACCATTGCCTCACAGCAAGTAGGTACTGGGTTCAATCCCAGGTGGACGGGCCTGGGTCCTTCCTGTGTCAAGTCTGCATGTCCTCCCCTTGTGCATATGGGTTTACTCTGGGTACTCCAGTTTCCTCCCACATCCCAAAGACATGTGTGTTAGGTCAACTGGAGTTTCCAAAGTGCCTCTAGTGTATGTGCCCTACGATGGAATGGTGCCCTTTATAGGGCTGTTCTAGGCCTGCCTGTTGTCCTGTGCTGCCTGCTAGGCACCGGCTTCCCTGCGACCCTGACTAGGATTAACCGAATAAGACAATGAATGTAATCTTTTGCTAGAATTTCTTAGCATTATTGTCTGCTTGCAACCCACGAAAAATGAAAAATAGCATAGACACAGGCTGCATTAATCCAAACGCCACTGTTTCTCTGTTCTCATCCGGCCCACTTGAGATAAATTCCACTGCAGCAGAACGTGCCTTTGTAGACACAGCTGAGCTTTGTTTGACTTGTGTAAACATCAGCCAGTTCAGAATGGACAGTTACTTATGGTCACAGAATATGTTGCTGTATTTAAGACCAATTCGGTTTTAAAATGCGAGAAGTGGGAACAACACAATAATTGCCAAGTCACTGCTATGTCAATTTTACAATAACCCCGTGTCTGAAAATATACATCTCTGATGTGCATTGGTCTAAAACTGTAAATTATAAAGAATATTCTGTGCTCTAACGATTAAGTATCCACAGGTGACATATATTTGCATCACCCAGGCAACACGCTGCTTAGACAAGCATACAGCACTTGCATTGTGTTACATAAACCTATGCTTAGCTCACACACACACACACACACACACACACACACACACACACACACAAACACACAAACACACAAACACTTTCCTACTTTTTCCTGCATTTAGATTCCTTATCTTAAAGCTTAGATTCACAATCTTCTTGACAGCCACACAAATACTCAGTCACACTGGCTGCACAGCATCAAAAGGTATACAGGCTTATACTCACTGTCTATGCAGAGTGGTGGTCGTGCCAGTGCTGGTGCCTTCTCGCTGTCTCTCCCTGTCATTGTCTGTTTGGTTGGAGCCAGTGGACAGGCCACGGCTAATGCGTGTGTGCGTGTTGACGACCCGCCGATCTCTGGGTGGCACAGGCGGAGGTGGAGGAGGAGGGACTGGGGCAGGTGCGGGGTTTGAGACTGGCACATTGTTGTGGCTCTGAATAGGGTAGACGGTTGCGGAGTTCTGAACCTGTGAAGAATGCCCATGGGTCTGGTTGGAAGTGGTGAGAGGTGGTGGAGGTGGCGGACATGGCTGCCTGTCCAGTCGAAGATCCTTGTTCTCTTGGTTGAGGCGGTCCAACTGCACCTCCAGTTCTTCAATGCGCCGCCTCTGGGTCTCCAGCAGCTTCTGCTGACTCTCAATGATGTTGTTGAGCTCCAACAGATACTCCACGGCCCGGTTGGGGCTCTCCGGGCTGCCTTGTCCCGTGTCCATGCTCAAGGAACCTTGCAACGAATATTTTCTGGAGTGTAGAAGTTAAATTTTACAGGTTCACCCCAAATGTAGGAGCTCCCCCCCACCATGTGACAAAAGTGGGGGGGAGAGAGGATTATGTGCTGGCTGTAGGAGAGGTATCAAACTGTTTGACTGTTTTGTTTTCCCCAGTGAATAAAGATAAGAACAAATATTTAAACAGAGAATCTGGAATTCTGATAATCCTTGATAGGAATATTAACAAATATAAAAGAACATGTGCCAGAGGTGACAATAGTCTTTTATAGGTTTTACCATCAGACAACTGTCAAGATAAAGTACATTGTCCATTTGGTATTCAACCATTCAGCATCTTTGAGCACCGTAAGCAAATTCATGAAGTGGTGCTGAAATGAAACCAATCAGCTTTATCTCTAATGCATACTGGTGTCTCCTCTTCTTCTCTGGCGTGGAGCTGAATGTCAAATGTCGCAGCGGTGCAGATGCTTGCTTGCCACAGAGCGTCCATGACTCATAGCGTTGAGAAGAGAACGGGAGACATTTTCTCGCTGAGCCATTCTCCGGAGATTTGAGGGTGAGGAAAGGTGGGGGCTTCAAAAGTTACGCTGACACTGCAGTGTTAAATGATCTGCTGGCAGCTGAACACATGTCTTTCCCTTATTCAAAGTACTGCTGGTAATGTCTAAACACTGAAGACTGAAGGTTGAGAAAGACCATCTCATAATCCATGCACAGCAGCCTCATGCAATACCAGATCGAGAACATCCTGTGACACAACTGTATGTTCCTCATCTCCTACCTGTCGTGCACGCTTTCCTGAACCAGGTGCATGTTCAAGTATTTCTGATCAGCACTCCCAGTCTAGTCCCAGTCCTGATGTTTCTCGTTTCATTTAGCATATCCAATACATGAGATGGATGCGCTTATAAGGTGCACTAACGCGAAAAGCGTTCCTTCCTTTCTCTCCATTCTGAGCAGTACATCTCCAAGACGCGTATGCCGAAGACCTGGAACGATGATTATTGATCCAGTCCTACCGATTCAGAGTTATGTATCCGCAGAGCAGCAGGGAGATGAAGTCCATCTAGCTGGTTTTGTTGAGGTGTACTTATCGATCTGTCTCTATATTCCTCCTGAAGATACATTATGTTCTTCATCAAGAGTTAACACCTTAGGCTGCTGCCAAAATTAATTATATGGCTACACACCTGAAATATTGCATGCGTCCATCCTGTAGCCAACTTACAATACACGGCTCGATTCCTAATTAATAAGCAGGACGCAGAGCGCAGCTGCTCATCTGTTTCATACAACGACTGAAAATGCGACCGAACAAAACGCACAGTGATTTCTTTCAGATCCTACCCGAACCAGAGGATGCCAGCAGATTCATAGTATGTTTGACCCAAACTGTGTGGTTGTTCACCCGTGATGCGCTCTGATCAGCGCTGCACCTACCGCCCTTTCCGCCATTCGCCTTCCCGCAGTGTTCATTCCCCGCATGCGCCACAGCTTTTCTGCTCACCTTTTCTCAGCGCATTGCCTCTTTCCCTCCCGCTGTGAATTTCAGCAGAGGTGTGAGTCAGAGAAGATTGTTTCCCTTCAGCATTTCTGACGTTTGTAACAGATAACGTTAACGGAAATCGCTAACAAAAACTGCGCGCTCTACAGCAGCCATCTTGGCTCCAACGTCGTTTGACTAAATGGTAAAATTACTCCTACACCAGAGCCGCAATGAACACAGTCTCTCTCTCTCTCTCTCTCTCTCTCTCTCTCTCTCTCTCTCTATCTCATTTATTCACTCACTCGCTCAGTTGCTCACTACAAACATAAAAACTTCACCCCCCCACTCCTTACATCCAACCTGACGAATCGTTTTCACCTGCAATCTGTAGGAAAAAATCAGTATATCCAAGACGCAAAAATTTACTGTTTTACTAGGGTTCATGGCAGTCATATTGTATGTCCCCATATTAACGAAGAGCTCCTACCTGCACATCACATCAGGATGCATACAGGGTGGTGCATTTACTGCGGAACCCAGTTTTAATCACAACTGTTTGTTCTTCCGTTTTACCCTTTCAAAATGTCCCTGGAAAAAATGTACTGTGAATTTTCTTACTAAAACTGTGACTTGCTTGACAGTTTTAATGTAAACTTTCAGAGTTTGACCATGAAGTTCACAGTTGCACTATGAATTTTGATGGTAATTTGGACACTTCATGGTTCTACTGTGAAATTTCATAGTACAACTGTAAACTTGGTTGACTATGAAGTGACCATGAATTATTTCACAGTTGTACTATGAATTTTGGTGGTAATTTGGCCACTTCATGGTTTTACTGTCAAATTTCACAGTACATTTTTTCCTGGGGTCTCAGGCAGGCCTGTAATAGAGTCTTGAATACAAAAAAAGCAATGGTATGCCGATCAATCAGGTTTACTGGCATTACCGGCAAGACCATGTGAGTTCACCAGCTATATTAGCACCAGACCAGCTCTAAACAGCATAAACCAACTTGGACCAGTTGCTGGATATCTAACCAAAAGCATTTAATGGTAAGGATTTTAACTAGATTTTAGAATTTAACTTCCTTTCTGACACAACATAATTAGTAAGGTTGTGTAGAATGGCAGTGTTGCAAGGTGTGGTTTCATCCCCAGTGACTGGTTTAAGGTCAGGCTTCTGAAGGCTTTTTACAGTTCTTCCACACAAAATTCCACAAAAAATTTCTTTGTAGACTTTGCATTGTGCATGATCATTCTAAATACTGAAAGACGTTGGAAACACCGTAAGAATTCCCTCCACTGGATCAAACCATCAAAGCAAATCAAAGCAGCTACAGACTACATGTTCTTCTTCACCATCCATTTTAAAAGTGAAGTGCTTATGAGAGAGCAGATATCAGCTTCAGTGGTAGCAGAAATGTAAGAAAATAACCTTTACTTATTTTAAGGTTGACTATGTATCAGTGTACATGCATCTGTAGAATCTGTAGTTTGAGAAAAATCTAAATATGCCAAAATATTTTAGCTTTGTGACATCGTACGTTATCCTGATAGAAGTAGCCTTCAGAAGATGGGTACACTGCTCAGTTGGTATTAAGGACTTCAAAATGTAACAAGAAAATATTCCCCACACCATTACATCACCAGCAGCAGCCTGAAGCACTAATACAAGGCAGGATGGATTCATGCTTTCATCAGACCATGCAAAGTTTTTCCAATATTCTATTGTCCAATTTTGGTGAGCCTATGCAAACAGTAGTCTCAGTTGCCTGTTCTTAGCTGACAGGAGTGGCACCTGGTGTGGTCTCCTGCTGCTGTAGCCCATCTGCTAGTTGTTCATTAAGAGATGCTCTTCTACATATCTCGGTTGTGATGAATGAATGAATGCTTTATTGTCAATGTATGTTAAATACGACAAAATATGCCATGAGTGGATATTTGAGTTACTTTTGCCTTTCTATAAGCTCAAACCAATCTTGCCAGCCCATGTAGCACACAACAACCATGCCATGTTCAAAGTCAAAGATAAAATCAATGATTCTTCCCCATTCTGATGTATCTACATGCCTAAATGCATTGATTTCTGAAAAGTGATTGGGTTATTGGGTGTCTGGGTGGCACGGTGGTTCGGTGGTTAGCATCGCCGCCTCACAGCAACAAGATCCTGGGTTCAATCCCAGGGTGGAGCGGCCTGGGTCCTTTCTGTGTGGAGTCTGCATGTCCTCCCCGTGTATGCATGGGTTTACTCTGGGTACCCTGGTTTCCTCCCACAGTCCAAAGACTGCATGTTAGGTTAATTGACTACATTAAATTGGCATTGACTTGAGTGTGTGAGTGACTTGTCTTGAGATAGCCTTGTATATGGATGTACTCTTGGATGTAATCTTGTATGCTCTTAGCAACGTTAAATAAATGAATAAACGTAAATATAAACAATTGGGTGATTAGATATGTGTGTTAATGAGCAGTTGAAGTGGTGAACTCACCAAGAAGGATTTGGACGTTATATACCTGTGTAATGATGATATATAAATAAGTGATCACAATATCAGAGCAAAAAGATAAGTTTATTGGGGAAAACTGCACAATTGAAAGGAGCCTGTAGCTGTTAGCTGCTTCATGCCCGGATACACATTTGCCCACAGATGTTGCAGCTGGGTCGGTACATCCTGCACACTCATAGACTGCTGAAGCTGGCACCCCAGCTGCCAGCTGGTATCATAAATGCTTGAATGGTGGCTGGGCACCCCTAATACACGGCCTAACCTTGTTATGTCACCCCCCCCCCCCCCCCCCGTTATCTCATCAAATTTGTTTCTCTACATACTTTGTTGGTCCACTTTACTCTGTTATCTAATGGTCAGAACATCACCACTATGTCAGTGTCACTGCAGTTCTGAGAATGAACCATCACCCAAATAGTACCTGATCTGTGGTGGTCCTGACTGATATATATGCCTGAAAATGTTAACTCTTTATAATTTTCCATGTTCCTACATAAATATGGCATAAAACATCATAACATTTCAGAAGTCCTAAAAGATAAACTTTATCATTTATTAATTGTGGAAAATTATCCAGACTACATATATGTGAGTGGCAAATGTATGTGAACCTCTAGAATTAGCAACTAATATGAAGGTGACAATAGAGTCAGTCAAGTGTGAGTAAGGAGTGTCCTGTTGAAGAACAAGGATCTTGGATCATGATCGGGGGAGTGTACAATGGGGGAAGTGTACAATGGCACAAACAAAAGTTGCATATATATATATATATATATATATATATATATATATATATATATATATATATATATATATATTGTCTTATGCTTTTTTATTGTACAATCTCTAAGATTTGTTTACAGTATATTACAGTATATAAAAGTTGGACAAAAAAATGTAACTGTCTCTCTATCTCCTCTCTCTTAAGGCATTGGTTAAAGCTGAAAAATCTATAATTGTGCATGTAAATTTGAGTTTAGATGTAATTATTGTTTTAAGGTCTGACTTTTTTTTTTAGAAATTGTTCTGCATGTTGGATTTCTGTGTGCAGTGGTGAATAATGACCTACTTAATGAAAATAGTCTGGTAATACAATATTTTATGGAAAAATTGCTTTAACAAATATATATTGACATAAGTCATTGTATCTTATTGTGCATAAGGAAATCCTTATTAATATCATTTGTGGAAGGAAAATAGTCTGGATCATTTTTCCTGCTTAATTACACTGGCATTTCATCTCCTTTAATGCCTGCATTGTTGGTAGCTCTCGAAAGTACTGTTATGTAATATGTTGGTCTGTGTGAAAGTGTGGATATCATTAAAGGATAAAGAAGTAGTGTTTTTCATCTTAACTTCTATCCTAGATCTATAGCGAATCTGTGATGTGTGATGACCACAAACAATATTGTTGGCATGTTTGCATGTATTTGGAAAAGAACTAAAGAAAAGCATAGACACAAAAGTGGCTTTTAATAGAAGCAGCTGCTGAATTCTCCAATAGATGTTTAAACCAGGTCTGCTGCTGTCTACCAATAAAGCTTTTAAAGATATAATTGGCAGGCATTCCGCAAAACCTTGGGTGCCTGATACAAAGTGCATATTTTGTTTCTTTTTTTAACTTCAGTTGCCCTGGTCAGGCATAGGGATGTCCAAAGTGTGTGCTGGTGTGCAATCTGGATGGGGCACCAGTCCATCATTAGGCAGGGGTTGCTGTTGCAGTGCTAGGGGATAATCCCTCTGTCTGACCTCCTCTCCCTCAGACATATCCAATCATGTATCTAGGTCATACCTGACCTGGCCTGTAGGCACTGCAAGGTCTCCCACACAGGTCTCCTCAATGATGGGCTTTCAAATTTTTGCTGTGCCACCCAAGCACCTTTGGTGATAATTTTAAAAATGAAAAGTAGTTTTAAAAACTTCTGCAGAGCATTTTGAGAATCATTAACAAATCACAGGGGGTCCCAGCACTCCGCAAATTAGTAAAAGGCATTTTTGTTGCTGTTGTTGGTTTTTAAAAATCAGAATCAGGTTTACTGCGAGGTAAGTTTTCACAAACAAGGAATTTTACTTGGCACACTGGGGAATGACAAACAACAAACAAACCAAAAAATGGTATGCAGTGTCCAAAGAAGAGTGACAGTTTATTACAGTGGTGCTTGAAAGTTTGTGAACCTTTTAGAATTGTCTATATTTATGCATAAACATGACCTAAAACATCATCAGATTTTCACACTAAAAGTAAAAGTAGTCCTAAAAGTAGATAAAGAGAACCCAGTTAAACAAATGAGACAGAAATATTATATTTGGTCATTTATTTATTGAGGAAAATGATCCAATATTACAAATTAATGAAAAAGTATATGAACCTTTGCTTTCAGTATCTGGTGTGACCAACCCCCCTGTGCAGCAATAACTGCAACTGAATGTTTCCTGTAACTGTTGATCAGTCCTGCACATCGGCTTGGAGCAATTTTAGCCCATTCCTCCGTACAGAACAGCTTCAACTCTGAGATGTTGGTGGGTTTCCTCATTAACTACTCGCTTCAGTTCCTTCCACAACATTTTGATTGGATTATGGTCAGGACTTTGACTTGGCCATTCCAAAACATTAACTTTATTCTTCTTTAACCATTTCTTGGTAGAACGACTTGTGTGCTTAGGGTCGTTGTCTTGCTGCATGACCCACCTTCTCTTGAGATTCAGTTCATGGACAGATGTCCTGACATTTTCCTTTACAATTCTCTGATATAATTCAGAATTCATTGTTACATCATTGAAAGCAAGCTGTCCTGGCCCAGATGCAGCCAAACAGGCCCAAACCATGATACTACCACCACCATGTTTCACAGATGGGATAAGGTTCTAAAGCTGGATTGCAGTGTTTTCCTTTCTCTAAACATCAATGTTCTAAGCAGCAATGTTCTTTTGGAGAGCAGTGGCTTTCTCCTTGCAACCCTGCCATGCACACCATTGTTGTTCACTGTTCTTCTGATTGGGGACTCATGAACATTAACATTAGTCAATGTGAGAGAGGCCTTCAGTTGCTTAGAAGTTACCCTGGGGTCTTTGGGACCTCAACAACTATTACACGCCTTGCTTTGTTGGTCGATCACTCCTGGGGAGGGTAAGAATGGTCTTGAATTTCCTCCATTTGTACACAATCTGTCTGACTGTGGATTGATGGAGTCTAAACTCTTTAGAGATGGTTTTGTAACCTTTTCCAGCCTGATGAGCATCAACAACTCTTTTTATGAGGTCCTTAGAAATCTTCTTTGTTCGTGCCATGCTAAACTTCCACAAACATGTGTTGTGAAGAGCAGACTTTGATAGATCCCTGTTCTTTAAGTAAAACAGAGTGCCCACTCACACCTGATTGTCATCCCATTGATTGAAAACACCTGACTCTAATTTCACCTTCAAAGTAACTGCTAATCCTAGAGGTTCACATACTTTTGCCTTTCACTAATATGTAATATTGTATCATTTTCCTCAATAAATAAATGACCAAGTATAATTTTTGGTCTCATTTGTTTAACTGGGTTCTTTTTATCTACTTATACAGTGGTGCTTGACAGTTTGTTAACCCTTTAGAATTTTCTATATTTTTGCATAAATATGACCTAAAACATCATCAGATTTTCACACAAGTCCTAAAAGTAGATAACAAGAGCCCAGTTAAACAAATGAGACAAAAATATTATACTTGGTCATTTATTTATTGAGGACAATGATCCAATATTACATATTAGTGAGTGGCAAAAGTTTGTGAACCTCTATGATTAGCAGTTCATTTTAAGGTGAAATTAGAGTCAGGTATTTTCAATCAATGGGATGACAATCAGGTGTGTGGGCACCCTGTTTTATTTAAAGAACAGGGATCTATCAAAGTCTGCTCTTCACAACACATGTTTGTGGAAGTGTATCATGGCACGAACAAAGGAGATTTCTAAGAACCTCATAAAAAGAGTTGTTGATGCTGATCAGCCTGGAAAAGGTTACAAAATAATCTCTGAAGAGTTTGGACTCCACCAATCCACAGTCAGACAGATTGTGCACAAATGGAGGAAATTCAAGACCATTGTTGACCTAGGAGTGGTCGACCAACAAAGATCACTCCAAGACCAAGGCGTTTAATAGTTGTTGAGGTCCCAAAGACCCCAGGGTAACTTCTAAGCAACTGAAGGCCTCTCTCACATTGGCTAATGTTAATGTTCATGAGTCCCCCATCAGAAGAACACTGAACAACAATGATGTGCATGGCAGGGTTGCAAGGAGAAAGGTAATGCTATCCAAAAAGAACATTACTGCTCATCTGCAGCTAAAGATCACGTGGACAAGCCAGAAGGCTATTGGAATTATGTTTTGTGGACAGATGAGTCCAAAATAGAACTTTTTGGTTTATGAGAAAAGCGTTATGCTTGGAGAAAGGAAAACACTGCATTTCAGCATAAGAACCTTATCCCATCTGTGAAACATGGTGGTGGTAGTATCATGGTTTGGGCCTGTTTTGCTGCATCTAGGCCAGGACAACTTGCCATCACTGATGTAACAATGAATTCTGAATTATATCGAAGAATTCTAAAGGAAAATGTCAGGACATCTGTCCATGAACTGAATCTCAAGAGGAGGTGGGTCATGCAGCAAGACAACGACCCTAAGCACACAAGTCGTTCTACCAAGAAATGGTTAAAGAAGAATAAAGTTAATGTTTTGGAATGACCAAGTCAAAGTCCTGACCTTAATCCAATCGAAATGTTATGGAAGGAGCTGAAGCGAGCAGTTAAATGTGAGGAAACCCACCAACATCCCAGAGTTGAAGCTGTTCTGTACGGAGGAATGAGCTAAAATTCCTCCAAGCCGGTGTGCAGGACTGATCAACAGTTACAGGAAACGTTTAGTTACAGTTATTGCTGCCCAGTGTGGGTCTCACCAGATACTAAAAGCAAAGGTTCATATACTTTTGCCACTCACTAATATGTAACATTGGATAATTTTCCTCAATAAATAAATGACCAAATATAATATTTTTGTCTCATTTGTTTAACTGGGTTCTCTTGATCTACTTTTAGGACGTGTGTGAAAATCTGATGATGTTTTAGGTCATATTTATGCAGAAACATAGAACATTCTAAAGTGCAACTTTCAAGCACCACTGTAGGAAATCTGATGATGTTTTAGGTTATACTTATGCAGAAATATAGAAAAATTCTAAAGGGTTCACAAACTTTCAAGCAGAACTGTAAATATGTCCAATAGGACATGCTCTATGTAGAGAAAGTGCAGATATTCACAGTATGAATTAACTGCATTATTATAATGTACCTTCTGAAATGGTATGCTATTATGCATATGTGCAAAATGAAATACACATCAGTATGATGTGTGATGTCTATGAGGGTGGTTGAGAATCTCAGTGGGAAATCTGGGCGTTGTTGATAAGGCTGACTGCAGTCGTGAAAGAACTGTTTTTATGCCGTGAGGTTCTGGTCAGGGCAGACCTTAGTCTCTTGCCACAAAGGAAATAGGCGAAAAAGTTTATGTCCAGGGTGAGAGGGATCACCCATGATTTTTAATGTTCATCTCAGTGTCCAGGAGTCATGTAGGTCCTGGAGAGATCACAGCTTGCAACCAATCACATTCGCAGCAGAGTGGATGATACGCTGAATTCTGCCCTTGTAATTGACAATGGTAGCAGCCTACCAGATGGTGATGGAGGAGGTGAGAACGGACTCAATGATGGCAGTGTAGAAGTGTACCATCAACGCCTTTGGCAGATTGAATGTCTTCAGCTGCAGCAGAAAGTACATTCTCTGCTGTGCCTTCATGGTCAGGGAGCTGATATTCTGCTCCCATTTGAGGTCCTGTGTGATGATGGTGCCCAGGAACCTGAAGGATTCCACAATGTTTACTTGGGAGCCACACAGAGTGATGGATGAGGGTGGAGTGGGGTCCTTTCTGAAATCCACAACCATCTCCACCGTCTTAAGTGTGTTGAGTTCCAGGTTATTATGGTAGCACCTCGACACCAAATGGTCTCGCTCCTGTAGGCCGACTCATCACCATTAGAGATGAGCCCAATGAGGATGGTGTCATCTGCAAACTTCAGGAGCTTGACTGACTAGTGACTGGAGGTGCAGCTGTTTGTGTAGAGTAAGAAGAGTAGCGGTGAGAGGACGTAGCCCTGAGGGGTACCGGTGTTGGTGGTTCAGAGATAAAGAGATGTCTTTTCCCAGCTTCACGAGCTGCTTCCTGTTAGAGAGGAAGTCAATGATCTACCTGCAGGTGGAGTCAGGCACATGCAGCTGAGCTTCTCATGCAGTACAACTGGGGTGATGGTGTTAAGTGCAGAGCTGAAGTCCACAAACAGGATCCTGGCATAGGTTCCCGCGAAGTCCAGATGCTGGAGGTTGATTGGAGAGGTATTTTTACTGCATCATCCACAGACTGGTTGGATCTTGTTACGGTTCAGGCATCCCAAGCCAGAGGGCGGCACCACTATAAATAACGCTTCTTAAGCACCGGCCGAAGGCGCACTATCGGCTCTTATATGCGATTTCTCTCGCCTTTCGAAGAGTTCTCAGTAGCGATTTTTGAAAGGGCTTAACGGTACGACTGGTCCTAAAAGAGGATCAGCCGAGTAGAGGTTGGAGACTCGAGGTAAAGTTGCCAGGGAATTAGATAGGAAAAGGGACAGTTTATCGCTACTGACCTCTCTTCCTCCATTGTTCCGCTGCGCTCCTCAGACGCCGCTCGCCGTCGCCGACCGGCCGCCATTCTCCCTCTCCCGGCGCCTCTCGACTTGTTCGAGCCACAGCCACTCCCCTCCCGGCTGGGAGTCTTCTATTTCCCATTTTGTCTCCATTTGTGCAGCGCTTGCACTCCTTGCAGCGCGGTAGAGACGCCTCACCTAACGCTTCGGCTTCTCCTGGGTCTCTTCGGAGATCTCCCTACTGCGCGTGCGCAGTTCCCCTCCAGTCTCGCTGTATAGCGATCTCGTTTTTGTTCCTTTTGTCCTTTTCGGTCTTATCTGGCCCATCGCGCTTAGGGCATTAGTTTAGTTTGATTACAGGTTCTAGGAAACTCTCCTCATAAGCCTTTTTAGGCGATTGTTGCCTTTGTTTGAGCCCGTTCAATACGGCCCTTCAGTTTGCCCTGACGTTCTTATTCAGTTACATCCCCGGTTCCTCTCGCAGCCACTTGGTGTAGTGGTAACTCACTCGCCTCCCGCTACCTAGACACTCGGGATCGAATCCTGGTCACATTCACTCCCACGAGTGTCTGTGCTTTCCTCGTCGGCTTTGCATCTACCCTCCCACCATTACACCAAGGTGTACATATTTTTCTTTATTAACTCCACACAGTGCTTTTCATAAGTAATATTTCATATTCATATTTTTTCCTGCACTTGGGTCCTCCTTCCCCTATGGCTTCCCCTCGACCAGTATCCTGTACCCTGGTCAATCCTTAACAGATCTGTAAGGAAACTGCAGGGAGTTGAGGAGAGGATGTGTAATGGATTTGAAGTGAGACAGTACCAGACTCTCAAAGGACTTCATGACGACAGAGGTGAAGGCGACAGGTCTGTAGTCATCGTGTAGTCAATGGGCCTTGGTTTTTTAGGCACAGGGGTGATGATGGATATCTTGAAGCAGGAGGAAGTTTGTCTCTGATAAGCTGAAAAAAAATGTTAAAACCATATAAAGTAGCTTATATAGTTTAAATAATAATAATTTAACAACAAAATTACAGCAGTCCTCCCTGGCCTTGCAAATGTTATCATCCAAGCTATGGTTTTGTGACTCAAATCTGAGTTTTTTCTAGTCACAGTGTTTGCCTACCAATAAAGTCAGATGTTCTTACTTCACAAGTGTGGGAATAAGAGTCCAAAATTATGTTAAAATGTACAGTTTTATGTTAAAAAACGAGGGGATCTCATTGGGTGCTCAGCACCTCTAAATCTCTGATTCTAGAAACGCCCCTGGTTTGCCGTAAGATTTTGCGATATCCATGGATGATGAGAACCACAGATATATTATACATTTTAAGCAGGTTGTGAATGCATAACCAAAAATGTTTAGCTTGCATCTGTATGCAGAGTTGGTTAAGTGTTTTGACAACTTACATCAATATATACAACAGGCAGACAATGGGGACTTTAATTCCACTTTCTGAAGCGCCCTTTCAGATTATGTTAGTTAAGTTTTTACTTGGTTGAAGTAGTCAGGGAATTTCCATGAGTTAGAAAGTTTCCATGTCATGGGTAGAGAGTACCTCTTATAACAACCACTAGCCTTAGATGGAAAAGAAATGATGAAACAGCACAGCTGATCAAGTCTGATCAAGGTTTCAGGCTAATTTACATTAGCTGAATAGCTACTGTGAATATGCCTATTTGTTTAACTTAAAACAGCTTTGACTGAAAAATGGTTTGCAAAAATGTTTAGGGACTGCCTCAACACCTGTAAAAGATTTTCAATTCTTTCCTTATGACGAAGTATTGTTCAAGGTAAGCACTCCTACATTTCAGATCCAATAGACAGTAATAAACACTGATATTTATATTACTTTAATCTTTACAGTGATTTGTACTTTATTCAGACAGACTATTTGCCTCTCCAGCTACTTTCTTTTTGTTCAAGAAAGCAAAGAAGAATGTGATCAACGCAAGGACAAAATGTGCATATCTATCTATCTCTCATCTATCTATTAGCCTCTGTCTGTTTGGTTACCGTACTTGGTTTATTTAATGTCGCTATCAGCATCAGTGACCATTTCAACGACACACAGGGTTACGCCTATACACAAGGTCACATCAAGACTAGTCATATATACACTCAAGTCAATGCCAATTTAGCGTAATCAATTATCCTAATGCATTGGATTATGGACTCTTAAAGGAAACTGTAGTACCCAGAGTAAAGCTATACAGACACAGGGAGGACCCAGAACGCTCCACCCTGGGGTAGAACCCATGACCTTCTTGCTGTGAGGCCACAGGGCTACCCACCATGCTGCCGTGCCACCCATTTGTCTGGCTGTGTATTCCATCCGTCTCGACTCCGACCATGTTAAGAAACCACAAGGCCATATGGAATTGGAGGGACCACTGAAAATATCTTTTAATTTTTTTCTCTGTCCATTGCTTCTCCACAGGGAAATTAAAATACTCTCTCTTGCTTCCAGTTTTCTTTCAACTCTTTTCGACACTGGAGGAACACTGTTTAATTTATTCATTCAAAACAAATTTATTCGCTGAAATTACATGTCAAGATTTAATGTAATCTGTATCCATCCTCCATTAGACTATTTATGATTATAACTAACTCTTTAGAGTTAAGGTTAAAGGTGCAATCTATGCCATTTAGATTAAAATGTTTGATTAACTTATTGTGATTGCAGTGAAGTCTTATCTTTGAGAATAGTCTCAATCTTAGTAACATAAGATACTGTATATCTAAAATCTAACCTTGCTATCATAATGCACCTCATTCCTGAACATTGGTTCATTAACGGATATTCAGATAGGGAGCTTTTCGTAAGGGAAAACCGTTGCTCTTGTATATAAAAAAAATTCCACCTACTTACAACTGTTTGAGTGTAATGTAGTAACACAGAGAACTTTTTGTTGGCTCTTTAAAATGAGCAAAACCTAATATTGCTAAATATTAAACTTTTAATGCACTCAAGAGACCGGTGTCATCATTTGCTCGTCATTGCTTATCACTGCATTCAATTAGACGGAAGTCCTATGTAGTCTTCTTGGACACAAAAATCTGCCATACAAGCTCTGAAAACAAGCTCATAAGTATAACCAGAAAATCTCTATTTCACTGTCGGCTATTAAGAGAATAGGTCAGCGCTTTGAAACAAAAGGTGATGTTGCCAGAAGTAAGGATCTGGAAGGTCCCAAATTCTCTGCAAGCACAGATAATCATCTGCTGAAATTTATAGTTCTCCAAGACAGGAAAAAAGCCTTCAGTAACTTACAGCAGAATTCAAGATTTCAGAAAACAAGACTCATTCGAGAACAACAACCAGAAGGTTATCTGATGCAAGTTTTACAGTGGGGCCAAAAAGTATTTAGTCAGCCACTGATTGTGCAAGTTCTCCTACTTAGAAAGATGAGAGAGGTCTGTAATTTTCATCATAGCTACACTTCAACTATGAGAGACTAAATGAGGAAAAAAAAATCCAGGAAATCGCATTGTAGGATTTTTAAAGAATTTAACTGTAAATTATGGTGGAAAATAAGTTATTTGGTCAATACATTTGGTCCAAACTCAATACTTTGTAACATAACCTTTGTTGGCAATGACAGAAGTCAAAACATTTCCTGTAAGTCTTCACCCAGGTTTGCACACACTGTAGCTGGTATTTGGCCCATTCCTCCATGCAGATCTTCCTCTAGAGACAGTGATATTTTGGGGGCTGTCGCTGGACAAAACATGGGACTTTCAACTCCTCCTCAAAATTTTCTATGGGGCTGAGGTCTGGAGACTGGCTAGGCCACTCCAGGCCCTTGAAATTCTTTTACGGAGCTACTCCTTCGTTGCCCAAGCGGTGGTTTGTGTTTGGGATCATTGTCATGCTGGAAGACCCAGCCACGTTTCATCTTCAATGCTCTCACTGATGGAAGGAGGTTTTGGCTTAAAATCTCACGATACATGGCCCCGTTCATTCTTCCTTAACACGGATCAGTCGTCCTGTCCCCTTTGCAGGAAAAAACAGCCCCGAAGCATGAAGTTTTCACCCCTATGCTTCATAGTAGGTATGGTGTTGTTTTGGGATGCGACTCAGCATCCTTTTCCTCAGTTGAGTTTTTTACCAAAAAAGTTCTATTTTGGTGTCATCGACCACATGATATTCTCCCAATCCTCTTCTGGATCATCCATTTGCTCTCTGGGCAAACTTCAGACGGGCCTGGACATGTACTGGCTTAAGCAGGGGGACACGCCTGGCACTGCAGGATCTGAGTCTCTTTCGGCGTAGTGTGTTATTGATGGGTAGCTTTGTTACTTGGTCCCAGCTCTCTGCAAGTCATTCATCAGGTCCCTCCGTGTAGTTCTGGGGATTTTGCATCAGTTCTCATGAACATTTTGACCCCATGGATGAGATCTGTGTGGAGATTTTATTTTCAGATCAAGGGAGATTATCAGATTATATCTACAATTGCTCCCACAAGTTGATTTATTCACACCAATCTCCTTTCCTATTGTAGATTCACTCTTCCCAGCCTGGTGCAGGTCTACAATTTTTCTTTCTGGTGTGCTTCGGACAGCTCTTTGGTCTTGGCCATGGTTTGAGTTTGGAGGTCTGACTGTTTGAGGCTGTGGACAGGTGTGTATTATACAGATAACACAGGTTCAAACAGCTGCCATTAATACAGGTAACGAGTGGAGGGCAGAAGAAGCTTCTTAAAGAAGAAGTTACAGGTCTGTGAGAGCCAGAAATCTTGCTTTTTTTGAGTATTGAGTTGGACCAAATTTATTGACCAAATACTTATTTACCACCATGATTTACAATTAAATATTAAAAAAATCCTACAGTGTGATTTCCTGGATTTTTTTCTCATTTTGTCTCTCATAGTTGAAGTGTACCTATGATGAAAATTACAGACCTCTCTCATCTTTTTAAGTAGGAGAACTTGCACAATCAGTGGCTGACTAAATACTTTTTGGCCCCTCTAGAAGATGTGTTAAAAAGCCATTACTCTCTAATAAAAAACCCCCATAATGGATAGAATATTATTTTTGTCAAAATATGGAAAGTTTTGCTATGATAAAGAGTGGTTCAGCAGAGTGGCGTAGACTGATGAATCTTACATGGTGATTGTCCAGAGGTGTCATCGAAGATTTGGCAAGAAACACAGAACACTGAATGCATCTGTACTACCATTAAGCATGGATTTAGAGGTGTCATGGTGTGGAGAGCCTTTTCAGCTTCTGGTACTGGTGAGCTGCTTCACTGTGAAGAGTCAATAAATACTTCGGAGTACAGGAAAATATTACAAAAACATTTGATTCCCCCTGCTGAAAAGTTGTTGTATACAGAGGAACTATCACATTATTTGTCAACAAGGCATTGCTTCTGCTCACACTGTGAACACCACCAGTAGGAATACTTAGTGAGAATTATCCAACAGGGTCATGTTTTGGCCTGGCCAGTATTAAGAATATTTAGTCTCACCTTGTACACATACCAACTGCGAAACATTTTTCAACTACTTAACTGTTTGATGCCATTACCATTGAGTGGAACAAAATTAACTAAATTACTGTATCTGTTTGTTTAACTCTTGCTGATTTTTTTGACTGAATTATTTGCTGTTCAGATCATTACCAGCTTTATATTTTAAATTTTGGGGGTTGGCCCGCTTTTTGCGCCACATTTGCCAACTTACCCTTCATTTGGCAAGGTTATATCCCAATCATCGTTTGTTCTGTGTTCTCTGCACTCCTTACTTTGGTAGCCATGGCAATGTGATAATCCATGCTTTGACATGGTTTGAACTTCACTAGAGATGAACAACTTTAAACAGAGTACAGAGGAAATGGTAGAAGCATGCAGTGATGCCCAATTTGCTTTGCAGATCAAGTATATCTGTGAAGATCCAGGTTCACCCTCTGCACTTAATAATGTGTTCACTGCCACACACAATTTGTTTAGCTCTTCCTGAATGTCTTTCAAACGCCTGTCCACAAACTGTCTGAATGTCCAGATTGTCAGACGTGCATTTTCGATGCCAAAACGATGGCAGAGTGACTCTTGTTCTTTTTCACCATACAATGGGCCAGTAGACATTAAATTCTTCAATCAATTTCTCATATCTGATATTCACTCTCCTAAGGACAGCATTTGGCTTTCCACATTTCTGGCTGAACTGCAGCAAACACAAGTATGTGATATTTTTCCTTCATGCAATGGCACCCTTTGAAAATGATTTTGGCTGAGTGTGTGTGCTTTTCTGCCATTACTTTGAAGTCTTTCACTTCCATTTCAATTGCTTGATGTGCCCAATTAGTATCTCTCTTTTGTAGCTCAACAGATTATTCAGAAGGTTCTTCAAAGCATCACACACAAGACCCAGGTTACACAAGGAAAGCATAAGATGACAACCACTTAGTGAGACCTACATAACTCTGTTGGGATGTCTCATCTCTAGTGTCACTTTCTCCTGCAGAAGTGAAGTGTTTGAAGAGGGAATCCTAACTTTTCCACACTGCATCTACAGTCCAGAAACTCAAAGATACCCACCTTGTGTTTACATTGCAACTACTTTTGCACAGTGGAAGTCAAGAACATCAGCACATTCCTTGAGCTCAGTGCATTTTTCCTGTCATGCTGTAGACAGTGTGAAGTTTATCCATCAGTGTTTTAAAATGCTATCAATCCAATTTCATTTACTTCTTTTGCTCTTACATCACCATCTGCAAGTTCTGTGGCGCAGCAGCTGGTGATGTTGTGGAGTGCTTACCACACCATATTTGCATTTTAGTATGATAGAAGCACTGTCATTTGTGACTCTGATAAGACATTTTGCAAGACCTCACTTAAGTTCTCACTTAAAATCACCTTCGGTCCGCAGCACTGGAATCATTATTTCAACCTTGGGCTCAAGTCCTTGAAAACATTCTTTCATGTATCCATTGTTTCTAGTCACTTCATCTAAAAGTAGACCAATTTTTGGGACACACAACTGTAACTGGTTTCTTCATTTAGGCAGAAATGTGTTGCTGAATCCTGGTGCATACAATATTTGTATGGTCGATTCTACCCATGTCAGTTTCATTAATATTGCATGCTGTTAAGTGTGCCTTTGGTTTGAGGATGTCTGAGGAGTTCACACAGCCCATCACCAATTCTTTAGCTAACTTCATGCCGACTGTTTTCTCAGGACCCAATGAACCTACCTGGCTGCAAGTTGCATACCCAAAGTTTGCACCCTTCTGCATTAACCATGGGTGTCAAGGCTGGATGTATTTTAAATTGTTAATCGATCCACATTGCGGGAAGCTCATACAAAATGAATCCCTCGCTCTCCTCAGTATTTCTCATATCCTCCTCCGGTCAATTTCTCACATCCTCTGTACCATGCTCCTCATCTTTTTCTCCTGCCACTGGCCTACTTAAATTATGTATACTTTACTCCGTTTAGGCACTAGGTAGTCTGGGACATGCTAAAAGTGACATATCGTACCACTTTTCCACAGGTTACCAGTTCCTTAAGGTCTTAATGGAATATCTGTGGCATAGTTGGGTCAGAATACAGATCAGGCACCAGAGCACCCTTCTCATCCTGCAAGGACAGACCTTTTCAGAAAGATTTATTTTTTGGAGTGCTTGTTTGTTTAAATGATAATGAACAACCACTCAACCCACACTCCAGTGACTCCGGGGGTCTTGAGCTGTCTAAAATAATTTCCTTAATCATTAAATGACATTAGCTTCATTCACTTGTTGTAGTAAGGTCATTTAAGAATTCATGCTATATTACTGTTACAGTCAAAGTTAAACTGTTAAGGTTAAGAGTTGCTAACTTGCTGCAGATGCTTCACTACCACGCCAACAGAGGTCACTGTCATGAGAGTACTAGCCTTCATGACCCAATCCAGTCTACTTGCACACACTAGGCCAGATTGGGGCAATGGCCAGAAGTCTTGATTCAGTGTAGCTAATCATTTCTGAGCAGTTTATTGTTGAATGTCATTCTGGTTACTGACTCTGTGCTTGTTATTGGATATCATTGTTTGCCTGTCATTTTTGGTTTTGGTCACACTGATGTGTTCTTAAGTTTTGACCCTGTTTCTGCCTGACTTGTTTGGGCAATACATCTGCAGTTGGTTCCCCATGTATGTGCATGATTTGTGAAAACTTCACTGTAAGCCCCGTGTCATGCTCCCTACGAACGTACTTCCACACCTTGCTCTCACACACTTACTCACTCACCTGTTCTGATTCTCCAGCCTACTGATTGCACACACCAGGTCCTAATCAGCTGATTACACACATGGGCATTTAAACACCACTCAGTCCCTCTCACGTCACAAAGCTTCATTGTATACAATGTGTAATTCTAAGTGTTTTATCTGGTCTTCAGACTGCTGATTCCCTGTTGACTAATTTGCACTGTTCTTTTGACTCTGTTTTTGCCTTGCCCTTTGGATATACTACCTGGTTTGTTTGATCAACTGAGTTCTCTGGTCTCTGAGTTCAACTTCCACTTATGCCAGTCATGACACTCTGAATGTGATACAATTCTGCTTCTGCATGATGAATCTACTTCAAATATTTAAGGTTGACCCCTAGTTCATAGGGAACTGAATTACAGAAACAGATCCTCTTCTGACTGAGTTAAATAAAAACATAGCATTTCAATAGTAATTAACTACCATGTTCATAAAATAGTATAATCTGTCACGAACCAGGCAAATATGGACAAGGGAAACAGATATAGGTGCAAGTGTGACAGGTTTATTTACAGTGAACATAGTGATATAAGACACAAACAAACCTAAACTAAGAAAGAGAACAAGCAAGAACACAAAGGACAGGCTAATAGGCTAACATAAGACAAACAAAGCTAACACCTCCAAACACAGAACACAGCAAAACCAAAGATAACTATAAACTGCAAAGCACACAGAGTAACAAAGAGCAGGATACAAAGTAGAAAAGACCAACTGCCATAGGAGACAGGAGCCAAGACAACCACAGTGATGAGATAAAGCCTAATAAGGAAGTGCACAGGAAACGGGGTATATATAGGAGACAGACCAGCAGGTGGCTACAGCCCCACCTGCTGGATGGGAAGCAGAAAGCAGGGGGAGCTAAACCGAATGGATACAATCTGAAGGCTTGCATCATTGTTACAATAATCACTTACAAGCTATTTGTCTTAGTATGTATGATATCTTTGCTCAAAGTGGTTAGCACACACCTGCATGCTTTAAAATTTTCTGTCCTCTGTTGCTGGAATTTGATGTACAGATTTGCACTGTTTTGTGCAGCTAAGAGCAGTTTCGGTGCTTAGCTTTTAGCTTTGACATAATGCAAGCCTATTCACTGCTTGCGAGAAAAAATGGTGCAACTTGGCTCAAAAGTCATGTGTGGAGTAACTCAAAAGAGGGGTGGGATATTTCTAATAAGCCTACTTGTGACTCAAGAAGGTAAGCAAAATTTGATAGGCTTGTTGACTCCTCTCAATTTCTGGACTAGGTATCCCACACAAAATGACTGAAGTTTTTTATTTCACAGTTTGTGGGTTGGTAGGCACTCCAGATACTGAAATATATGTGCACAAGCACTGAATAAGTGAGTTTTACATAATATGTTCCCCTTTAAAAAATGCAAAATGTTGCTTGGCCTCTTCGACATTTTTAGAGTTTTCACAGTCCTTTGTACGCCATGTATTAGACTGCCAAAACAAAGTTGATGTGAGTTAAGTGTAGTCAGTTTTTTGGTGGTGTTTTTAAGTTGTACTTTTAGGCACTCAAAATTAAAAACAAATAAGCCTTATGTCATTGTAAACTATTTATATGCGTTATATGGTTAAGTCAAAATGGCTTCCAATCTCATGTGCAGAGCAATATAAAGGGTGTAAACACTTATTCCAAGCTGGATATACTGCACACTGCACAGATAGTCATCTAAATTCAGTCATATTTTGCTTTAACTTTTATTTGGAGTATGGTATGTGGATCTCCCAGACCTCAGCTCAGAGGATACAGAGTGCAGTTTAGAGGCCCTGGAGTGCCCCTCCACCTACAGTGGTGTGAAAAAGTGTTTGCACCCTTCCTTATTTCCTCTTTTTTTCATATTTGTCACACTTAAGTGTTTTGGAATATCAAACCAATTTAAAGATTAGTCAAAGACAACAAGTAAACACAAAATGCAGTTTTTAAATGAAGGTGTTTATTATTAAGGGAGAAAAAAAAATCCAAATCAACATGGCCATGTGTGAAAAAGTGATAGCCTTCCCTTCTTAAAACATAACTTAACTATGGTTCACTGAGTTCACTGTCTCTAGCCACACCCAGGCCTGATTATTGCCACAGCTGTTCTCAATCAGGACATCACTTAAATAGGACATCACTTAAATGACCTGCCTGACAAAGTGAAGTAAACCAAAAGATCCTTAAAAGCTACACAGCATGCTGAGATCTAAAGAAATTCAGGCAAACAATTTAGAAAGAAAGTAATTGAGATCTATTAGTCTGAAAAGGGTTATGAAGCCATTTGTAAAGCTTTGGGAATCACAGTGAAAGCCATTAACCACAAATGGTGACAACATGGAACAGTGGTGAACCTTCCTAGGAGTGGCCGGGCGACCAAAATTACCCCAAGAGTGCAGTGACGACTCATCCAAGATGTCATAAGAGACCCCACAACCACATCCACAAAACTGCAGGCCTCACTTGCCTCCACCATAAGAAAGAGACTGGGCAAAAATGGCCTGCATGGCAGAGTTCCAAGATGAAAACTACTGCTGAGCAAAAAGATCATTAAAGCTTGTCTCAAGCAAACATTCTGTGGACTGACGAGACAAAAGCTGAACTCTTTGGAAGGTGTGTCCCATTACATCTGGCGTAAAAGTAACACAGCATTTCAGAAAAAGAACATTATATCAACAGTAAAATATGGTGGTGGTAGTGTGATGGTCTGGGGCTGTTTTGCTGCTTCAGGACCTGGAAGACTTGCTGTGATAAATGGAACTATGAATTCTGCTGTCTAAGTAAAAGTCCTGAAGGAGAATGTCCGGCCATTTGTTCGTGACCTCAAGCTGAAACGAACTTGGTTTCTGCAACAATGATCCAAAACACACCAGCAAGTCCACCTCTGAATGGCTGAATAAAAACAAAATGAAGACTTTGGAGTGGCCTAGTCAGAGTCCTGACCTGAATTACAACAATTCTGCAAAGATGAGTGGCCAAAATTCCTCTACAACGTTGTAAAAGACTCATTGCAAACGCTTGGTTGCAGTTGTTGCTGCTAAGGGTGGCCCAACCAGTTATTAGGTTTAAGGGGCAATCACTTTTTCACACAGGGCCATGTAGGTTTGGATTTTTTTCACCCTTAATAATAAACACCTTCATTTAAAAACTGCATTTTGTGTTTACTTGTGTTGTCTTTGACTAATATTTAAATTGTTTGATGTTCCAGATAAACACTTACAGTCGTATGAAAAAGTTTGGGCACCCCTGATAATTTTCATGATTTTTCTTTATAAATCATTGGTTGTCCAGCTTAGCAATTTCAGGTAAATATATCATATAGCAGATGAACACCGTGATATTTGAGAAGTGAAATTAAGTTTATAGGTTTTACAGAAAGTGTGCAGTAATTATTCAAACAAAATTAGGCAGGTGCATAAATTTGGGCACCCTTGTCATTTGAATACCTTTAGCACTAATTATTGGAACACAAAATTTGTTTTGTAAGCTCATTGACCTTGATCTACATACACAAGTGAATCCAACTATGAGAAAAGTGTTAAGGTGGCCAATTGGAAGTTTTTTCTCCTCTTTGCATCTTCTCTTGAAGAGTGGCAAAATGGGAGCCTCAAAAAACAACTCTCAAATGGCCTGTAAACCAAAGGTTGTTCAACATCATGGTTCAGGAAAAGGGAAAAGCTCTCTCAGAGATTTCAGCTGTCAGTTTCCCAATGTGAGGAACATAGTGAGGCAATGGAAGACCACAGGCACAGTTTAGTTAAGGAAAACTCCTGAAGTGGCAGACAAGAAAAATCTCAGATAGGCAGAGGCGATGGATGGATGAGATGAGAACAGTCATAGTCAAGCCACAGACCACCTCCAAAGACCTACAACCTCATCTTGCTGCAGATGGTGTCACTGTTCATCGTTTCAACTATACAGCGCACCTTCTTTGCACAGGAGAGGCGGTCCCATGGGAGAGTAATGCAGAAGAGAGCCTTTTTCTGCAGACACGCCACAAAGAGGGTCACTTGAGGTGTGCTTACAGCCACATTTGGACAATCCAGCTTCATTTTGGAAAATAAAGTGCTGTGTACTGATGAAACTAAAATTGAGTTATTTGGACATAACAAGGAGCGGAAAAGGAACACAGCATCCCAAGACAAACACTTGCTACCCACAGTAAAATTTGGTGGCGGTTCCATAATGCCCGCGGGACTGTGTGGCCAGTGCAGGTACTAGGAATCTTGTTAAAATTGAGGGTCGCATGGATTCCAGTTAATATCTCCAGATTCTTAAGAACAATGTTCAAGAATCAGTGACAAAGTTGCACCGAGGCCAACGACCCCAAACCCTGCTCATAATCTACTAAGGCATTCATGCAGAGGAACCAGTACAACGTTCTGGAATGGCCATCTCAGTCCCCAGACATGAATATTACTGAAAATGTGGGCTGTCCATGCTTGGAAACCATCAAAGATGACTGAACTGGAGATGTTTCTAAAGAAGAATGGTCCAAAGCACCTTCAACCAGAATCCAGACTGGAAGCTGTAGGAAGCGTTTAGCGGCTGTTATTTCTACAAAATGAGGATCTACTAAATATTGATGTATTTTTCTGTTGGGGTGCCCAAATTTATGCACCTGCCTAATTTTGTTTGAATAATTACTGCACACTTTCTGTAAATCCTATAAACTTCATTTCACTTCTCAAATATCACTGTGTTCATCTGCTATATGATATATTTAACTCAAGTTGCTGATCTGAACAACCAATGATTTATAAACTAAAATCATGAAAATTATCAGGGGTGCCCAAACTTTTTCATACGACTGTAAGTGTGACAAACATGCAAAAAAATAGGAAACCAGGAAGGGGACAAACACTTTTTCACACCACTGTAAATCCAGCACAAATCAAGCCCTGTGCATAAGGAACCACTCTCAATCCATCAGCATCTAGGTTAGACTGCCCAACTGGACAACTAGATTAAGTCATAAATAGTTCTTTTTTAGTTGAATAAAGATGAAGTTTAACAGTAACAAAAAAGTTTACAAACAGACTTTTAAATACAATTTATCATCTCTTGGTGACTGGAAGTGTCCAAGTGAGATGATTCACTGCTGCATGGCATCAAGCATGGCATTAAATCCAGTATTCAGTCAGGTGTGTCTAAAGGGTTATGGTTCAAGGATTCAGATGATTCTATAAAAGTCATCTACCCATTCATTTAAACAAATCATAACCTTAATTAAATGCAAAATAGTAGGGTAATATGCAATTACTCTATAAAGACAAAAGCATTGGGATACCTACCCATGACACCTACAGGAGTTTTTCTGACATCCCATTCTAAATCCATAGGCACTGATATTGACTCCTCCCCTTGCAGTTAGAAGAGCTTCCAGTCTTCTGGGAAGACTTCGCAGAGCATTTGTAAGGACAGATACTGATGTTGGATGAGAGGGCCTGCTTCGCAACCTCAGTTCTAGTTCATTCCAAAGGTGTTTAATGGGGTTCAGGTCATGCCGTTGTATGAGCCAATCAAGTTCTTTCACACCAAGCTCACCAAACCATGCCTTTATTCACCTTCAAGTCAAGTCAAGTCAGATTTATTTATATAGCGCTTTTTACACTGGAGCATTGTCTCAAAGCAACTTTACAAGTTTAGATTATCTCCTAATAACTACGTCTAATCCCAAATTGAGCAAGCCTAGGGCGACAGTGGCAAGGAAAAACTCCCTAGTTCTAGGAAGAAACCTTGGGAGGACCAAGACTCAAAAAGGGACCCAACCTCCTTGGGCGGCGTAGACGATAAATCTAAGAGCGAAACTAAAGTCATGGAGTCAAAGTTCGAATAAAATGTGAAGTATGCACATCGACATCGACCTTGCTTTCTGCATGGGGCATGTCACGCTAGAACAGAAAAGTGCCTTCCCCAAACTGTTCCCACAAAGTTGGAAGCATACAGCAAACTTTACAGTTGGCACAATGCAGTCAGGCAGGTAATGTTCTCCTGGCATTTGCCAAACCAAGACACGTCCATCAGACTGCCAGATAGAGAAGCATGATTCATCACTGCACAGAACTCAGGATCCAGTGGTGGTGTGCTTTCCGACACTCCATCCTTGGCATATTGCTTGGAATTGAGCTTGTTGATTTAAGTCTTACATGCAGCTGTTCGTTCATGGAAACCCATGCCATGAAGTTCCCGGCACAGTTTTTGTGCTGATGTTTTTGTCATAGCAGGTATGGAAGTCAGCAATTATTGAGTCAGCAGAGCATTGGTGGCTTTTATGCACCTTTATGCTTGGAAATCCTGCTCTGTAATTTTACGTGGTCTGCCACTTTGTGGCTGAGCTCCTGTTGTTCTCAAATACTTCCACTTTTCAATAATAACACTCTCATTTGATCGTTGAATATCTAAAACAGAATAAATTTCACAAGCTGACTTGTTGGAATGGCATTACAGTACCACACTCAAATTCAGTGAGAATACCCATTCTGCAAGGCTAGATGCTTGATTTTATATACCTGTGGCAATGAGTCTGAATGAAATACCTGAATTCGCTGATTAAGAGGTGTGTCCCAATAATTTTGTCCATATGATGTATGTGTTAATCTGAAAATAGCATGAAATGCTAAAAGCATTATTATTTCCAGCCCTTTGCCACAAAGAGCACACCTTTATATTGTGAGGGGATTAAAAGGGACATGTAGTAATAATGTGTAACAATGTCAGCAGCACGGCCTGGAGCTGATTACAGTGTGTATGAGTGCTCTCGTCGTGTCATTTGGAGCACTTACTAGGGCTGTGAATAAAAGGTCAGCATGACAGTTCCCTGCTGCTGGACTAACCCTGCTTACTGCTCTATACAATACGTAAATGAGCAGAACTAAAATAGGCCAAATGCTATATGTAAATTAGATGACTAAGAAGCAAAAGCATGTTTGCCGAGATGTTAATATTAATGTAAGGTTGTATTGGCAAATTCTGAGAAAAATGTTACAACCCTAAATCAGAAAAAGTTGGGACAATATGGAAAATGTAAATTAAAAAAATGCATTGCGTCTTACATCTACTTTACTTTTATTTCATTGCAGATAGTATTTCATTTGTCCATATACATCCATTCCTGCAATTCAGACCTGCAAAACATTAAAAAAAAATTGGAACTGAGGCAATTTTGGGCTAAAAATGGGGTAATGAAAAAAACCATCAAAAAAAAAAAAAAAAAAAAAAAAAATATATATATATATATATATATATATAATATATATGATGTGATTTCAAACAGGTGATGTCAAGACATTATTACAAGCATAATTTGGTACAAAAGCAGTATCCATGAAAGGCTTTGAGGAGCAAAGATCTCCAGATTGTCTCTAAATGCATGAGAAGTATTGAAAGGTTTAAAAACAATGTTCCTTAAAGAAAGATGGGAAGGGATTTGAATATTTCTCCCTCTATAGTGCATTACATTATTACACAATTCAGTTAATCTGGAGGAATGTCAGTGCATAAAGGGCAATGGTGCAATCCTAAACTGAATGCACCTGATCTCTGATCCTTCAGACGGCACTGCATCAACAGCCATCATTCATCAATAGCTGATAAAACCGCATGGGCAAGGGATTACTTTATCAAACCTTTATCATGCAATATGGAGTTACATTCACAAATGTCACTTAAAACTTTACTGTGCATGCCCGCAGAAAAAGAGGGTATGGGTACTGAACTGGTCTGCCTGTAGTCCAGACCTGTCCCCAGTAGAGAATGTGTGGAGAATTTTAAAATGAGAAATGCAACAACATTAAGATATGTTTTCAGAAGGAATTGGACAAAATAATGCCTGAAAGTAACACTTCATGTCTTGGTATTCAGTGTTGTAAAAAGGAATAGCAACATTACAAAGTGCTAAATGCTTTACTGTGCTAACTTTTTTTGGAATGTGTTACAGACCTGAAATGCAGGAATAGATATATATTAACAAATGAAATAAAGTTGACTAGACAAAAGATGAAAAATCCTATGTTTACAGTATACTGTCTGTGATAAAATAACACTTACAGCAAATGTAAGACATGTATTAGGAGTCATGCTGACCCTGGCTTGTGACACTAGAGGTCAGCTTTGACTCACACTACAGTGTGTACACACTCGGAGCAAACACGCATGCGCCAGCCCTTGTTTTGCACCATGTGCGCAAGTGGCGACACCTATTGGTGGGGCTATTTAAGCTCACCATTCAGGTGTCGTGTCCTTGGACTCCTTGGCCCTCACACGACTGTGCTTTCATTGTTTAGGGACAGAGGTAGCTGACAGTTCATAGACCGTCAGGAGGCTGCCCGGTAACCAGTAGGGCCTAGTTTTTGGTGGTTTTGGCTTGCTTGCTGCTGCGGAGCGCGATCCACCTCCTTCCTCGCGCACCGTCGCCCTCCCTCCTTTGCTCGATCGCGATTGAAAAGGATGCTGTGCTGTTGTCAGCCTTGTCCTTTTCATTTTCACGTCCATGCTATGCCCCCTTAACTTGTGGGAGTCCCCATGGCACGCTTTCATGACGCTCCGCTCGGGCTCCGTTGCTTTGCGCATGCGAGTACCCATACGACTTTTGCGTAGTGGAGCTACTGGCTACTATAATTGTACTAACAATGGTATGTGCCAATAGTATTTAATATTTCTTCCACAAATAAGCTGCAGCTGCCATACACAAATAATAGCAATGATAATTCAGACTCAATTTTGGCACAACTGCAGTCTTCAGTAGCATCCAGCTAGTTTACTTAAGCTAGCCTGAAAGGACTTCTTGGGACTGTTAGGTAAATCACAAACAATGTGAATACAGTAAAATAACATTTCAATCTTTTCTGATGATTTGAAGCAAAGAAACTGTCTTATTGTTTGAAACACTTCTAATTGCATGCTTCCTTACTACGCAGCTCTACAAACAAGTTTGTGAACCCCTTACTGATTTTAATTAAATATGTGTAAATTAAATCTTATTAGAAATAAATGAGAAGTATTTGAGCAGTCCTGGAATTCAAACGTGCAACTTTCTGTTCATCAGCTCAAGAGGATGCTGAGGTCCACAATTTTGGCCTTCTCATTTTGTAGTTAGCGCAACATGTGGAATGTAATTAGTGAGCACAATCAGAGGAATTTGCAGTCTTCCCCAGAGGAGCCTACATACACCGCTGATGAAGTGTAGCCAAAGTGTGAACATCAGTGTCACAAATGTGTTTTGATGTAGCCTATGCTGATGTCTGTGCTTGAGGATCTGATGCTGGAATGGATGTTGAGTGTGTTTGTGGAATGAGCCCATTTGAATGTGTACTGAGATGGTGAGGGACCTGAAGGAATTTTCAAGCATTAAACCTCAAGTAAGTTAGCAATAGTTAGCACTAGCAATAGTTATAAATGTTTTCATTTGGTAAAATGGATTTTGTAAAATGCTTGATTTTAAGGCTTTGGCACAATTACTAGTCTTTGTCTGCTCTTACATACTGATAATGAAGCAGAGTTGTATTCACATTCTGTACAGTCAGGTTATTCCAATTTCCTAGCATTACTGTTTCTCTGTGCTTGATGGAATGCTGTGGGTGGTAAGATGTTCCTACATACCAGTTTATTTCACTGCAGTTGAAAAAGAACTAAAGTGTGTGGAGATGAACATGTAAAATTACAATGAGAAATTGAAAAGTTTGTAAGAAATTGTAAGTTTTCATCAACCCCTTTACATTGATCTGGAGAAACTGCCTTTGTAGATACCATTGTTACAGATGCTTACATCGCTCTCTGTAATATGGGTATTGCATTTGTGTATTTGCTATGCCAGTTGCACTTCATACCACATCTAAAGCGGACAGCCTAGAGGATTTAGTCATTTAACAGACAGCTATAACATCCAGTAATTACCTGCAGGTATATGGAGATACTTGTGTTTGGATGTCCCCCTCTCAATTCCATTGCTTCAAAATGTCCAACAGCATTGGCTGCCATTTTCCACATCTGCGCCACCCAGTGACCATGTGACATCAACCAGTCACTTTTGACTTATTTGTGAGCTCTGTGCAAGTGCACTCTCTGTGGATCCATTTTCAATCTTATAAAAATGCAAATCACCTGAAATGCTTCCATCTAGAGATCAGTTTAGGTTTAGCTCCAACATAACCAGTAGTACCCATGGGCAGGCCTAACAACAGCGGATTGGTTATGCTGTGTCACACATATTGTGGTGTGATACAGTATACATATTGTATATTGTATCACACCAGAGAAGAACAGTAATTTAAAAACTTAAAAAATCTGGTTTGTTAGTGCTATGTTATTTTATTTCTAACCTGCATATGTTTACTTACTCAAAATTTTTAAAACGTTTTTACAACAGTACATGAGCGAATATAATAATTTTCTCTCATTTGTTTAATTTGGTTTATAGTCTTGAATTATAAAACATCCAAAAGTGTTCACAAGCTTTCAAGCATTTTTCAAGCAAAGATCTTTCTTCTTGTTTGTGGTGGAAAAACATTCTAGAGGCCCAGAGTACCCAGTTTCATTATTCTGTCAGTGATACTCCTGCTCCAACTGGGAAACAGGCTACTCTGAATGTGTTTACATGCATTTACTAATCCAATAATAATCCAATTTCTGCAGTTATCTCATTATTCAAGTGGTCATATTAAAAAATGGTCATATACTCTGATTTCTGAGATTAAGGCCAGTATATCAGATTAACAATCCAATAAAGAGAGCTGGATTTTACCCCGATAGTTGGATTTCTCAGTGCATGTGTACGATTAATCTGATTTCAATGAGTTTTCTCAGTCTGTGCATGCATGCAAATATCATCAAATAGAGCATAGAGCTGTCCCAGAAGTAGCTAGCAGAATCAAACATCTTTGGGCTTGTTTCCATAGACCTAATGGCTTGTTTCTCTTGCTGGATCTGGCAACCCTGGAATTAAATGCAGCAGCTGCGAAATGGCTACCAAACACATTTGGGGAGACTCTGAAATGCAGTATATGATTGTGAAAATGAAGAATTTCATTAGTTAATTGATAAAGTTTGAAATTTACATCATATTCTTCTCTGAGATTATTGGCCGGTTGCAAAGTAGAAATCCTATTATTGCCTGAGTCATGTAAATCGGAGATTTCCCATTATCTGATTTCCCAAGTGCATGTAAACTTGTTGATCGCTGACTCTTTGATTTTATGAAGTTATCAGATTATTAATTGCGTGTAAACACACTCTCTGTCTTTTCTGTTGTTCAGACTTCATTTGTGCTATACTGCAGCTCAAATAAATGAAGGTTAACCACATGGCAACTTTTTATTGGCATCATCAGGCATGTTTATTAACTCATGAAAGTGTAGAAATTGTTCCTAACTTAAAACTTGCTGCTTATTCGAAAACTGAATTATTTCAGCAACCCTTGGTGTAAGAATACAGATAACCAGAGTCATTATGCAAGAGATTTTAAGCTAACAGACATAATTACATTTACATTTACAGCATTTAGCAGACGCCCTTATCCAGAGCGACTTACAATTGATACAGTCTTACAATCCAAGCAATTGTGGGTTAAGGGTCTTGCACAAGGACCCAACAATGGCAGCTTGGCAGAGGTGGGATTTGAACCCTGGACCTTCTGGTCCATAGTCCAGTACCTTAACTGCTAGGCTACCACAGCCTACATTACATTAATTACATTAAAATACCTCATTCATATTCCAGTACATAACCTCTAGTCACATGATATTCCTAACCTGTTTGCATGCTGTAGTGGTAAATTAGGATGTATTAAACAGAAGAATGTTCCGTGGAAGCCGATGGGCTATTAAATCAAGCATTTGATTAAATAACATTAAATAATTTACATGTGTACGGTAAAAAAAGAAAAATCTAAAATGCATGTTTTATTCTTTAGTGTCTTAGAGGCTGATTAGTACGCAGGATATTAGTGTAGACCAGCTACAAAGGTACCTGCATAAAGCAAGAACTGTGTTAGAATGGATCATTTACACATATCAAATAGTGTATTTGTCAATCAACAGAAGTGAACGTGTATGATCATTCTTGGTCACAAATAAAAAAAAGGAAAATAGTTAAAAAGAACCCACACAAACCACTGACCATTTCTGTGAACATAGGTGTGTATGTGTTTGATCTAATACTCTGTATGTGTATAGAGAAGAATCTGTTGCCTCCAGGAACACTGTGTGGGAGGGAAGTATATTGCGTGTGTAGGAGTCTAACAGCTCCCAAGTCAATCTTTTGTACAGTATGTGCATGACTATGAAATTAAACCGATTTTTAACTCTGAATGAAATTACAGAGGCCTGAAATTCAGAAAGCACACTCTGCAGATAATAATACAGTACAGACATGTGGGCTGTTTTTGCAAAGGGACATCTAACTCTACTTTAAAAAGAATTAAAACCACCCTGTTTAAGAAACCTCATCAACTACTTAAGCATTTAGCTTAATGCCTAAATTGGAGCTTAGGAGAGCCTGATTAACAGTAATGTATATTTGTATCATTTACATTTCTTGGTACAACGTTGACTGCGGATCCTTATGCACTGATGATTTAAGAAATTAATTGCCACCATGCATATGCAAAACAGACATGCATTATTCACCCAAATTGATACTCTAACAATGGGAGGAATTAGTGAAACAGGAGCAGCTCAGTTCAGTTTAATCACTTTATTTTTGGTAACTGCATGTCATTATTTCATTGTTCATAATTCAAAACTCCCTGTTGATGCATTCAAAAACAATACAATTATCATCATACATATCAAGAGCAATGAATAAAAACCTGTACATCTGTACTATTAAGTGTCGTGTGGAGCGCTATGTACACACCCTCAGACATAGTCAAAGTCCTTGCTGCAAAACTGCAGCTTCAGAACAGTGGCAACTTGTTCGGCTTCAAGTCAGGGGGAGAGAACCAAGACCTGGTTAAAAAACATCAAATTAAAATAAGACCTATCTGTTTCTTTTTCCTGTCTAACAGAAGCAGAAGAAAGAAAATAAAGGAGAGGGCAGTAGTTCTGAGAGAAGATGTGGAGCATTGGTTTTGAACTAATTTTTGTTTTGTATATGTCTGGTTCGGTTTCAAGTAATAACTGAGGTTTGGGATATAAAGTGGAGCAGTGTGCTATATCAAACATGCAAGCAATAAACGTTCTTCCCATGGCCTCACCTTCCTTATCTTAGATAGAGAGTGCACTGAAATGAAAATTCTTGTCTGAATCTGAAATTCAAGACATGCTAGTTGCAAATAATCCAAATGAATTAGCTTTGTTTGGATCTTTAAAAAAGTACATTGATTGAGTTTGCTTTGTACGGTATTCATAGCTAAAACCTCATTACAAATGGTCAGTTTGGCTCTGCAACCTATCCCAGGCACTGGTGCAAGATGGTAGTACAACCTATGTTGTATTCCATCACATGCTTACTCACTCAGACCTAGGGGCAAAAAGTAGACAACCAACATAGTGGCATGTTTTTGGGATTCTGAAGGAAACTGTATGTGGAAGAAACAGACTGTGACTCCACACAGACAGTAAAAGAACTGCTTTGACACCATCATCTAATGATTGAATCTTGCATTTGTCACCATTGATGTATGCTTGGGCATAGACATTACCAGATAGTTAGTGAAGGAAAACCTGCTGTAGTGTATGCATGTGTGAATATGGTGCATAGTACAGACAGCCAAGGGTCACCAATCAGGTAGTGACTTTCCTATAACAAGTTCAGGTTAACATTGGATGCACTGTTTCCAGTCCAAGTCATGGTTTAAAGTATGATCCAGTTGGATAAAATGAAATAGATTACAACTAGGATTAATGTTATTGTCATTATACATTACCTGTCTACACAAACAGCCAAATTATTTTCTTTAAGGTAGAGCAGCCTTAAAGCAATTGAAGGCAACCTGTCCGACAGCAGTTGCTTAACTGTGCTGGGATTCATCTTAGTAGTCCAAAGTTCAATGTGTGAAGAGCACTGAAATTTTATATATACACATTGAAGGTTTTCAGACAACAATTCTCCGAAACTTCAGCGCATCCCTACTTGTCCATGTTTGCAACCAAAGAGGGTCCTTCATTCCATCAGAACATGCCATCACAAGTCCTCACTTTTCGCTGTTTATGTCCTTGATCTATTAGCTCACTTTAAAACAGCTTGCAAGACAATCGTTTGTCAGTTTGCAGCTTTTAAAACCTGCTCCACACAGTAAGTGGTGCAGCGGCAATCATGCACGTTCCAAGCGCAATTTTACTCTTGTTTTGTCAGAAATGTCATGCAACTAGAAGCCTGTACAGAATACACTCATTTTTGTCTTGCAGCTTCTGTAAAAAACGAAAGTGTGGCATAGGCATTGCCACGAATGCCCTCTCCTTCAGTCATCTTTCTCCTAGCTGGCCAGCTGTTCCTGCTACTTGTCAGTATATACAACATAGTGGGGGAAAAGCACGGAAAAGCAAGGGTTACTGTACAATGGCTGACTCCTTACAAGGCGAATGTAATAAATTCAAGTTGAACCTTGACTTTCACAATTTGACATTTCAAATTTCAAAACTTACAAAACGTACAAGAACAAAGGCCGTACACCTTTCTGCAAAAGGAATGAGGATGACATCTTTAATAAGCATTCCAACAGCACAGTAGCTCTGACCTCATAAGTTGTAGTATCAAAACATGGCACCTTTTATTAACACATTGATTGGCTCATATTATGGCTCCTTCTGGTAAGACTGCCTGTCAGGTTTCTAACTTAGCAATTTATCTACGGGATTACACACTGAAGCAAATCCATAGGTCAACAACTTTGTTTCTCGAGCATGCAAAATAGGCTTCTGGACTGCATACTTATATTCGCACTGTTGGTGACTGTTTACCTTGGTTTAACATGAGAAGGGAGCTAAAGTTAGGAGCCTGCTATCTTCAGGCCTACAAATAGCACTAGGGTGTGACCATGCTAAGGTTTCTATTCCAACGGGAAGTGGGTCACTAAAAAGCATTGCACATTTCACCACATTACATTAGGACAGTGACAAAAATGGGCCAGGACAATATTTAAAAGACGGCTCAGGACGAGTCCTCGTCCGTTTCTATAAGGAGATGCTCGTAGAGTACATCTAACAGTCATGCAATTTTGAATTATGTTTCTCTTTAGAAGCAATTTTTTCATATTTCTTTTGGAAGAAGTTGGCACCTTGGACTTTTTATGTGCAAGGGTAGAGTAATAAGATATTATGATACAGCATTGTAAACATACCTTGTAAGATATTATTTTCTGTGCTACATATAGTGTTTCTGATATGTTGGTGGCTAACAAATCAGGATAGAGTTTCTAACATTTAACTGGTATAAAGCCTAAACATTCTATGGGATTTCTTCTTATGTACAATACTCTTGTTATACATGAAGGATCTGCTACAAGTACTTCCTGTCTCGTTAATGAAAAACCTTACCAAATAGTTACATTGCTCATCGCAATTCAAAACAAACACTGATGCATTTTGCCAAGTTTTGCCCTTTTAGGTATCAAATACAAAATCGACATTTACAGGCTGGTTGAGGTCTCTATCTGGACAGAGAACTTGAATAGCTGATCAAACGTTAATAATCAGACTGGCAATACATTTGGAGAACATTCACATGGATAACTGCTTATGACTATTACATATGAATGGAGTTTCACATTCTGCATAAGCATTTACCAGTGTTACAAATATCTCACAAATGTATTAAGTAGTTCTATTTTGCAGAGTTGCTGTAGTTCCTACTACTCTAGGTACCGTAGTGAAGTTTTAGGTAAAGCTACGCTGGGTATACTAAAACAGAAAAGAGGGAGATGGCCTCTTATTGCTTAAATAGTCAGAGGTAAAGAGAGATGCATAAGCTGGTGTTGCAGTACGTCTGATATTAGATGACCTCATAAAGGCTTCGCTTTTGTTCCACGCCAGATACATTCCAGCAACCTACCTGCACTTCGACAGTACACAATATTACCAATCTAGGCCTCAGTAGAAAAATGCCACCGCAATTTTGATCAGTAAGTCTTACAAAATGCATAGAAGACCAGTATCAAAATGCCCTTTTTTAAACTCCTGAAATGAGGGATCCACACGAAGCAAGAGTGATTGGTAGGCATGGTAACAGCAAACTTGATGCGGATTAGATGAGGGCTGAGGGGTGGGATCTTATTGGGCTTCATTTCATATCTTGTTCTGCAATTTTGTAATTTGCAGGGAGTCTGAAATGGCTTGAATCGAAATCTCAAACACAAGCCATGAGCGTGACATGGCAAAGCAAAACACTGGGATCCTGAATTCACACAGACATCTTGAGAGAGGTCTAGTGTTTCACGTAAAGGAATATCACATGAGGCACTTGTAATGACTCGCTGACCGGTTTGCAGAATGTGTGCAGTATTTTTCCTCTGTCTTGTGTACTGAGTCTTGCAAAGGTTTATAGTTTAAGAGGCAGAAGAATGCTTAGTTGCACACTCTCTGCTTTGCTACTTTGTTTACTATTTTCGCTTTATAATTCTATTTATAATCTTTTTTTGGTAAACACCAGCTAAAGAAGCAAAAGGCACCTGGAGAAGTCTGAGATGGCTCGTTAGCCTCGTAATAAAACAGTTCTTTCCCCGTCTTTTCCCCAGCACGAACAGCTAGACCGACGCACTCAGTGGGGGAGAGGGTTACAGTCTGGTCACCCGAAAAGCAAGCAGCTAGTACAGATCTTAAATAAATCTTCCTCTTGTTCTGTAATAGAATCTCAATGCATTCATAAGAAAATAAATGTCAAAATGATTTGAGAAAATAAGAGCTTGATACATGCTATGAACACTATGAATACATAACACTCGTGTGAACTTGCCTTGCAGGTTCAGCAACCAATCAGAAACTCTTTCTCTCAGTTTGTGTCAGTGGCCTCGGGGTGGAGCTTCGATTTTCACACTTGAGATACATTCTAGAGGCTGGCCTGTGTATTCTGTTTGGTTTCTTGAAGATGGGAACACAGACGTGGGCACTGAATGAAAAAGGAGGGCTGGTTTGGTGGTGGTGGTGGTGGTTGTGGTGGGACTGAGAGTGTGAGAGATAGTTGCAGAGGGTAATCAGAACCACATGCCTTCTTTGACCTGACACAGCCTGTTTCCTTTCAAGACCTGAGAGAGTTTGTTGGGACTGGGGACGAGCCAGGGGCCTGGGGACACGTCTGGGGTAGAAGGTGTCTCCTGGGAATTGCTGGGGTCAAAGGGCCAATGCGTCCCCGCAAACGAGATGCTAGCTGCGGACACGCTGACTTCAGAGAAGCTGAGTGCTGATTCCGCATCAGAATGGTTATCGTCATTGAGAGACATGAGGAAGGAGAAATGTGGCCTCCGTGTGACATCCACCACCTCGTCTCTGTCCTCAGGGGCATCAACATCCAGGTCATCTCTCTTTCCTAGCTTTTTCCTCTCCCTAGCGCCATCTCTTCCTTTCCTCGCCCTCGTCTCTGACCGTTCACCTTCCTTCTCTCGATGCATCTTTTCTCTCTCCTGAGGTTCACCCTTCACACTGCTCCTTCTCCCCCCTGAACTCCTCCCCCTCTCCCTCCCTCCTTCCTTCTCCCTCTCCCTCCTCTCTGCTCTCTGCACACCGTCCTCCTCTCCCTCTGTCCCCCTCGAAGCCTTTTTGGTTGAACTCTGAGATGGTTTCTCTCTCTCTCTCTTTCTCCGTGACTGGGAGCTCACTGTGTTGCTAGTAAAGTCACCCAAAGCCTGTTCTCCTTGGGGAGTGCCTCTCCTCTCCTCCTCTGCTGCTTCCTGCATTTTTCCTCCTCTCTTTTGCTCCTCTCTACTCTCCGTTCTTCTTTCCTTCTTCCCTTTCTCGATGCTTCTTGGCAGGGAGAAAGTTGTTCTAGCTCCATTCGGCTCTTCTCGGCAGATGGAGGAGGGGAAAGCCGCTCCGCTTTCAAGGTCTGAGAGTCAGAGTAAGAAAGAGAAAACGATGAGTGATTATTTGAATGACTAAAGTCAGCTGACAGTATGCTACATCATCGAAACAAATGGAGATAGCATGGAATGAATGTAATGTGAACATGCTAGAAAGGAAAACAAACAAACAACCAGGAGCCTTCAGTGGTGCTTGAAAATTTGTGAACCCTTTAGAATTTTCTATATTTTTGCATAAATATGATCTAAAACATCAGATTTTCACACAAGTCCTAAAAGTAGATAAAGAGAATCCAGTTAAACAAATGAGACAAAAATATTATATCTGGTCATTTATTTATTGAGGAAAATGATCCAATATTACATATTAATGAGTGGCAAAATATGTGAACCTTTGCTTTCAGTTTCACACCAGATACTGAAAGCAAAGGTTCCTCCGATCCGGTGTGCAGGACTGATCAACAGTTACCGGATAACAGTTACCTGTTGAGTAACTGTTGATCAGTGATGTAAACCAGCTTGGAAGAATTTTAGCCCATTCTTCCATACAGAACAGCTTCAACTCTTGGATGTTGGTGGGTTTCCTCACATTAACTGCTCACTTCAGGTCCTTCCACAACATTTCCATTGGAATAAGGTCAGGACTTTGACTTGGCCATTCCAAAACATGAACTTTATTCTTCTTTAACCATTCTTTGGTAGAACGACTTGTGTGCTTAGGGTCGTTGTCTTGCTGCATGACCCACCTTCTCTTGAGATCCAGTTCATGGACAGATGTCCTGACATTTTCCTTTAGAATTCTCTGATATAATTCAGAATTCATTGTTACATCAATGATGGCAAGCCGTCCTGCTCCAGATGCAGCAAAACAGGCCCAAACCATGATACTACCACCACCATGTTTCACAGATGGGATAAGGTTCTTATGCTGGAATGCAGAGTTTTCCTTTCTCTAAACATAACACTTTTCTTTTAAACCAAAAAGTTCCGTTTTGGTGTCATCCATCCACAAAACATTCCTCCAACAGCCTTCTGGCTTGTCCACGTGATCTGTAGCAAACTGCAGATGAGCAGCAATGTTCTTTTTGGAGAGCAGTGGCATTCTCCTTGCAACCCTGCCATGCCCACCATTGCTGTTCAGTGTTCTTCTGATGGTAGACTCATGAACATTAACATTATGTGAGAGAGGCCTTCAGTTGCTTAGCAGTACCCTGGGGTACTTTGTGACCTTGCCAACTATTACACACCTTGCTCTTGGAGTGATCTTTGTTGGTTGACCATTGTTTGGGAGGGTAACAATGGTCTTGAATTTCTTCCATTTGTACACAATCTGTCTGACTGTGGATTGGTGGAGTCCAAACTCTTTAAAGATGGTTTTGTAACCTTTTCCAGCCTGATGAGCATCAACAACTCTTTCTCTGAGGTCCTCAGAAATCTCCTTTGTTCATGCCATGATACACTTCCACCAACGTGTTGTGAAGAGCAGACTTTGATAGATCCCTGTTCTTTAAATAAAACAGGGTGCCCACTCACAACTGATGTCATCCCATTGATTGAAAACACCTGACTCTAATTTCAGCTTCAAATTAACTGCTAATCCTAGAGGTTGACATACGTTTGCCACTCACTAATATGTAATATTGGATCATTTTCCTCAATAAAGAAATGACCAAGTATAATATTTTTGCCTCATTTGTTTAATTGGGTTCTCTTTATCTACTTTTAGGACTTGTCTGAAAAAATGTAGGTCATATTTATGCAGAGAGATAGCAAATTCTAAAGGGTTCACAAACTTTCAAGCATCACTCTATTTTCATTTTGAGTTGTGGTTTTCCAAAGGTTTCTTCCTCATCACATTAAGGGAGTTTTTCCTTGCCGCTGGCACCCTAGGCTCGCTCGACTGGGGCTGTGGGCCTAGACAGTTGTAAAGCTTATTTTAGAGAATGCTCTTTTGTAAAAAGCGCTACAAAAATAAATTTGACTTTAGCTAATTTTATTTATTTTCTTAATTCCTAAATTCAAAAACCGCACTTCCGTTCCCTAACTAACACTAAACCTTAATTAACAGACCTATATGTCTTATTAATCAATGTCTGCATAATAGTTTGGCAATAGAGCTTTTCTCTTGTGTTTGTCTGTAGTTAATTCCCAAAGGTACTGCTATAAGTGCATGTGAGAGCAAAATAATTTCTGCTGCCTCACTCTCTGCTGTGTGTTTCTAGTTATAGATGTTATTCAACCCCAAATCAGAAGAAAATGCAAATTAAAAATATATATATACAGTGTTCCTTACATTTCCTTTGACTTTTATTTCATTGCAGACAGTATGAACCTGAGATATTTAATCGTTTTTTGGTAAACTTCATTTCATTAGTTAATAAACATCCATTCCTGCATTTCAGGCCTGAAACACATTCCAAAAAAGTTGTGACAGGGCAATTTAGGGCTGGTGATGAGGTAAAAAACTAAATAATGATCTGATTTCAATCAGATAATGTCAACAGGTGATTTACTCATTATTTGGTACAAAAGCAGTATCCATGAAAGGCTGAGTCTTTGAGAAGTAATCTCTGATCTCCAGTTTATCCACAAATGTGTGAGAAAATGACTGAAATGTTTAAAATCAATGTTTCTCAGAGAAAGGCTGGAAAGGAATTTCATATTTCTGTCCTAATTTTTTCTGTTTTAACTTGTTTTGCATTGTCCTGTGATAGACGTCGTCTTGAAGGCAGCTTAGGTTGCTGTAAAATCTCAATGTACTTTTCTACATTAATGCTGCCATCACAGAAGTGTAAATGACCTTTGCTTAGGGCACTGATTCAACCCCATACCATAACAGAGCCTGGCTTTTGGACTTGATGCATGACAGAGCCTGGCTTTTGGTCCAAAAAAAGTCTGGTATACTGATTCTTCCACCACAATACACATTTCTACTGTGTGATGGTTCATCCAAGATGCCTCCAAGCCCAGAGAAATCAATGTTGCTTCTGGACATGGTTAACATAAGACTTATTATGCACAGTAACATTTTAAGTGGTATTTGTGAATGTAACTCTGTATTGTAGTGCTTGAAAAAGGTTTGATAAAGTAATCCCTTGGCGATGTGGTTCTATCAGTTATTGATGAATGATGCAGTGCCGTTCTTGATGCAGTGCCGTCTGAGGGATCGGAGATCACGCCTCTTCAGTTTAGGCTTGTGCCCTTACACTTTACGCACTAAAATTCGTCCTGATTCTGTTACGGTTCGCCAAATTAAAAACGAGGGCGAACCCTGAAAACAAAATAATAAGGTATTTGAGGACCCAAATGCAGATGGAAAAGGTGAACCAAAATATAAATAAAGAAATAAAAACAATGTTTCATGAAAGGAGAAAAATAAATAAAACAAAGAAAGCAACCTCAGTGGCTGGGAATCGAACCCTGGACAGCTGCATGGGTGATAAATGGGTTTACCAAACACACCACCAAACCACTGAGACAAAACCAAACAAATAACTAACAAAAACGAGCTCCTGTGTGTGTGAGGGAAAGCCCACACACACACACACACACACACACACAAGCTCAGCCAAAAAGGTGGGGCGCGCAGAATGGCACTAAGCGTCCGAGAGCAAGGAAAGAAACAAAGCAATCGCTAAAAGCCATCACAAAAACACAAAAGAAAACGAAAGGCTTTACCCTACGCTAAATCTAAGCCCTGGACAACAGGTTACCTCGGGCCTCCCAACCCTACGGGAACTGAGCCCCTAAGCGGGCTCAGACCATCCGTGTCCCTGATCAACTAAAAAAAAAGCGAGGAAAAAACAATAGCGCAAAGGCAGGATACTGCTCTAGCAGAGCGAAACGGGTGAGGACTCGCGTATACGTGGGGAGATTGCAAAATGCACCACGAAGTGAGGCGATCCGCGTACAGTGTGCGAGAGTGCCACACTGTCAGCGCAAAAGCGAGCTCTTAAATAATGCTGCTGAAAGGTGGCCGCAATTGTGCCGCAACAATTTAGTGCCTGCACAATAGCGTGAACTGTGTGGATCCCGGAAGGATAGCCAAGCGGACACTGCCATACAGTGTCTACAAGGGGACATCCACACAGTGCTGGGGGGTCCTAACAGATTCCTTGAATTGTTTAAATGATATTATGCATTGTAGAGGGAGAAATATGTAAATCCCTTCCAATCTTTCTTTGAGGAACATTGTTTTTAAACATGTCAATAATTTTCTTACACATTTGTTGATAAACTGGAGATCCTCTGCCCATCTTTACTCCTCAAAGACTCAGACTTTCATGGATACTGCTTTTGTACCAAATCATGATTATAATCACCTGCTGACGTCACCTGTTTGAAATCACATCATTATTACATTTTTTTACCTCATTACTAGACTTAAATTTCCCCCATCCCATTTTATTTTGAATTTGTTGTAGGTCTGAAAAGCAGGAATGGATGTTTATTAATAAATGAAATTACGTTTACCAGAAAATCCTGAAATATCGTTGATTCATACTGTCTGCAATGAAAGTAAGAGATCAAGAGAAATGTAAGGAGCACTGCATATATTTTTTATTTGCATTTTCCATACCGTCCCGACTTTTTCTGATTTGGGGTCGTAATACAAAGCAAAAACCCTAACCCTAACCCTTATAATTATGCACTGAATACGTTTAGTTAATCAGTTATAGGAGGGACATCTAGGATGAAGATACAGACAAGATGCCTTTTGGAAGCCTTACACACACTTAGGTCAAATTTTCTTAAATGCAATTCCTTATAGTGGGAAATAGTTGTTCAATAGAGAGGCACCTAAAATACCCTACACATTATAGCAGTAAATTGCAAAAAGGGAGTTTGATTAGTGGGGACCAACTATATTAATATGGCTTGAAACGTCACTGAACTTTCAGCCTCCAGCCTCTATGAACACTCAAATATATTCATATGAAAACACTACAATGCTCTCCTTCCTAAAACAGCAGGTCAGCAAGCAAAATGCTAAAAAATTTAATCCATTTAGAACTATTTTCATTAATTTAATAAATCATATGTGACTGAATGAATACATTCCTAAGAGGGTTTATATACATTATATGGTCACAGGTGCACTGACACCACAGACAACTGTTTTAAGAGTACATGGGAACCCTGCATTCCCTTTAATTTCATTGTGTCTATATTACTAATCAGCTTTTGTAGAATTCAATAGTTTAGTGAATCAAATGATCAAATATGTTACTGTACAAGTGTTCGTTCATTAAACTCAAACTCATTCCGGTGATGCATTGTGTCACAAGGCATTTTTACACCCCTATAGAGTTATAGAGTGCAGAAAAGTCATGATCTACATTGTGTAAATGTCACAATGTCATCATGAAGATATCATGTGTGTTATTTTAATGGACATCTAATGGAATCCATTTTTTGAACACATCCTACACGGCATATCTTCCTTCATATCTTCTCCAATGGAAACTGAAGAGATTTGGGATGTTTAAAGGTATTTGTATAGCATCTTTCTTACACACACACAATTGATACAAAAAGGTGTTTGACAAACAATGCATGATAACAGGGTCTCATTTTCAATTTAAAATAGAACTTAGTTTATTTCTAGTTATTACAAAACTTTTAGTTATGCACGTTGTACTTTTTTGATCTTCTGTTTTTATATTTATAATATCACCTGCAATTTTTTCACATTGAGGAGTGCAATAGTTTTTTTGTTTCTGTGCAATAACAAGCTTTTACACCTGCCATTTTATTTTTAATCCATTTGTTTAAGTAAGACCTGCAAATGATAACACAGTCTACAATTTAAAAAAAGGAGAACAACCTCACCTGTCCCTCACATACACCGATGATGACACCTGGGGCAGGAATCTAGAAATATTTCAGTGAGCCTGGTTTTGGTTAAGTGCATTTATAGTTTTTTGAATTGTAATAATATGTGTCTAGCACATATGGATGAGTTTTGTACCTGATTTAGAATATGATTCGATTGATTGCTGAAACTGAGGTGCCGAGATTTTGCTGCCAAGCAAGTCTGTGGGGTTCAAGGGGATTTTTGTCATATAAATTGATCAGTCTATATATGGCAGATATTAATTTGCTTTTAATCACTTCAAGAACCAATATATTATCAGTTTTTGATTCTGTGGAATGGTTGGGAAAATGAGGAAAGGAACATTGCAGGAATATTGAACCAGAAAATATTGTAAAAGAGGTGCCTGTTGGGTAAATCGTGTTTGCTTCCGTGGGCCATGGAGGATGAAAACACACCATCTTGGTCTTTGATGTTGGTGATATGTTAGTCCAGTGTTTCACATACTGTGGTATGAGTACCACTGGTGGTACTTGTAGGAGCTTGAGGTGGTAGTGTTACTGATACTAGAAGAGTATCGTGATACCTTGCCATTAAAAATGGTCGGATACCTTATTTTATTAGTACCGGTACTTTTGAAATCAGGGCTTCTTGCCTGTAGTTGTGTATATGTGCCACACGGTGGCAGTATGTGCACGCAGCGCTCTGCTTCTCGGTGAAGCAGAAGTGAAAACGGAGAGTTAATAGCTGTTAATAACAGCGCTTTTGTACAGAAGGTACAGAAGTGCTGGTAATGGTAATTGACGTACATTTTTTGTCAATAATTATTTCTATTGATAGAAAATGCACTTAGTATAAATTATATAAGCAGTGAGATACGACTGTAAATACAAAGTTAACTAACTTGTCAAAACAAATCATTCAATCAACTCAAGGATACAGAGGGACGTCAGATTACTGATCACTGTGGAAAAGCCTTAATAGCAATGTGACCTTTCATTTAATCAAAAGATTTTCTTTCAATAATGAAATTATAAATTTTTTTAATGTACCTATTAATTGTCAACAATTCTTTCTCGTTTTTTTTTTTGTTAAATAAAAAAAAAAAGAATTTTAAGCTCCGTGTTCTATCATATTATTCCATTACTTTTCCTGATGTTTTAGCTGTTTGCCATGGTATTGTTTCAGTATCGAGATACTTTAGGCAGGTATCGTACCGAAGTCATATTTTTGGTATCGTGACAACACTATGAAGTGGTACATTTACATTTACATTTACAGCATTTAGCAGACGCCCTTATCCAGAGCGACTTACAACTGGTACAGTCTTACAATCTAAGCAATTTTGGGTTAAGGGTCTTGCTCAAGGACCCAACAGTGGCAGCTTGGCAGGTGGGATTTGAACCCTGGACCTTCTGGTCCATAGTCCAGTACCTTACCCGCTAGGCTTACCCGCTAGGCTACCACAGTCCATAGTCCAAGTGGTATGCCAGATGTACTTAGTAATTATGGAATAATTAAGGAATTTTTTAAATATTAAAAATCCAAAAGTTTAATGTGTAAATAACATACGTTTCAGGCTTTTCATAATTTTGTTTTAATAAAATTAATGTGTCTTTTGTGTTTAAAAACCTTCATGGCTGAAAGTACTGATAAATCAAACACACCTTTTGAATGCATTATTTTGGAAGATAAAGTTAATTAAGATAATTAATCGCCCTTGTATCAACCGATGCTATTTTAGACAAAGGAGGCTTGACTAGTTGCCGACAAAGCTCTGAAAAAGCACTATGAGATAGCACAACACAAGTTTAAGTTTGAGATTCACCTTAGTGGAACAGCGGAAGAAGCAAGATCACAATGGCTTGTGTTCTGGGAGATTCTCAGCAACGCGAGCATGAAGCGACGTGAGCACTAAACATGTGCATTTGAAGGATAACCCTGTAGACTCAGCTAAATATACATACTGTGAACAAGTGTGTGTGTGTGTGTGTGTGTGTGTGGGGTGTATGTGTTTCTGCGATAAGACTCATAGGTGGTACTTGGAGGTTTTGGCTTGATGATGGGTGGTACTTGATCTAAAATGTTTGAGAACCACTGCCTTAGCCTAACAAGGTATGGAAGGATTGGTCAGGGTGTGTGGCAAGGAACTGATTGCTGTGCTGGATGGGAGCATGAACTGAGCTCCTATGAAGCCCATATCGTTTGCTAAATTAAGACTGAATTTTAATGGGGTTTATCAAAATTGTTTAATTGTTCCAGAAAAAGGTTTTAATATCCCATTGAGATTGGTACAGAACAATTTAATTAGTACTCCATTAATTATTAGTACTCCATTGCTAAGTATGGAGGCATTTGTATACAAGAAGCACACCCAAGACATACATGTAAACAGGAGCCCAAGTTTGCCAAGGACACAGTAATTAGTAGTCTCAACTGTTACGGTTCGCATAACAAAAATATAAATGGGTTGGGACCCAAGTGCAGTTAACTCCAGTTGGTGATAATAACTAAAATAAAACTAAATAAATAAAAGGAAACTGAACCGAAGATGAAATAAACAAATAAAACTAAATAAAAGAAAATGCAAGGCAAACGGCGCTTTGGGTCCTGCGCCTGCGCAGTGCGGAGAAGCCCGACCGGAGCTTCCGCAAACTTGTGGCGCTCAAACCATGGTTAAAAGCGGTCGCGGGAGTGTGGCACGGTCGCGGGAAAGTGAAGAGGACGAGGTGAAACACACAGCATCCTCTTCTTAGTGTGATCGGGCAAGAAACACTCCCGATCGTAGACAGCAGAGGCGGAGTAGCCCGGCAAAATAAAGTTAAAATAAACAAAAGCTGACCCTTCCCTAACTAAGGCCCTGTTTACCGAGCTACCTCCTGGTAGCCCCTGTCTGAGGGTCTTGATACCTCCAGAATGTACCGTTGTCCCTTTTGAAATAAAACAAAACAGAAAAGAAAAGTCGAATGGTCAAACAGCGCCGTCTGACAGCTGGCAGCGTGAGCGTGAGCAAGTGTGCGTGTGGGTGTGCTTGTCAGAAAGAGCCGGATGCATCAAGCAATGCAGCGACAACGAGTGAGCCCCGAAGGTGTGCTTATAAGGGCTCACCCGCTGGTGTCGCCACTTGCCCGTAATAAGCCCGCAAAGGGCTGACGCACACGCGATCGTGCTGCTGCAGCTCACACCACCAAACCGGGATAGCTCCTGGAGATTAGCGGCCAGAGACTGATCCCTGACATCAACATCCAGAGAAACATTATCTTCTAGTATTACAGGACGAATGCTGACCTTGCATAAATACAATTTGGACATATGCCAAATTTCATAGTAAAGTTTTTCCCCAATTTATTTCTTGCAATTTATGTATAAAACATATTTACTTTGTTCACCAGAACATGTAAGTTGACCTGGGGTGATCAAATCTTTGCATAAGATACCCTGTATATTTGCGGTTAAATCTCGGATTGCTGTAAAACTTGGCATGCAGTTATGTCTCAGGCAGTTATGTAAATGATTAAAGGTGTTGTCTTATTAGACACTGATTCTTGCCACAAAAGGGCATAAAAGTGCTTGAAACGCTGCTCTTTAAAAAGGCTCTCAGATGCTACTTTTGGGTAGTGTTATTCTTGGTGAGAGATCATTGACTGCTAGACATGCCTCTACGACGCACTTGAAGACATTTTGTCCAGTTGACAGACTTTGAGAGGGGGCACATTGGACTGAGTCATATTAACAAATTGCCCACCATCTAGGCTGTTCTGACCTAGCTGTTAGGTGGTGTTGGGAGCAGTGGTTCCATGAGGACATGCACAGATGGCAAACAGCCTCCATATGGCCCAGACAGACCAGCAGTAGTGAGGATCACTTGACAAGCACAAGCAACTCCCACAGTTTCATTGTCCACCATCCAGGCACAGATGGCACCTTCACTATACACTTCTGTTTCTGCCCGGAACATTTCCAGGGGCTTAGCAGAAAGAAATTTGTTGTCACGACAGCCACTTTGTGTCCTGCCATTGACAGCCAGCCACCGTTGCCTTCGTTTGCAATGGTGTCATGAACAAGAAACCTGGACTACTATGGAGTCTAACTGTATCATCTTTGGTGATTAATCCAGGTTCTGTTTGGGATCTGACAATGGTGTGATTTGAGTATGGAGGCTTCTGATGAGCGATTCAGTCCTGTCTTTTTTGTGGAGCGACACATTGCCCCAACATCTGGTGTGATGATCTGGGGAGCCATTGCATATGACAGTTGGTCACCCCTAGTAGTGATACAAGGGACGCTAACAGATCAACAGTATGTGAAGGACATCTTGCAGCCACATGTGTTGGCTCTCATGGCAGGGCTTCCAACTGGCACACATAGCAAGGTTTCCCAGAAATGTCTCTACCAAATTGCAATGCTTTCTGTGCCTGCCTGGTCGCCAGATTTATCACCAATCGAGCATGTATGGGACCATCTGGGACACCAGCTTTGGCAGCCTATGAGTGTGCAGGATCTACAGGCCCAGCTGCAACATCTGTAAGCAAATGTGCCACAGGATACAGTACAGAGCCTGTCTGCCTCCAATGCCCAACTGTATCTCAGGCTAGAGATGGCCCGACAGTGTAACTAGAGTCTCCTTTCAATTGTACAGTTATATCCAATAAACTTATCCTTTAGCTCTAATACTCTAATATATTACATATATTATCATTACATTCATACATATAAAGTTTCATTAGATCCCAACAACTCCTTCTTGTCAATGAGTGTAATTAATTTAGTAATTAATTTTTCAATCCTGTCAAAATACAGTATATAACAACCAATATATCACGTAGTCAGTATGATCAGCTAACTTCAGCCAAGCTAACTTAATGTTAATGACAGGATCTTGTATTTGTCACATGTAAAGAAGTGACATTTCAGTATTTGAGTTTTAATTTTCAATTGCTATGCTCTCAAGTAATTAATTTAACAGTAGCCTAAATGCCATGTAAAATACCAAGCTGTACAGTATCAGCAAACTAAGAGCATTTCAGAAAACTTTGTTCTGGAGGACTTTGTTTTTCCTGTCATTTAACAAAGTTACATTTTGGTAATGAACAGAGGAGCTAAAGTAGATAGTCAAAGATGGAGGTTTTTCAAAAATATTACATAGATTGTAAGAAATTAAGAACTATTTTAAGACCCGCTTGAGTTAAATGTACATTGAAGGGCAAAATTTTTTCAATTTCATATTTAATTCAAAGCTTGAGCTACATGGATTTGTCTACAGTTAAATTCAATTGTATAAAGAAATTAAAACATGATGGTCAACTCTAGTAATCAGTCAACAATGAAATGCTAGGGCGAAATAAAAAAGAGCCAAACCAGCAAAGTCAAAAAAGAACCTGAAGAAATCTGAAAGAAAAAAGGGAAAAGCTAACAGAAACAGCTACCAACCGTGCGTTTTCTGTCCGGCCGATGACATAGAAGCAAGGCTCGCCCTGTTTGGAGTTGGTCATGCAGAGCGACAAGCTGGAAAGCTCCACTGAGAGATAGAGAGAGAAAAAAAGAGGGAAAGAGAGAAGGGCAGCAGCATGGAGGACCAAGGAAAAAAAAAAGGAAACAGATAGGAGGAAGAAGGAAAATCCCAAAGCAGAGTTAGGAAAAGGTGAACAGAAAGTCGAGCTGGAAGTGAACAGAGATTTCCAACCAGGTAAGACCAAAGAATAGTACCAAAATCCAAAAGGGCAAAATGAATCAATCAGCTGTAAAAAAAAGCTTAAATGTCCCCTTCTGCTTACCGTAATCTGGTACATATCCATTTCCTCTCTTCAGGACCAGGTGGATGCGAGTTCCTCCTTTACGGATTTGTTCCACAGCCTGGCTATGTGTCATGCCTGATGTACTGTCACCATTAATCTCTACCAACTGGTCACTCACCTAAACAAATGGGCAAAGCTTGGCATTACTGAACAATTTACTGAGCAAATATTACCTTTGACAAAGATTTATACTGGTTTACACAGTGCATCTATAGTGAAATATGCGTGGGTGGTGCAGCAATATAAGACTCTAGCCTACCACCGCAGTGACCTAATGGCAGTGTCAAATACAGATACAATTGGTTGTGTCTGAGGGACAGTAGTGGGACCATCACCTGGCACTGCAACAACAACCCCTGCTTGACTTGCGATGGACTGGCATACTTACATCTGCATCCTGAGTTCCCTGGGTATAGGCCCCGAAACGTCTGCAACTCTGCAAAAGCGGGGTTAAAATGTAGCCTGACCTTGTAGTGAGCCTTAGTGAGCTCAATACCCATAGATCCTATAGGACAGTTGTTCATGTAGGGGCTAATGATATACGCCTTTGCCAGTCAGAGGTGACTAAGGCTTTAAATGAAGCCTCACCTCCTGGATACAGTCATGCTCATCACCCTCGTCCTAATGGTTGTGGAGGAGGCGTAGCCACAAAGACTAATTCGTTTGAAATACTGATCCTTAATGTGACTGATCCATCGTTATGGAAGTCAAAACCACACTCCTTTCAGCTTATCACTAGTTACCGCCCTCCAGGTCCTTATTCAGAATTTCTTCAGGAATTTGCTAACTTTCTTTCCTGCTGTTATGATTCGCCATCCTAAAAGGCTGTCAAACTGTGAAAATAATAGAAAAAGGGATTTAGGACCCAAATGCAGTTAGCTTCAGATGGAAAGGGTGAACCAAAAATATAAATAAATAAAAAAAAAAAACAAAAAAAATAAAAAGAAAGCATAATAAACCAATAAAGAAAACCGCCGGAGTGGCTAAGGATCGAACACAGGATGGCCGCGTCGGTTATCAACGAGTTAACTGAATGTGCCACTCAACCACTGAGAAAAGACCAAACAGAAACGCAAGTCATGAGCGTACATAACCCCTATACAACAGTACGGTTACGACGTGGCTCCGCTGCGCAAATGGCATACGGGTCTGTGCATGCGCAGAGTGTCAGAAGCCCGAAGCATCCGCATCCGTGAAAGCGTGCGTTTCTGTTTGATTTTTCCTCAGTGGTTAAGTGGCTCTGTACCTGAGCTCGCCGCGCACATTAGCTCTGTACCTGAGCAACTAGCACCATCCAGCTCCATACCTGAGCTCGCCGCACCCATTACCTCCACAACTGAGCAGCTAGCACCGCCCAGCTCCATACCTTAGCTTGCCATGCCCATTAGCTCCGCAACTGAGCAGGTAGCGCCGCCCAGCTCCGTACCTGAGCGAGCTGCGCCCATTATCTCTGCAACTGAGCAGCTAGCGCTGCCCAGCTCCAAACCTGAGCTTTCCACGCCCATTAGCTCCGCAACTGAGCAGCTAGCACCGCCCAGCTCCAAACCTGAGCTCACCATGCCCATTAGCTCCGCAACTGAGCAGCTAGCGCCGCCCAGCTCCGTACCTGAGCTCGCTGCGCCCATTAGCTCCGCAACTCAGCAGCTAGCACTGCCCAGCTCCAAACCTGAGCTCGCTGCGCCCATTAGCTCTGCAACTGAGCAGCTAGCGCTGCCCAGCTCCAAACCTGAGCTCGCCATGCCCATTAGCTCTGCAACTGAGCAGCTAGCGCCGCCCAGCTCCGTACCTGAGCACAATGCACCCATTAGCTCCACAACTGAGCAGCTAGCACTGCACAGCTCCAAACCTCAACTCACCACACCCACTAGCTCCATAACTGAGCAGCTAGCGCCGCCCAGCTCAGTACCTGAGCTCGCTGCGCCCTTTAGCTCCAAACCTGAGCATGTTAGCTCCTTACCCGAGCATGTTAGCTCCGTACCGGAGCATGCCACACAATTAAGCTCCATACCTGAGCAAGTTAGCTCTGTACCTGAGTGTTTAGCATTGCCCAGCTCTGTACCCGAGCACATCGCGCCCATTAGCTGAAGCTGGGCTAACTGCTCATATATAGAGCTCATTCTATAGAGCTATAGATTGTTTGGTGGGCAGTCTGGCTGGGCTGGGCTTCGGTCCACTTGATCTTGACTTATGCATCCTTGCCTTAGACTAAGAGCAGAGCTGGGGGTTCATAGTCAAAGAGTTTTGTGGTGATCTGGGACGTTCGGTTGCTGTCTTCTGCCTCCCATGGGGTTGCTGATGTCTCATGTGATCCCTCTTGGCTCTGTTACCTTCTGGTTCTCCTCTTTCTAGCTATGCTGCTATAGCTAATGCTGCCGGGGTCTCATGCTACACATGGTGTCAGTGATTGTTAATAGGCACTGTGCTCTTAATCAATTACTAACTATATTTTCTGTCTTCTTTCCAAGCTGTGTTCCGGTACCATTTCCTACCCCACATATGATGTTCATGATGTCTATCAGCTTCAACTACACTCAAGATGTTTCCGTCATCAGTTCCAGTCCCAACATACCTGGGCCACACTAGAGGGCAGTAACTTTGTTCCTCCTCCAGTTGGCTGGGGACAAAGTGCCGCCAAGGACTTTCCTGCTTAGACTCAATATCATAGAGTGAATCTGTGTATTGGACTACTTGATGCCGATATGCATATTTTACATTATTTTATTTTACATTATTTGATAGTTTATTTAACTATCACCATAATACATATTTGTTTAGATAAATTAACTTCATTCTTACATTTAGCATCTACGCCACCCAAGGAGGATGGGTCCCTTTTTAAGTCATTGTCCTCCAAAGTTTCTTCCTCATAACGCTTAGGGAGTTTTTCCTTGCCACTGTCGCCCTAGGCTTGTTCAGTTTGGGATTGGCCGTAGATATTAGAATATAATCTAAAATTGTAAAGTTGCTTTGAGTCAATGCTCCATTGTAAAAAGTGCTATATACATAAATCTGACTTCACTTGACTTGACTAGCCTTAAATCGTAAATATAGCCTTGATCTGTAATAAGAAGCTGTGCTGGTCAATTCTAAGTTGTAGATTCTTTCTGGAGCAAAATGAATGATGTGTGAGGGGCACAAACAACATTATTTAATCCAGTTTCTAGTTTTAAGAAAGTTGGAGCAACTGACAATAATCAAATGTTCAGCTTATCAAAATAATCAAAATACTGAGTGTGAAAAATAAATAATTTATTAAAAAGTCCTTTATGCAAGTCCTTTTTAAAAGGGAGAGAGGAGAGCATTAAGGATAGCTTTTTTATTTTTATTTTTTATAATGATCTTTTGCATACTATAACCCTCTTGTGAGGAACAATGCTGTTCTGGAGCCAGTAAGGGTCTTTTTAATTATACCCATTATCATATATCTTACAGATTGTAACAGACAACATATACTTATCTTTCTTCTGAGACAAAATGTTACATATAATTCGCTTCGAGATAAATCCTTTTTCCTTTTTATGAATCGAATTGTTTGGACTACCGTTTGACCTCCACACCTGGAATTAGTTTTTTGGACTTTTTTTTAATGGACTGTGTATTGTGATGATTCTTTTTAATATATTATTACATACACTCTCCGATCACTTTATTAGGTACACCTCCTTGTTTCTACACTCATTGCCCAGTTTAACAGTTACACTTACCATATTGATATTGATGCTCTTTGTAGTTCTACAATTTCAGACCTCTGTTCTCTAATGAGGACCCCCACAGGACCACAGGACCACTACAGATCAGGTACTATTTTGGTGGTAGATCATTCTCAGCACTGCACTGACACTGACATGGTGGTGGTATGTGTGTGTGTGTGTGTGTGTGTGTGTGTGTGAGAAGTGTGACGTCAAGTCATTTAATTGTGCTCAATTAGAACACTGGTTAAAAATAAATATCTACATAGTCAGAGTATCTAAGGCTATAAACATAGATTGACAAATTTGTATATACAGGTGCTGTTGAAAAAAACAATGAGTATTTCTTTGTGTTTACCTGTATCTTCTGGCTGCGAGAGGCCGGTCCACCTTCCATCAGACCAAGCACATAGAGGCCCATGTTGTATTCACTTCCTCCTCTCAGACTGAACCCAAAACCAGTGGGGCCCCTCTCTAGGTCCACACTGTAGTACCTTGGGTCCTGCTGGGAAAAAGAGAGAAGGAAAGAGAAATACAAAAAAGAGATTGATTTATAGAACATGATAGAATCAAAATATTAAACAGACAGAGTGATGATATTTGTATTGTGTGTAGTTGCTACTTGGCTGTGGTCACCATAAAGCTTAGCTAAGGTTATATTTAATACATGATATTACCGAGTCAAAACAGTTCTAAAATCTTCAGTGGCAAATGCCTTCTTACTACAGTATTCCTTCTTTCAATGAAATGAGAAATTTTGTTGGTCTACATCAACGTAAACAAAATCTTTAACAGTCATCCTAAACATCTATGTCTGCTGTTGTAAGAGCTCTGCCTTTGTTTTGCCTATACTTGCCATGTTAATATTTTAATTGTTGTTATAGGACAATATGACAACTGTGAGTTATCCAGGATTATTATGGATAATATACCTTAATTATATTGAAATTACTTTTCTTGGGCTTTTTAAGTTCTAATTTATTATGAGGACGACACAAAATTTTTTTCAAAATGCAGTAGGTGTGACGTGTGAGTTTTAAGTTGTGTGTGCAAACCATGTTGCTTTGGGAATGGCAAACATTTGTTAGATACCTGAGTTGAAATATTCTCTATTGATTTATTAAATATTATGTGTTTAATTATTTATGCACATTTTAATCATTTTATAATGTTTTTATTACCTTTATTGCCTACATTTTAAAAAATAAGAAAGGTGAGGAACCTGTATATGTATAATACTTTGCCTCTGGTTGTGTGGCTGATTTATAACACCTGAAATTAGGTTCACCTACGCCACTCCAAAATATATTTATGACAGCACTGAGCTAATAATCATTTTCAAACTCACCTTTTGAATGGCTAGGTGCCCCTTTTTTAACTTGCTCTCTGCATCAATGTCTGTGTACTCTGCCAGGTTGGAGGCATCTGAGAGACAGGAAGAGAGAAATCAGATGAATAAATGGTGCCATCTGGAGGACACACAGTTTTACACAATGCTGCTCTTGAACACACAACTGGATGAGGAAAGTAATTCAACCTCTTGGGCAATACAGTGGCACAGCATTTAGCATGGTTGCTTAACAGCTCCAACCTCCCTGGTTTGATCATGACCTTGGACTCCACCTGAGTTTGCATGTCCTCCACGTGGGTTTAATCTGGGTACTCTGGTTTCCTCCCACAGGCTCAAACTACATACATTAAGCTAACTGATTACGTTAAAGTAGCCCGATCCGAATACTTATGACTAATTTCAATGTAACATTGTGTTTGTTGTAGATAGCCACTGATGAAACAGAATCTATATTTCTCCATGAAACTTGAACTTAGACCTGAAACATACCTTAAATAGTGTTAAACATTTAAAATACTACACCGAATGTTTTCAGACCTTTGAGTCAAAAGTGAAAAGTTAACATTTGACAAAAAGGTTTCCTTAGCCAAGAAGTATGTGTGTCTAATATACACTACAGTGAGGGCCAAAAGTCTAAGACCACTAGTGAAAATGCTTCCATTTGACATTTTTCTTGTATTTAGCATTGCCTTTTAACATACTGGTTTTTATTACAAATCATATAAACAGCATGATATTTTCATGTCTTTCAACAACATACATACATTTTCAGATTTATTAGTATTTGGTATTTTCCCCTTCTGCTATAATGGCAGAATGAACTCCACAAGTTTGTGCACAACCTGATAATCCCAATCTGAAATATAACAATATTTCACAACCATTTTTGATGTAAAGGATTGCTTTTCTTTCTGGTTTTAAGTGCTCCAAAAATACTTGATCAAGTTTAGGTCAGGTAACCATGGTCCATGTCAGATTCCCTCAAATTGCTATGCTGATTATATCATTTGTAATAAAAACACGACAATACATAAGAGAAAATTGCGAAATAGAACCATTTTCACTAGTGCCCCCCTTCTGTGTGTGTATTCTGCATCAGCTGGTAATATAGTGTGTCAAGTTATTACACAAAAACAGAAGAGAAAGATTTATATTACGCATATGATAACAAATCTGATCACAGAGGAGTGCGTACTGGTGTTTGAACGGGGGACGATGTTGAGGCGGAGAGTGTTTCCTGCTCGCCGCAGGATCTGAGAAAGTTCTCTATGAGGCAGTGTGAGCACTGAACGTCCTTCAACTGCCTCCAGCTGATCTCCCTGCTGGATTTGACCGCTTCGTGCTGCCGGACTGCCCCTTCGCACAGTCACAAACCTGTGAGAGAACAGCGATGATGCTGGTAAGAGACAGAGGGAGAAAAGAGATGAGAGGGACATGTTAGATTAAAAGTCAGCTAGTCTAAATTAGTGTTAAGGTCAGTCAAGTGGATCAAAATCTCCTCAGTCTTGTTTTGTTTTACATCACATGCATGGATATTGTATTCTTTGATGATTGTGGCCACACAGTTCAGAAATAGTTAAAAGAACAGAAAGATTTCAAGGTGTTTTCCTGTCCTCCAGTGCCCTCTACTACATGAATCCAATACAGCATCTGGAAGAAGAATTTTGATCCACTCGGAGCACTTAGGCAACCCCATACTTAGCAGGAATGCTGCACTGCGTATTACAACAGATTCCTTTTGTGAACAGTACTAAACATTCCCGACACTACAGCAGCTCTTCTATCCATTTGGACCAGACAGGATATGTTTTGTTGCTCTTGTGCATTGATGATATACAGTGGTGCTTGAAAGTTTGTGAAACCTTTAGAATTTTCTTTATTTCTGCATAAATATGACCGATAACATCATCAGAAGTCCTAAAAGTAGATAAAGAGAACCCAGTTAAACAAATTAGACAAGTATATTATACTTGGTCATTTATTTATTGAGGAAAATGATCCAATATTACATATTAGTGAGTGGCAAAAGTATGTGAACCTCTAGGATTAGCAGTTAATTTAAAGCTGAAATTAGAGTCAGGTGTTTTCAATCAACGAGATGACAATCAGGTGTGAGTGGGCACTCTGTTTTATTTAAAGAACAGGGATCTATCAAAGTCTGCTCTTCACAACACATGTTTGTTGAAGTGTATCATGGCACGAACAAAGGAGATTTCTGAGGACCTCAGAAAAAGAGTTGTTGATGCTCATCAGGCTGGAAAAGGTTACAAAACCATCTCTAAAGAGTTTGGACTCCACCAATCCACATTCAGACAGATTGTGTACAAATGGAGGAAATTCAAGACCATTGTTACCCTCCCCAGGAGTGGTCGACCAACAAAGATCAGCAAGGTGTGTAATACTTGGCGAGGTCACAAAGGACCCCAGGCTAATGTCTAAGCAACTGAAGACCTCTCTCACACTGACTAATGTTAATATTCATGAGTCCACCATCAGAAGAGCACTGACTAACAATGGTGTGCATGTCAGGGTTGCAAGGAGAAAGCCACTGCTCTCCAAAAAGAACATTTCTGCTCGTCTGCAGTTTGCTAAAGATCACGTGGACAAGCCAGAAGGCTATTGGAAGAATGTTTTGTGGACGGATGAGACCAAAATAGAAATTTCAGCTTAAAAAAGCGTTATATTTGGAGAAAGGAAAACACTGCATTCCAGCATAAGAACCTTATCCCATCTGTATAACATGGTGGTGGTAGTCACACCAGATACTGAAAAGCAAAAGTTCGCATACTTTTGCCACTCACTAATATGCAACATTGGATAATTTTCCTCAATAAATAAATGACCAAGTGTAATATTTTTGTCTCATTTGTTCAACTGGGTTCGTTTTATCTACGTTTAGGACTTGTGTGAAAATCTGATGATGTTTTAGGTCATATTTATGCAGAAATATAGAACATTCTAAAGGGTTCACAAACTTTCAAGCACCACTGTACAGGTTTGTCCGTGCTTGGACCACTGTCATTAGGTACTCACCACTGCTGACTAGGAGCACCCCACAAGCCTTGTGTTTAAGGAGATTTGCCATTCCTGTTGCCCGGTCATAATTAATTTCCTCTGGTTAAAGTCTCATGAAATGAGATCTTTGTCACATATTCAAGATGTCAACTTTGTCTAATATATCCGAGAGCTCAACATATGCTTTGGTATCGAGATATTAAACATAATTTTTTATTCGGCCTATGCATGGTTTTAAGTTCAGAGTTCAAGGAGCCATAGGCAAAACAATGGCGGAGGTACAAAGTCGGCAAGACAGTAATGATGGTTGTGTAAAAGATCAAGTTCAAGGTTCTATGAGGGCAGTACATGGTAACAGTGAGCATGCTCAAACTCATAGGGAGAACTGAGTGGTAGGGTTTAAATGCTGAGCCTGGCAAGCAGTGGATTGCAGAGCAGGTGCGCAGCAAATCAGGCATAAATGGCAGAAATGAAGGTCATGGATCAAAAGTCACACTCTGTCTACCGACGAGAATCTCCTGGCCAGAGTGCGTGTTCAGTGAGGGAGTGCACCTGCCACAACACCTTCTTGTTTTGTCACATCCAATCATCCCTGGCAGGCACATTGGTAGGAGATGGCTCCCAGGGCACAAAAGGCAGTTGGAAACAAAAGGAATGAAATGGGGTAATGCTAGTACATGAGGGAATTCTGAGCAATCTTCACTCATAGGAGCAACCAGCTCCAGTCCACTTGGTTATCTAGATAATACCGATTCAGAAACTTTCAGATGCACATGCTCACACTAGTCATTAGTTTGTGGTTAGTAGCTTGAGGTGAGACTTATGGAAACCCCAAACTTCTCCATGAAAGCCCTTCAAGATGTTTTTAGGAATGCCAACATCGCAAAATATTTGCTTCACAAATGCAGAAGGAAGGTGAGTGAGAGGAATACATTTTAGTACTGGAGGGAATCTATATAACAAGGTAAAGATGGTGACTTAGCCCTGGGAGACTGGGAGGTGACAAAATCAAGAGCCTTGTTGGACCAGGACATTCTGGAACTGGCAGGGGAATGAGCTGGCCTGCTGGGAGAGTGCACAGGGACTTGATTGATTAAGCAAGAGGACATCAGCATGAACAGACTCCCACCAGTAGTGTGGAGAGATTAATTGAAGTGTGCGTCTCTCCCAGATGCCTGGAGCATAGATGTGTGTCCCTGTATGATAATGAGGTTGCACAGGAGCTCAGACACATGCCTCTTGCAGGTAGGACTTGATGATTGCAACATTTCATTGAACTGCATTAGCAAAGTAAGACGTCTGAAGAATGATTCTATCATGCAGTCTATATCGACGGACTAGATGCAGAATAAGGCATCTGCTTTCTGATTCCTGTTGCCAGGGCAAAAGAAGACTGAGAATGTATATCTTTCATAGAAGAAGGACCACCGTGCCTCACAAGGATTAAGGTGCCTTTTGGATTACAAATACTCTATATTCATGTGCTCTCTGAACACAACAAAAGATGTTCAGCTCCTTCCAGCCAATGCCACCATTCGATCAGAGGTGTATTGCCAGTAGAAAAATGTGCTACTGGATGGATCTTGGGTAGACAAAGAGATGACGGGTCAGCAGAACATTCACTGATAAACCATGAACCGAACCCAAGAGTTGAGGAACTTGTGCCATCTCTTGGCACAAGTCAGTCTTTCACTGACATGCATACATAATCAGGACAATATTAGACAAGTGCAGTCCAAAATAGGCCCATCACCCACCAAACAGGTTACACACAGTGACAGCACAGCTAATAATTGATGAAAGATTAATAATAGAATGAGGGCTGAATGCCATGAAGTAAAGCTCAAATTCATGTCAGCCAGATTGCAACACATTTTGCATTTGCTGCTGGATATTCCAGAAAAACACATGGAACGGAATGTGCAGTCATGTCTTGTACAAGTATTATATCTTATATGTAATTTGATCTCACATCAGTGAAGTAGGATGATGACAGCCTGATGCAATGTAGCTCTCTTGAGAGGAAACTGGCAAGAGCTGTGAGAGTGTAACGCAGTTTTGTATCGCTTGATCTTTACTCGCTTATATATTTAGCCTAACAGAGTGATCTGTACAGCTTGAAAATAAATAGCAAATAATGTTAACTAGAGAAAGGACCTTTCCACACTCAATTCACTATTTGGAATATCACCTTTAGCGCAACAATAAGCTAAGCTAAACATAACTATAGCCTTTATCAGAACTCTAACTCCTGATAAAGCAAGTATTTAGTCACAGCTGACATTAATACTAATATAATTAGGTTACTTCTGAGGGGAAACAACATAACTAGGGACACAGGCTACTAACTAGCACTAGTTACTGCTTGTGTGCTAATGTGTACCACCACTACTACACAGGAGATCCAGGGATTACTTTGTAATGGAATGTATGAATATCCTCGCGGGGCTTTTCGATACTTGTTCTTAATTTTTTGGAGACCTTCTTGCATCTGATATTGTAAACAAATCTAATCTAACCAGAACTTATTACTTAATTAAAATTTTGCTGTCAACTAGACTATAGGTATTAAAATCCAGGGTGTCTATTTGCAATAAGTGGAAATAACACTAACCACACAGCCAGGTTATTCGCACTAACCCTGTCTAAACCATGTGACATACTAAATCATGTAAATCATGTGAGAGTAGTTAGTGTTTAGTTATAGTTATAGTAAATAACATGTTGCTTTGTACACTTGGAGTAAATAGAATGAAGAGTAAATCATCTGTAGATATATTTCTATTTACACTTAGTGGAAACACTGTGATGTTATTAGTGCTAGACGACATGTCCTCAAATCAATACCACGTTTTACCTGGATTATGATTAATGAACAATTATATTGTTTTGCGATATTGTTCCCGCCCTATGGTGGATTAGCACCCTGTCTAGGGTTGTTCCTGCCTTGTGCCCTGTGCCACCGGCTAGGCACTGGGTCTCCCTCGACCCTTTAAAGTATTAAGAGGATAAGAAAGTGAGTGAGTGAGTTTTTTCGTCCCTCAGAGTTAATTGACAAGGGTTTACTGTAAATATGTTCAAGTATTAAAGCTAGGACATTTTTTTCTAATGAAAGAGTACATCTTGTTATGAATTTTAAAATCACAGAAGAAGGAAACATGCACCAATAACTATTTTTAAAAATTCCAGAAGTCACAGGGGAATGGCCAGTCTGACTTGAGGTGATATGAAAGACAACAGTAACTCAAATAACCACTCACTACAACCAAAGTATGCAGAATAGTATATCTGAATGTACAACACATCAAACCTTGAAGCAGATGAGTTACAGCAGCAGAAGAACACACCAGGTGTCATTCCTGTCAAGAACAGACAATTGAGACTACAATTTGCACATGCTCACCAAAACTGAACAACAGAAGAAAAATGTTGCCTAGTCTGTTGAGTCGTGATTACTGCTGAAACAATCAGAGTTTTGGATCAGAATTTGGCATAAAAAACATGAAAGTGTGGATCCATCCTGCCTTGTATAAACGGTTCAGCCTGGCGGTGATGTAATGATGTGTGGGATATTTTCTTGGCAGACTTTGGGTCCCTTTATACCAACTAAGTACTGAAATGCCACATCCTACGAGTAGTGTTGCTACGTCCATGACCACATATCATCTTCTAAGCGCCATGTCACACATCAAGCTGAAATCATCACAAACTAGTTTCTAGCACCTTACTGAATTGATGCCACAAAGAACGAAGGTAGTTCTCAAGGCAAAATGAGACCCAAAACTGTATTAGCAAGGTGTTCCTAATATGGTTGCCAGTGTGTGTCATGTGTGTCATGTGTGTGTGTGTCATGTGTGTGTATGTGTGTGTGTGTGTGTGTGTGTGTGTGAGAAAGAAAGAGTAGAGGTTTCACTCTTTTACAACCCCAAACCTGAAAAAAGTTGGGACAGTGTGAAAAAAAAACAGTATGAAACTAATATATTTAATGTATTGTCTTATCAACTGCATTTCATTAATTAACATACATCCATTCCTGCATTTCAGGCCTGAAAGACATCCCACAAATTTGCCAATTTGTAATGTGACCATTCCTTCTCACAACACTTAAAAGACATTTTGGCACCAGGGATACCAAACAATGAAATGTTTCAGGTGTTATTTTGTTGTCATTAGCTATCAATGCATTTTTCTTTAAAAAATTCTCCACACATACTGGGGACAGGTCAAGACTGCAGGCAGGTCAGTCCTGTACCCGTACCCTCATCTTCCTCAGCCAATGTGTTACAGGCCTGGAATGCAGGGATGGATATATTTTAACAAATGAAATGAAGTTTACCAGGCAAAACATGAAAGATCATACTGTCTGCAATGAAATTAAAGCCAAACCTTGTGTGATTTGGAATGAAAAAAGCAATTTGTATATTTCAATCTGAGAATGCATGTGCACGATAAACAAGAAACAGTTTACTCTCTAAAATTAGGATTTAGGAAACCTTGTACATGCACACCTCTCCATAGTTTTGTCTTTATAAACCACAAATCATTGCTCCTGCTGCCTTAAGTGTTACCTGAAAAGTAAAATGTATGTGCGAATGCCTACAAAGATGTGTCCCTGAATTTTTCTTGGCCCGCTGATGCTTAATGCTTAGTGAGTTGTTTTGTCGCCACCATCACCTGCACCTTGCTTATTAGGGGTTTTAAATCAGAGTCTATGAATAGCTTTGAGCTAATGTATAATTGTATTAAGAGCTATGCTATATAAATACATTTGAATCTGGACACGTCGTTTTGGGCATAATGCAGCCAAAGTGTGCAAATGCAGCCACATAGGTGCAAAATATTTAAAACATACAGCCTACAATGTCTCTCTTACCACATCATTCCTCTACTTACTCACCAATACTACATTCTACAGATAGGATTATCCTTATCTAAGTGCTGAATCAGCATCAACCATTGCTGATATACACAACCCATCACTCTTGCAAAATCTCTTCTTACAGGTGCCATATATCTTTTCACAGGTTTAAAATTCTCCTTTCATATGCAAAAATGTGATATGTGATCTGAGGTGGAATATGAAGGATGGAAAGGGTTATAGGGAAAACTAGTGAAGGGAATGCCTAGAATGTGCAAATTCCATATGGGTTGGTTCCTGGTTTGAATAGTTTTACTAAAGAAAGCTTGCACATGTATGTGTGACACATACGGGTACTGGCCCTTCTACTTGGTGAGGTATTAACAGTTGGGTGGCTGTTAATAGAAAGCTAGAAACATTTTAATTGTACTCCAAATAGTAATCTGAATGGAGAAATAATGAGTGACAATACAGGGATATATAGAAGAATTGGCACCTCTGCTCACAAATGACTTTAAATTATCAAGAAAGTACTGCCATAAATTAAAGCAGTAATATTTTGAACTTTTAGGTACATCGTTGATAATACGCACATGGTAACTGACGAGGAGTAATGTTAATGATTCATGACCTTCAGATGTTTCATAAAATCACAAACTCCGCAAGACCTTGTAAAATCTAATATACAGGGTGGGCCATTTCTATGGATACACCTAAATAAAATGGGAATGGTTGGTGATATCAACTTCCTGTTTGTGGCACATTAGTATATGGGAGGGGGAAAACTTTTCAAGATGGATGTTGACCATTTTGAAGTCGGCCATTTTGGATCCAACTTTATTATTTCCAATGGGAAGAGGGTCATGTAACACATCAAACGTATGAGAATTTCACAAGAAAAACAATGATGTGCCTGGTTTTAACGGAACTTTATTCTTTCATGAGTTATTTACAAGTTTATGACCACTTATAAAATATGTTCAAAGTGCTTCCCATTGTGTTGGATTGTCAATGCAACCCTCTTCTCCCACTCGTGACACACTGATAGCAACACCGCAGAAGAAATGCTAGCACCGGCTTCCAGTATCCGTTGTTTCAGATGCTGCACATCTCGTATCTTCATAGCATAGACAATTGCCTTCAGATGACCCCAAAGATAAAAGTCTAAGGGGGTCAGATCGGGAGAGCATTTCTTCTGTGGTGTTGCTATCAGTGTGTCAAGAGTGGGAGAAGAGGGCCGCCATGGTCAACACCCATCTTGAAAAGTTTTCCGCCTCCCATATACTAATGTGCCACAAACAGGAAGTTGATATCACCAACCATTCCCATTTTATTTAGGTGTGTCCATATAAATGGCCCACCCTGTACAACAACAACGTGACAATTTATTCATCCATCGACACATGCTGAAATGTAACAGATTGTGTACTTATTACAGCGTTAGTTCACGGATGAAGATCTGAGATTTAGGTCACAGACAACGCTATGGTTCACTGGGTTTATAACAGTGGAGAGAAAGGTTCTGTATGCACAAGCATTCAGTGTAAAAGAAGGGTGGTAATGGGGTCTGGTAGTAGAGAATCCCGCTACACTACACAATGTAAATCTGTCAAACAAATAAGAAGTCTTATAACAATGAACAATACAATCAGAACTGCTATGATCTTATAGGTTCTAAGAAACATCCAACATGAGTTCAAATACTAACAAACTACAATATCAAATAAATAAACTAGAACTCCTGCAGTTATGAAACAATGGAGTGAACATTCAGTGCTCCTCAGCAACAATGCTTTCATGTTTGTCATGGCAGTTCATGAAAGGCCTTCAAACATCTCCCACTGAAACTGTTTTTACGCATGGATACACTTTGTTGGGAAGGTCCAGCTGATGACCAACTAGCCGTAGAAAAACAGTTGGTATTACACATGCTACAGTGCTCCAAAATGATCAGTGTGACCTAGTGTGAGGTGGACACGAGTTACACAATACTAAAGCACAGTATTATTTTAGAAAAAACACTGAGATACACAATGGAATGGATGAGAAATGGTGAAGCCTGCAGAACTTCATACAAGCATACACACAGCTAAGTGGATACAAACAGTAGACAGAAAATGCAAGTTTACTTGCAATGACTGTGAATACTGATGTATGAGAATGAACCTGTGTTCTTTAGTACCTGTGTTCTACAAGTGACTGCATGTGTTCTTTGTCAAGCAGAGGTCCTTCCTTCCTGTATTGTGTCTACATGACAAACTAAGAAAGCACAGGCAGTTTATTCATAGGTGTCTTCCATGCATGCATTTTCTGATATGCACGTTCTCCACTAACACTCCAATCTAAAATGTCAGTATTAAAAAGTTGAAACTTGAAGTTTCCTCAACTCACAGATATAAATCTTGTTCTCAATCTGTAGTAAACGAATATGGTACAAAAATGATTTTCTAACTAGCATCACTATGCTGATAGCAAATGAGTACAAAGCCAGAACTGCACATGTTGGACTACATTCCACCAAAAATGCAAACCCTGCACAAACATTACCTATAGTACATTACATGTGGGTAACTTGCAGCCCAGAACCTGAATGCCTACAATCTATTATTGTGGCTAGGAAAAGGTGGTCCAAATTTGACCCATAATGCACTTGCCATTGCCATAAGTTACCCATAAGTGACTAAACGGAGCTATAATAAACTATGAAATAGGTTTAATGAAATAGTGGTCTGAGTCCTTTGTGTGGAGTCTGCATGTCCTCCCAGTGTCTGCGTGGGTTTACTCAGAGTACCCTAGTTTCCTCCCATGCAAGACATGCATCTTAGGTTAATTGGTGTCTCTAAAATTCCAGTAGTGTGTCAGTGTAGCACCTGTCCTCTAGTTGATTTATTTACACATGGAATTACCATTCTCCAAAGGACTGAATTATTTCACATTGACTATATCTGTCAAAACAATTGACGTGCTATTTTGCTCTATTGTCATCTGTACACCCTGTTCAGGTTTACACATTTTTGTGGATGTTATCAAGTTTGCAAATGTTTTTCACACACACAACCATAGTAAATCACTGCATAGTTGGTTTAGCACAAGTTTTTCGCTGGGTGCCCTTAATGACACAACCCTCCCCACTGGGATCAGCTGGGGTTTTTCCATGAAGCCCCACTTTGTATTGAACCAGGATCCCTGACACTGCTGTTTCCAGTAGCTGGTTCTATCCCACTGAGCCACCGAGGCTGCAGTGATACAACAATATGCCCCGATTATTATTAAGGTCCCAATTAGATGTTTAGCTGTGCAACCTAATTATTCATGGTGACTGTTTTTTCTCTGATCACCCTTTCACACAAGCACCCTAGGGGCAGAAGCCCTAACCTCCTACTTAATATTTAACCAAATGTAGTTTTCATTACTCATAGTATATTGCTCATGGTAAGAGCACATGAAAAAAGCACATGTCAGTGAGAGATAAGTGCTGTTCTGAGTCCAGATATGAAAAACTCCCTTAAAGCCATCATCCATCAGCCAGATGGAGAACTCTAAATTGCATCACACAATGGCAAATTAAGTATATACATGCAGAACAAATATACAAGATATTCTTTCTAATTTGAACTGGGGCAGATTGTATTTTTATTTTATGGACAGTTCTTGAAAATTAAAGAAGAGCAATGTAGCAAAAATGTATCACAATCTTCAAAGACATTTTTACAATGGACATTGAAGTTTGGTTAAGGTTAAAGAGCTGATATTAGCTCCTTTACTTTAATGTGTTTAACAAGGCACATAATCGTGTACTGTGATGACATTTATCACAGTGTTTATATTATATTGCCATACCGCTCACCCCTAGAGTACTGCATTTTGCAGGACAGAGGCTGTGTAAAGGCATTGCAGTTGTGAGTTTTAAACCTCATTATTCAAGCTCTTTATATGGAAATTAAGGTTAAATAGACCTATAATGAGTCACCATTCAAACACATGTATGCTGCAAAGTCCTACACAGAGCCTGGTTAAAAGGTAACCATATTAGCTAATCTACTAATGAAACAGGATTGCAAACTAAACAAATGAATCCATGCTCGGCCCTTATTTACCAAAAAAACAAATAAACTGAATTTGAGGAATTGTGAGGGTGATATATCAAGCGTATAGTTATTAGGGGTGCAAGAAATGTGTTGCCGTGGAAGCGAAGAGAAACACGCAGTATTCATTCCCATGTTGACACAGCAGGTAACAGCAGCCCAAATCCAGTCCTTCTCGTCATATGTGACACACGTGTTATCTTTGGGACAGTGTGAACAACAAAAAACGGAATTTGACATTTTCATTTCCGATTTGGGACACTTTCATAGTGAGAAAACAGATGACAGCAGTGAGGGAGGCTTTCAGTGTAAGTAACAGACTTCATAAACAAAGAAGTCTCTGTGAAAACAAAATTAGAAGGCACATATCGCAACCGTGTTTGAGGAAATTCCAAAAGATAAGGTCGAACGCAACCACAGGAGAATGTGGCTGTAATGTCGAAGGAAAATAAAAAGCTTAAAGCAAAGTTTAATGCATTAAAGGATTTGCAGCCGGCCTCCACTGCACATTAACATGACAACTAAAGAAGTGCCTGTTCCTGCTGACTGTTGCCTGTTACTGGACAAGCAGGTCACAGGAAGCACTGCTCTTTTGCACATGCGCATCAGTTTATGAGTTTATTCAGCCAAATGTCGGATATACCTTTGTGAACCCTGTAGAATTTTCTTTATTTCTGTATAACTATAACCTAAAACATCATCAGATTTTCACACAAGTCCTAAAAGTAGATAAAGAGAACCCAGTTAAACAAATAAGATGTGAACCTTTGCTTTCAGTATCTGATTTCAGTATTGGTGGGTTTCTTCACATTAACGGCTCAATTCAGGTCTTTCTATAACATTTCGATTGGATTAAGGTCAGGACATTGACTTGGCCATTCCAAAACATGAACTTTATTTTTCTTTAACCATTCCTTTGGTAGGATGACTTGTGTACTTAGGGTCATTGTCTTTCTGCATGACCAACCTTCTCTTGAGATTCAATTCATGGACAGATGTCCCGACATTTTCCTTTAGAATTCTCTGACATAATTCAGGATTCATTGTTCCATCACGGATGGCAAGCCGTCCTGGGCCAGATGCAGCAAAACAGGCCCAAACCATGATACTACCACCACCATGTTTCACAGATGGGATAAGGAAATTTACTTTGTTCATGCCATGATACACTTCCACAAACATGTCTTGTGAAGAGCAGACTTTGATAGATCCCTGTTCTTTAAATAAATTCTCACACCTGATTGTCATCCCATTGATTGAAAACACCTGACATCTAATTTCACCTTCAAATTAACTGCTAATCCTAGATGTTCACATACTTTTGCCACTCACTAATATGTAATATTGGATCATTTTCCTCAATAAATAAATGACCAAGTATGATATTTTTGTCTCATTTGTTTAACTGCATTCTTTTTATCTACTTTTAGGACTTGTGTAAAAATCTGATTTTGGATTCACAAATTTCAAGCACCACTGTATTAACACACATTCATCACTCTCAAAATGACTTGCACACTAGATAAGTCACACTGTGCTGAATGAATAAATCTGCATTAAGGCTTTAACACTGATAGATAAATAAAATATCTCTTGTTGACTGTACCAAACATATTAGTACTTCCTCTTTATTATCTCGGTTTTAAACTTCACCACTGAAGCTCTATAATGCTGAGATTAAGGCTAACATATCGGATTATAAATAATTCATCATTCAAATACATACAGCGCACATGCTGTCAAGCTCTACATGGAGTCTGGTCGAACAGTAAGTGTTATAGAGATATTTTTGTTAATGTGCACAAATAAGTGTACAGATGTTATATGAAATGTCTATATCAGTCTATATGGTTAGTGTGCTCAGAGCTGACAGTGTGTTAGTGAAATTACTGGTCTCGTTGTTTAATGAGATGGGGATGAAGTCCTCATTGTACAGAAGCAAAGAATTAATCCATTCAGCTCAGTAAGAGGTAGCTGGAAGTATTTCAGGTATTTCAGATTTGGAGTTCACCAAAGCCACTTAATTAGTGTTGGGCTGAAATCAAAGGGCTACGGATCATTGTAACTATGCTGTAGTTCATTTCGGACTTTAGCACAATGCCTTCTCTTTGTACACATGGGTACACTGTTTGCACTGAGCTTTGCAGTCTGTAATGCGTGTGCACAGACTTTACTGCTCAAGTTATAATGCTCAGGCAACTCAGGCTGACAGTAACACGAAATCTGACCTCTAATAACCTTACTGAACCAACATGCAAACTATGTGAAAAAACCGCAAGCTAAAAAGCATGTATAATACAGAGATGTATATCAAAAGAGAGAAGTATTTACGTTTAGAGTCCTTCAAAGACTTCATAGCAGACTGTAGTCCTTCCAGCATGATCAAATGAGTAGCTGTTCAAATCCAAATCCAAAGAAATGAACCTAAAACCTTTAAAACTACAAGGAACTACCCACCAGGGAACACGAAACCCTCTAGAGCTACCCTACTCCAGCAGAAAGCGGTGGTGTGGACATCTGGATTGATAGAGTGCAAGTGAAAAACACACGGAGAGAGAGTGAAAGCTGAGGGAGAGAGGGAGGAGGGAGGGGTTGAGGTAGATAGCAAAAGACAGAGATGATAGGCAATGTTTATGTGTTATGTTTGATTTAAAGAGGAGAATTGTATAATTCTGGGAATTTGAATACAACCACCTCCTAGCACATTCAGAACGGGAGGAATCCTGTATGACAGAGCCAGACAGAAAGCAGAAACAGGTAATGTGGCATGAAATGCACCTATTTAGGTTGCGTAATATTGCAAGAAACAAGACAGGTTGCACAAGACTCCCGAAAAATGCACTGCAGTCTCCTGACTATTCATCTACTGAAGTCTTCATACCAATGTCTGTTGAAATACAGTGTACTGTAACTGCCAAACACAAAAGACCTACAAAAAAAGACACAGGACTGCTTTTGTGCAATTCATGTGTAGAAAAAAGAAATGGATGTATGCAAGTTATATCTGAGCAACTGACTAACCAATTGGCCAACACATGTGGTTTATGTTCAACCCATGTGAATGAGCCTTTATAGAGTAAAGGTGGATGACATAATACAGGTGTTACCTGTTTTACGATTTCCAAACAGTATTTCGAGTGTATGATGGGAATCCAATAATAAACATAAATACACATTCAGCAGAAACCGTAATATGAATTTAGAATTTCGAATTTTAGAGCTACATCAGTAGTGTTTAAGTTTTTCAGATACAAAAGGTCAGACTCCAAACAAAAGACTATATTTTGCAAAACGTGCAAAAATATTGTGGCAACACATCAAATTTATTTCAGCACCTAAAGAAAAAGCATCCACGTGGGTAAGAGGAGCGTAAGTCATTGCATGTGTCCGAGAATGATGATGTGAGGCCAAACCAAACGTAGTCACTCAGGCAACCACAGCTGAAGTTTTCACAAGTGTCACTCTGTATGGCAAAAGGTGGAATGAAATTACTGAACACACTTTGGTTAGCTAAGGACCTGATGGACTTGACCTTACACTACATCGATAGCAACTGGAAACTATGTGGTTCCTGCCTACAGACAGAAGACCACACGGTAGAAAATATGGCAAAAGGTATACAGGAATTTCTCTTGTCATTGGATTTTAACACGGGCAGTGGAGCAAATGTCAAAGTTGTCATGCTGACTGCTTGGATCAGACTGCCCTGCTTTGGCCACAATCTTCATACTGGCAAGTTCCAAGTTTAATCAGAAAAATAAATGTATAAATCTGTCTGACAGTCTGGGCCAGTTGGATGTTGCTATTGGGGGAATTTCTTTAAATAATAATAATAATAATAATAATAATAATAATAATAATAATAATAACAACAACAGTAAATAGTAATTTCTGGAAAATAGTAATAATTGTGCTTATGGTTTATATTAAAGTATTAAAAATCTAAACCATAACCAAATATACAATATGTTTGTTTACTGTATGCTTAATCTGTTTACATGATTTACGTTAGGCAATTTTACGTGACTGTCACGCCCACGACCGACTCGGCTCCCCACGCACACAGGCTTCAGCGTTCCTCATCACCGGACTACTAAGTATCACCTGTTTCTCATTCACATCTCCATAGCCTCCCCTTCTTATACCGCTCTCATCCCTCATTCCCACGCTACGCCACAAGGTTCCTGACCGGCTCTAGCTCAACACCTTCTCTCCAAGCCAACCTAGTATAATTTCTAAATATTACAGCATTACCTTTACTCCTCAGCCTGCGTTTGTCTCGCTCTGTCCGCCCGCGTTACAGTTGGCGTAGCCTACATGGAGGCAGCGGCTGCAGGATCCCATCTCGGCCCTAGCCCGAGCCTGGAACATCAAATCGCCGAGCTTCGTGCTCAGCTGCAGGAGGTCGCCGGCGCCGTCACTCTTCTGGCGGACAACCAGCGCTCACTCGGCTCCCTGGTCCCCACGGTCGGAGAGCTCTCCCAGCGGGTGTCACAGCTATCACTGCCCCCCGCTCCTGTGGTTCATCCGGCAGCGGTCCCGCTTCCTCCTAGTCCACCTCAGGCATCGCCCTACAAGGTCGCCTTGCCGGATAAGTTTGCGAGGGCTTCTTGCTTCAGTGCGAACTGTACTTTGTTCACTCGCCGCCTGACTCGGATACGGCTCGCATAGCTTTCGTGATCTCTCTCCTCTCTCACCGTGCCCTGGATTGGGCCACGGCTGTCTGGTCTCAACAAGGAGCAGAGGCGAGGGACTATGACCGCTTCGTGACATCATTCCGCTCTGTGTTCCAACATCCGAGAGAGGGTCGCTCAGCCGGAGAACTGTTGCTTCATCTCCGCCAAGGTCGTCGCTCGGCGGCTGAGTACGCCCTTCAGTTCCGCACGCTAGCAGCGCAGAGTGGCTGGAACCCGCCAGCGCTCCTCACTGCTTTCCACCAAGGCTTGCGTCCCGGTCTTCGGAGGGAACTGGCGGGACGTGACCTCGACCTCACATTGGAGGATCTCATCGCTCTCGCCATCTGCCTGGACCAACTCCTCGAGACCAGGCCACCCACAGCCCAGCGCTCCCCTTCCGCACTAGTGGTTCAGGACCCGTCACCGCCACCGGAGGACATGGAGGTCGCGGATGCTCGCCTTTCCTCAGCGGAATGCCGCCGTCGCTTCGCCATGGGGCTCTGCTGTTACTGTGGATCCGACCGTCACCTTCGGCCCGACTGCGACCTCGCTCCATCTCACGGGCCCTCTGCTGTGCGTGCCAAGCCAACGGCACGCACACCCCGGGTGAGTCTGACCCCTGTAATTCCTTCGTTTACGGTGCCTGTTCGTTTGCGAATTGCTGACACCGATGTCTTCCTCACAGCCATGATCGACTCCGGCGCCCAGGGGAACTTCATCACGGACCACATCGTCACCAGATGGAAGATCCCCTGCACCACACTCCAACTGTCCCCCGGCGGATTATTACAGCTACCGGACAGCCGCTTGGGTCGGGACTGCTCACTCGCATCACTGTCCCGGTGCACCTCTCCATCGGCGCCACCCATGAGGAGTCTATTGCTCTGCTTCCCGTTACCTCCCTTACACATCAAATCATCCTCGGCCTCCCTTGGCTTCGTCTCCACGACCCTCACATCTCTTGGTCCGCTCGGGACATTGCCCGCTGGTCTCCTAACTATCAAACCCACTGCCTGCGTCGCCCAGCACTTCAGATCAGTTCTCTCCCGATCTCCGGTCCGTCGTCCCTCCCTCCAGGCATGCCTCGCGAGTACCTGGATCTGGCACCTGTGTTTGGAGATGGCACGTCGGCGCCTCTCCCGCCTCATAGATCCTATGACTGTGTCATAGACCTCGTTCCTGACGCTCAGCTCCCAAAGCGCGGCTGTATCCTCTCGCACCGACGGAAGAGAAAGCTATGCAGGAATATGTCACTGAATACCTAGACCTGGGCTTCATTCGCCCATCCACCTTGCCTGTCTCTGCGGGCTTTTTCTTCGTCCCCAAGAAAGACTCAGGGTTACGTCCCACCAGAGATTATCGCCAGCTCAACCTCATCACTCGCAGGTATGCCTACCCGCTCCCCCTGGTGCCAGCGTCCCTCGAGTTGCTCCACAACACTCAGTGGTTCACCAAGTTAGATCTCAGGAATGCATACAACCTGATCCGTATGAGAGAGGGGGACGAATGGAAGACAGCCTTCAGCACCAGCTCAGGTCATTATGAGTATTTGGTGATGCCTTTTGGACTGGCCAACGCACCCTCGGTCGTTCAGGCATTTGTTAACGACATCCTTCGGGACATGCTGGGACGTTATGTGTTAGTCTACCTCGATGACATCTTGGTATTCTCGCCCGATTTCGACACACACACCATCCAGCCTTCGTGGAGAGATTCTGCATTGTCTGTACGTCAGTCTGCAAATTGCTCTTTTCTCCCACATACCGATAATTTGTGGGAGGATTGGAAGATGTGATTACGCATTAAACAGCATATTAAAACATCATCAACCATGGTTGGGTATCATTTGCATTTTATCTGTTCTGATTCTGCTTATTGATTCTGGTTCTTATCAATTCCCAGTTTCAATTTCTATAGGTTGAAAAAGGTGAAAATGTTTAGGAATAAAGAATAAAGAATATCTTTTTCATATATTTCAGCTGTTTGATTAATTAATTTTAGCCTGTTCATTGCTATCGAGAAAGGGCTGGCTGTACTGGATGTTTCCTTCACACATACTGCATTTTCCCTTGTCGTTTTCTCTCAAAAAGTGGAGCCAAACTTTTGAGTGCTTTTGAGCATCCATCTTCCATTAACATACAGTGGCCCACAGAGTCACATCACAACCGCTTTTACGAAGCAAACAAAATTCGAAAACGCAACAGCATTAAGTTGAAGCAGTAAATACATTAAGGAATACACAACAACATAAAGGAAAAACACAACTTTTCCAAAAATGTTGTATTTGGTGAAAACAGGAGGCAATCAACATCATTAACAACATCATTAACTGAAATGAAAAACATTTACAAAAATACTGCATTTAGCATTCCAACATGAGAAGTGCTCCAGGCCACTAGAGGGCATCGTTTTCCATCTGAAAAACATGTGATGAGTAAATGATTTTCCTGGTGTTTCTCAATCAAAAATGCAAAGTTCAGATTAGTGTACTTGGTAGTACGGACTGCTTTTCTACTGAACACCAACAGTATAACTGGAAAATTAGAGCCTTATTCTAGAAAGACATTACGATTCCTACAATATAATGTATTGTAGAGAATGTACTTTGGCGAAAGGTGTGCCCTACTTTCTAACAAAGTGAGAGAGGTTGTGCATAAATTATTCCATAGATTCTGTCTAGCAAAAGATTTTCTTATGCCTGTCATTGGGCTTGATTGTTCTTTCTGTAATAATACAAGTGAAGATGTCATCCATCTCTTTCCTGAAAATATACACACACAAGCATGTTTTTGTCTGAGCTTTTGATGTTTATTCAAGCTTATTGCTGACTTTTCTTTTTGCTTTAAAGATGCATTTTCTGGTATACAGTGGTACCTCGGTTCTCGTCAATAATTCGTTCCAGAAGACTTGTCGTGAACTGAAAACGAGTATCGAGCAAATTTTTCCCATAAGGAATAATGTAAATTAAATGAATGCGTTCTAGACCCTGTATAAGGTAATTATATCCATTAATGAAGTTGTATTGCACAAGTGCTCCCTGATTTATAAAGGGGATATGTTCCAACAAATTAATCATAAGTTAAATGTATGGTGAACTGAGGAGTTTACAGAGTGTTTGGTAAAGCATCTATACTGTAAAAGCAGTGTATTGGTGAAATCATGGCACTAGCATAGCTGCTAATGCTAACTGCAGCCTCTCTGTGTCTTCTGGAGCAATAGGTTCCTGTTTCTCTTTAAGATGGCAGTCAATACAACCCTTTTGAGGACCCATGGACACTTATTTTTCACTAAGAATACAGTACTGTAAATGTAAACATGAAGAAAAACATGATGAAAATAGCAGAGGTCTTCACTGACCAATGGGTATTATGAATCTGAATCACTGTGTACTGAATTGTGAATCATGAATCGTGAATCAAGTTTCGGCTGAAACGAGTACAGTGACTTGACTCACAAGTTTAAGCAAGGGCGCCATGTACGGAGTAAACGTCGAGAACCAAATTCGACAAGTTCCGCAGTGGTCGAGAACCGAGGTTCCACTGTATTTGATTATGAGAAGGGGAAAGGGAAATATTTTTGGGGAAAGGGAAATATTTTGTAATAAATCTATTATTTTTAGTTGCTAAGTCAGTAGGCTATATGGTCTCTATATACTCTTTAGAAAATCTTAAAGCTAAGAAGACAGTGTTTCTGTTTTCATTATTTGTTTCTCCAAAGGACTAAAAAAGATTTTTATATTTATTATTGTTATTTAATTTATTTATTTCTGTATTTTCTTTCTTTAAAAAAAAAATCTGCCTTTATGGTGTTGTGTTTTTCCTTAATGTATTTGTGCTCTGTCTCAATGCTGTTGCATTCTCTGTTTGCTTTATAAATGCGGTTATGATCTGACTCTCTGGGCCCCCGTACTAACGCTATAGCAGAGCGTGTCAAAACAAAACTATGTGATGCCATATTGCACAACACATCAGCCCTGGTAGATAGGTGCCTGCATACAGACAAAATTTCACACTACTCGTGTCGCATAAAATGTGTTATTAGGAGCTGAAAAGTGGAACTGAAATTCTATTTTTTTCGATACCTAAACTCGAGGCTATATTTAGGAGGTTAGTTGGGGATGTAGATAGCAAGATGCCATTTGGAAAGCTCTTTATGTCTGTCACACTACATTGATACGCACATGTAGAATTAGATTTCTAAGATTTAATTTTCAGATTCGCTGGAGCGGGAGACAGTCGTTTGGATAGTGAGTCAGGGTATTATATTACAGTGGGAAATCGGACAACGGGATTTCAGATAGCAGAGTAAAACTGGATGTGTTCAAACACTAGTTGTCCACTAGGTTCCTTATAGGGCTCTGTTGTTGGGAAGAATTAAACTGCTTTTGTCAGATCTGGCAACCCTGAATGTAGCAGTGAATGCACAGAATATAAAGACGTGCTAACAGAACCACTGCCCATTCTATACACAGTGTTTTTATTATGCCATTTTATATCAAACCAATCCATACCAATATGGATATATTTTATATCCAGGGATCTAATGCCATATAATTAGAATTAGTAACTGAGGTGTAAATAAATGATCAGAGTAGGCATTTATTATTCTCATGCTGCTAGGGACATCTGTTTGATTCACTAAAAACAGAACAAATGATGTTGAATTAGTCAAGGTCTCTGGCCACTTTGGAATTTAAACCCAAAACCTCCAATTCTTAGCAGACATTCTTCAACTAAGCTACCACAACTACATACCACCCCCAGCCCACCACTCTCCTTTACAATATCCAACATGCCACATGACCTTGATGACTGTACTGAATAACTTGCATAACAGATTATCCTTTGGAGGAGTGATGTCAAACTGGATGATGTCAAACACCAGAAATACACTGATGCTCTCATATAATGCTGGCCTCTTTACTAAAGCATTGCGAGATAAAGCCTTAGGTTCCACAACAGGGCAAAATGTCTGGAATTATAATTAGTTTGCTAATTAACCTCTTTTAGACAGTGCATTTACCCTGCACCTGTGCATGACTCATACACTAACAAAAATAATATAGCCTTCTGTCTAACAGGGTGGATTTACTGTTTAACATTTAAATCCCTCCTGGGCTGAATGTTTCAAATAAAGCAGGATTAGGGTGTTATTCAGGAGCTCTCTCCACTAAGCTTGGTACAAAATTTGCTACAGCAAGATGTCACACAGTTTCCTTTTCATGGGTGCATACTGGGCTTGATACAAATTATGCCAGTGTAATCTATGAAGCAAATTCATGCTTGTCTACGATTTATGTGCAGATAGAGGAGTTGGAGAATAAAGACACAAAAGAGACAAAAAGATAAAATACCAAACATTACAATCTCAAACAACCTCAAATCAAGAGCTACACACAACCATCCAAATGTTACTCCACAAGAAATGCAGCACAGCTACATTAAAGCTATCCTTCTGAGAAATAGCTACAATACAAGTTACATGGCAAAGGTAGCTTACATACACTGTACGCTCACACTACAGATATTACTGTTACATCATTAGGTTATTAAATGTATAGCTTCCAAACAACAACTATCATTATTATCATTACAGGTATGTGCTGCTTAACAATCATCCGATCAATGTCCGTTTGCTTTAAAGACAGAGGTCATTGAAACGAGAATAAGTTATAATAGGAATCACAATCTGCCTTTTAACTCCTGATGTTGAGATAAACAGCTGGTCATCTCAACAGCCAATCAACACTGTGGATCCCAGAAGTAGAAGCGAGAGTTAAGGAGCATAAGCCCATAATTAATTTATGTGTGTGTGTGTGTGTGTGTGTGTGTGTTTGTGTGGGTGTATGTACTCACTTGCTTGTTGTTGCTTGGAATAGAGACTGTTTTAACTCGGTTGATGTATTTAGAGACTTTCTGTGTAAGTTACTCATGTTTGTGTATGACTTTCTGCTACTTATTTGTAACAAACTGCAAATAGCATTCGTAAGTGTACATGCCTGTCCTATTCTAAGTTGTTCTCCTTTGTTTGTCCCCCTTCTACCTGTATATTCTTTCTTACCTACAGTGGTGTGAAAAAGTCTTTGCACCTTCCTGATTTCCTATTTTTTGCATGTTTGTCACACTTAAGTGTTTCGGAACATCAAACCAATTTAAATATTAGTCAAAGACAACACAAGTAAACACAAAACGCAGTTTTTAAATGAAGGTGTTTATTATTAAGGGAGAAAAAAAATCCAAAATCCAAACCTACATGGCCCTGTGTGAAAAAGTGATTGCCCCCTAAACCTAATAACTGGTTGAGCCACCTTTAGCAGCAACCAAGCGTTTGCGATAACTTGCAATGAGTCTTTTACAGCGAAGTGGAGGAATTTTGGCCACTCATTTTTGCAGAATTGTTGTAATTCAGCCACAATGGAGGGTTTTCGAGCATGAATGGACTTTTTCAGGTCATGCCACAGCATCTCAATAGGATTCAGGTCAGGACTTTGACTAGGCCACTCCAAAGTCTTCATTTTGTTTTTCTTCAGCCATTCAGAGGTGGACTTGCTGGTGAGTTTTGGATTATTTTCCTGCTGCAGAACCCAAGTACGTTTCAGCTTGAGGTCACGAACACATTGTCAAACATTCTCTTTCAGGATTTTTTGGTAGACAGCAGAATTCATAGTTCCATTTATCACAGCAAGTCTTCCAGGTCCTGAATCAGCAAAACAGCCCCAGACCATCACACTACCACCACCATATTTTACTGTTGGTATAATGTTCTTTTTCTGAAAGGCTCTGGTACTTTTATGCCAGATGTAATGGGGGACACAACTTCCAAAGAGTTCAACTTTTGTCTCGTCAGTCCACAGAATGTTTTCCCAAAAATCTTGGGTATCATCAAGATCTGTTTTGAAGATGAGCTTTAATGTTCTTTTTGCTCAGCAGTGGTTTTCGTCTTGGAACTGCAGGCCATTTTTGCCCAGTCTCTTTCTTGTTTTTTCACACCACTGTAAGAGTATAATTAGGGTATAAATGCCAGTGTTATTTCAAAATAATGCAAAAAATAATTATAATAATGGGTGGTACAGTTCAAACAAATGAATAATATAGATAGTAATACAGGTATGTGTCATTTAACGACCACATTACGTTCAGTGAAACAGGTGGTTAACTTAAATGGATGTTGACCGGACATCATCACACGCACTTAGTCTTTTTATGCTACTGTAATGTAAATATAAATCGTATTTTCACAGGAAAACTGCGTGCAAATGATACATGAATTTGTCAGAGATACTGCATGGAATGCGACCATCTTCGCAGCATCCTAAAGCATACACTGTTATACGCATATTAAAGCTTTTTTCAAATTTATTTCACAGAATTTGTTCTATTTGTTTCACGGGAGACAAAAATTTATTGCTAGACAGTTACGAAACAACGCGGAAGATCAGACACTTGAAACAGACACCATGAGTGAATGTGAACCAGTTTAGTTATACAGTGGTGTGCAAAAAGTGTTTGTGGTGTGAAAAAGTTGAATTCTTTGGAAGGTGTGTGTCCCATTACATCTGGTGTAAAAGTAACAGAGCCTTTCAGAAAAAGAACATTATATCATCAGTAAAATATGGTGGTGGTAGTGTGGTGGTCTGGGGCTGTTTTGCTGATTCAGGACCTGGAAGACTTGCTGTGATAAATGGAGCTATGAATTCTGCTGCCTACCAAAAAATCCTGAAGGAGAATGTCCGGCCATCTGTTCGTGACCTCAAGCTGAAACGTACTTGGGTTCTGCAGCAGGACAAGGATCCAAAACAAAACAGTAAATCCACCTCTGAATGGCTGAATAAAAACAAAATGAAGACTTTGGAGTGACCTAGTCAAAGTCCTGACCTGAATCCTATTGAGATGCTGTGGCATGACCTTAAAAAGGCCGTTCATGCTCGAAAACCCTCCAATGTGGCTGCATTACAACAATTCTGCAAAGATGAGTGGCCAAAATTCCTACACAACGCTGTAAAAGACTCATATGGGACTGTGGTAGCCTAGCGGTTAAGGTACTGAACTATGGACTGTGGACCAAAAGGTCCAGGGTTCAAATCCCACCTCTGCCAAGCTGCCACTGTTGAGCAAGGCTCTTAACCCACTATTGCTTGGATTGTAAGATTGTATCAATTGTAAGTTGCCCCTGGATAAGGGCGTCTGCTAAATGCTGTAAATGTACATGTCATTGCAATTTATCGCAAACGCTTGGTTGCAGTTGTTGCTGCTACGGGTGGCACGATCAACTGTTAAGTTTAGGGGGCAATCACCTTTTCAGGTTTGGATTTTTTATCCCTTAATAATAAACACCTTCATTTAAAAACTGCTTTTTGTCTTTACTTGTATTGTCTTTGACTAATATTTAAATTGGTTTGATGTTCCGAAACACTTAAGTGTGACAAACATGCAAAAAATAGGAAATCAGTAAGGGGCAAACACTTTTTCGTACCACTGTATATTGTATTAGCTCTGGTTTGCCAACTGGGGTTGTTTCATCCAACACACTGGCTCCTCCCCCATTCCACCCCCCAGCAGTCTCTATAACCCCAAAGGACACCAACCCTGCTTACAGCACTCGTGCCCCCACCCCATTCCACCCCCCACGCACACCACTCAGTGCACCCCTGCCTGACTGCTACAGTGCACCAGGTGAGAAGAGAGCTGGGAAAACATCATACACGAAAGGCTGTGGGGGTTGATGGAATCAGTCCAATGGTTCTTAAATCCTGTGCCAGGCAGCTCTGTGGGATTTTACAGCACCTGCTCTCTCTTTCCTGAAAACTGCAGAAAGTGCCTCAGCTCTGGAAAAAAATCCTATATAACTCCAGTGCCAAAAACAGTATACCCAAGAACTTTATTGAATACTACAGACCCATTGCACTCACTTCTTATGTCATGAAGACCTTTCTGAGGTTTGCTCTAATATAGCACAGACCCTCGGTCATGGACCTTCAGGACCCCCTACAGATACCATATTAGGCACACACAGGGTAGAGGATACCCTGACCTACATACTTCACAGAGCGTATACACACCTAGACACAAGGCCCATCAAGATCATGTTCTTTGATTTCTCCAGTGCTTTTAATACCATCCTTTCACTCTGACTGGGGAATGGGGAAGCATTTGTGTTTTCAACAGTAACTCTGACACATTTACGTATCGTTTGAATGCAGTTTTCTTATGGAAACATTATTTATATTTACATTTCAGTAGCAAAAAGACTTTGACTATGGTAATGTCTGGTCAACATCCATTTCGATTAACGTCCTCTTTCACAGAACGTAATGCGGTCACATACCTGTATTTGAACAATGGACTGATAGCACAGAAGTGTGATAGCCAAGAGCTACTTTAGCTACTGGCGTATCCAACCAAGGTGCTCAAAGTACTAATAAGCAATAGGACAGAATAAGCACAATCACAGAACAATTGCAGAAAAGAAGCACACCTTTGCACAAACACTCCTGCACATGTGAACACACTTTACACCTAATGTAAACAAAGTTTTACTCTTACCTCACATGTTGAGTGCAAATGTAAATGCATCACTGCTGTGCTCATTTGCCTGCCTGCAATTCTTTGGATGTTGTTGTGGGGTATTTTGTGCTGCGCTCTTGGGGTAATTTTGGTCGGCCGGCCACTCCTGGGAAGGTTCACCACTGTTCCATGTCTTTGCCATTTGTGGATAATGGCTCTCACTGTGGCTCGCTGGAGTCCCAAAGCTTTAGAAATGGCTTTATAACCCTTTCCAGACTGATAGATTTCAATTACTTTCTTTCTCCATTGTTCCTGAATTTCTTTGGATCTCGGCATGATGTGTAGCTTTTAAGGATCTTTTTGGGTACTTCACTTTGTCAGGCAGGGCATATTTAAGTGATGTCTTGATTGAGAACAGGTGTGTCAATAATCAGACCTGGGTGTGGCTAGAAACAGTGAACTCAGGTGTGATAAATCATAGTTAAGTTATGTTTTAACAAGGGGGGCAATCAACACAAATCAGAATGTATGAAATAGCTGTCGAATGTAAAGTTTTTATTATGCAATCTGCAACCTATTAAAAACAGAGAATAAGAAAAGAGAGGTGCCTATTTGTGGCTGATGCATTTTCGCTCCTGGTAAGACATACACTGAATTCAGTGAGTTAATCATTACTCTGACTCAGTCTCCAGAGTTGCTACATTCGTAATGTGGTTCTTCTTTTGCATCACCAGTCTCACTTAATAATCCATTTCTGTGTTCTGTGTTCTGTTCTTTAATCTGAGTCTTTCCCAGTTGTTAACAGACTATGCTGTGGTGTATGTTATGTGTAACGCGTCCCTAGACTGACAAAAGGGGAGAGATGTGTGCAGGTTCAAACAAATAAACAAAGGTTTATTAAAGAAATATTTAAACAAAGGGAAACACAGCGAACACAAACAGGCAGAGCCGGAAAACGGGTGTGGAATGGAAAACGAGAAGAATTGAAAAACGGGCATGAAACGAAAACCCGCAAAATGGATAAAAAAACAAAAAGACATTAAGAAGGCGGACAAAGCCGTGGAGAGAAAATAAGCTCACAAGGCTCACAAGCCTAGACGGCAGACTGGACCGCAACACGCTCATATAAAACGGACAGAACCGCAACATGGGTATACACAGAGCGAACTGGACCAAAACACGTGCATACACAGTGAACGAGGAAGCAACACAGATTACCTAGGCGGACGTGGAAGCAAAACAAGAAAGTCATCAATAATCAATAATCTGACCTGAATGTCCCAAACGACAGGACTTGTATAGAAAGCCCCACAGCTGAGTTCAATAATGAGTCCAAAAGTGGTGGGGCTTACGAATAAACCCGTGGGATTCACGTGGTTGTCCGGAATGCTGCTTGGTCAACTCACAGCAAAGATCAACAGCACGGAAAATGCTCCCTCCCAAAGGAGTCCGAGACAGAGCCTAGACTCCAACAGTGGTCCCATGGGTACAATCCAGTCTCTGGGGGTCTTCTTTCAGGGCGAACCCTAGGAGGGATCTGGTAGCAGTCGGGCTGCTGGTGAGCGGGGTCGCCGAAGGGATGCTGGCGAGTGGGGTCGCCGATGGGCTGCTGGCGAATGGGGTTGCCAACGGGGTTCACCGGTCCTTCGTCAGAGCCAGGTACTGCTTGGGCTATCCCCGTGACGGGGGCCCCATGTCAGACTCTGGGACGGGAGTTCCCCTGTCAGGCTCTGGAACGGAGGTCCCTTTAGTGACCCATTTGGGAACCAGAGTCCCCCTTTCGGACTCTGGGAAGGCCTCCTGGTGGGCCTCACTGGAACTGATGGCCTCCTGGCAGGCCTCACTGGAACTGACAACCTCCTGGCGGGCCTCACTGGAACTGACGGCCTCTGTACAGACCTTGCTGGAACAGACGGTCTTCTGGCAGGCCTCACTGGAACAGACAGCCTCAGGGACGGCCTCTCAGAAACAGACGGCCTCGGGGACGGCCTCTTGGAAACAGACGGCCTCGGGGACGGCCTCTCGGAAACAAACTGGCCACTGGAACGCCGTGAGCGCCATTGCTTAGTCCACTCACAGCGGAGATAAACGGCAGGCAAAACAGGTCTTTGAGGCGAGAAGTGACATTATGCTACCTGGCTAGAAAGCTTTACCCAGCATGCTGTTCGGGAGATTTGTCGTTCTACTCAACGCTCAGCAGAGCTTGTAGCAGCGAAAAATATTCTACAGTTTGAAGCGTTAGAGCTGTGTTTCTGCTATGCACCAGTATTGAGGAATAAGAAAAATGCATACCGTACAGGAAATCAATACCAGTGTACCAGTTGAACCGGTATACCACCCAGCCCTACAGTTTAGTATACAAAACTCTAAAGTACAAATGTTTCAACGTTGTATTTGTTGCCTTCATGCCAAATAATTGTGTGTTCTATACAAATGACTGTCACAAACCTCTACAAAAAGCGGTAAACATGCAGCACTCACGTCCATTTGTTATGTCCTGTGTAGCAATGATGAAGCCAAAGCCTTCTCCAGGCCTCCTTCTCAGCTCCACGTCAAGTGACTTGGAAGGTGCCAAACATCTCCCCTCAGGCTGTGTTTTGGACACAGCTCCCAGGTTGTTAGATGGCAGACGAGGACCTTGCACAGCCACGTCCTCAATTCCCATCCAGTCCCGTGGCTCCATGGTCAGGGTGACAGGCACTGAGTCCAAGAAACTGGTGCTCTGGACCAGATTAGGAAGTTCAGTGGGGGGCGACTGGGGGGAAAAGGTACACTGGTTGGTGATGGGACCGTCGGAGGAAGGAGAGGTCAAATCAGGAGGGCCCTGGAATGGGGGAGCACTGTTGTACGAGTTTGCAGAGACAGGTGATGAGATGGCTCCTATAGAGTGGAGGAGAACTTTTTATTACAGGAAACACCAGGATCCTCTATATGAAAATGTAATGTCCTCCTGTAACCAGACAATCTCACTGGCTACTATTATGAACACCTGTACTCTTGCACAGTCATGCAATTATCCAGTCATGTGCCATCAGAACACTGCTTAAAATCATGTGGAGACAGTTAAAGACAATCACTTATTGTCCAAGTATGGAAATTGAAAAGTAATATTCTGTGTATTTTCCCAGATTTACAGGAATGTGTGACAATAATACATGTACACCTGATGAGCCAAACCATTTCAATCACATGGTCCACAACAATGTTAAATTAAGTGTCACATCAAATTTACGTCCACAAGATTCCCTAGACATAGTATTTCCCAGGAGAACTTTGTCCAGGGCATCACAGTCCCTACACAGGCTTGTCTTATTTCCACAGTGTACCCTGATTTACCTAGGTAAACAGTCCACATGTATTGGGCCAGCCACATAAAAGAAACTGAAACTCATCACACTAGATGGATGAACATTTTACACAGTTTTAAGTTCCAGTTTCGATGCTTACATGCCCATTGTAGACACTTTCAATGGTGAGGTTAGCATGGAAAGCACTCCGAGTTTCCTAGGCTATGTAGCACCACATAGTGAATGTGATACAATGCTTATTTTAACACATTCCTCCCATAACCAGAATTAAACATTTGTGTGACCTGTACCACAGTAGTCCTCCTATCATTAATGAGAATGTGGTTCATCACCTTTTAAAATATATGTGAATTTGTGCCACTATTTGTTTAGAGGTGATAATTGTTACAGCTACTGTATCTGTAATAGCAACATCAAAAACCTCTCTCCATAACCCCACCAAGGGTTGCACATCAAAGATGAAAGTAGCAGACTGCAGATATCTGGCTACACACAGCAAGCTGCCTAGTGATAATGGAAACAGACTGGGACCTGATATGCACCATGATTAAAGACTGGCCTGCATTAATTAACACTGGTATACTTTGATGCATAATATTCCAACTTAAAATTAAGTATCACTATGAGTGTTAAATGCTTACCTCCTCTGTAAACCAATAAGACCACTTCACCTTGTCTAGTATGCTCCTGCAACACTCTTTGTACCTGTGAATATAAAAAAAAAAAAATCAACAAATAGTCCCCCGCACAATTATTGGCATCCCTGGTAAATATGAGTGATTGGGGTTATAAGAAACACAGCCTTTAGTGAATTAGCTTAATCTCGCGCTGATATAATCAGCAAAATCCAACCTTTAATTGAAGTAAAGTTAGTCTGAGAAAAACATACCCTGCATCAGAAATAATTTTAACAAATCCACATGTTCCACAATTATTTGCACCCCTGCGTTTAAATACTTTGTACAACTTCACTTTGCAGAAAAAGATATCTTTGCAGTAAGATGGCAATGTCAGATGCCAGATTTTGTGTTCAGTAATTCATTTTTGTGTTTGCAATGGAATGCAATGGAGTCCATGATGCCCTGTAACCTAAAAAGGTTCCCAGTGCTTTTGGAGGAAAAACAGCCCCACAACATCACAGATCCTCTACAATACTTAACAGTGGGCATCAAGGTCTTTTCAACATAAAGCTCACTATTTTTTACACCATGGTCCACCTTGAGTGTTTGTTGCCAAAAAAAGCAAAATGTTTGTTTCATCTGAGCATGGAACATTGGTCCAAGTCCTAGTAGTGTTTAACAAACTACACATCACATTTGTGGTTAGATGACAGGAAAGGCTTTTCCTGGCAAGACTTCCAAATATTCTGTTGGCATGGAGGTGCTGTCCGATTGTAGGTTTGGAGACTTGGTGGTCCCAAGATGCTACCTTTGTCTGTAACTCTCCAACAGTGATTCCTGAGGATTTTTTTGTCTCTTACCCTCCTCCTCTCTGTGTGTGGGGGCAAAATTGGGTCCTCATCCAGGCAAGTTCACAGATCCAGTTGAATGGAACTTTGTAATTATTGACTGTAGACGTATGCCTTTTGTTAAAGTTCACTATGGGAACCGTGGGGTTTTAGGACCCAAGCGCGGGTAGCTGGTATAAATAAGCCCTGCTATTGGGGCTGAGGAGATACTTAACATGCTTTTTGGGACTGTTAGCACTTCACAATGGCAAAACCACATATATACATATGTATATGTACGAACATAAATGAGAATATATGTGTATGTGTAGAGATATATAAAAGGGAGTAAAGTGGGGATTAAAAATAAAGTGATGAAAAAGGAAATAAGAGACAAAAACTAAAGCGATTTCGTGCCAGGTCGGGAGTCAGAGTCAACTCTGAAATGATTCGCAGGTCAAAAAAAGCTTGGGCATGCGCAATGGGGACGAGCCCGGCTTGCAGAAACACAACAGGAATGAGTTTGAAAAAAATACAGCACTTGTCATGCAGCGAACGAGAAATGAATGCAAGAACCCCATCGCTAGAATAAGCTCACAAATACTGAACAAAAATAACAATGAAAACTTGGTAAAAAACAAAGCATAAGGAGCTGAGGTCACTCGACAGGAATGTATGTGGCGACAACATTGAATCAGTCGCACCAGAATCTAAAAATATTAAGCTATAAGCCTGCCGTACCTCTGGCCTCGCAACCATACATTACTTTTTTCTATACAGAGAAGAAGTATATCGTCTTTCCATAGTCAAAGCCAATGGTGCAAACTTGAGTGCAAAGGTGCAACAAGAGACACTGCTCACGAATGGCCTTAAATACCTGAACGAGCAGGTGTCCCTTGTCAGGTGTAATCAGTACCTATTCTAATCGCACATGAGTGCTAGGGATTGCAGTCATGCAAAATTGCGTGGTTCCTAATACATTTTCAGGGAAGTAAATATATGAGCAATTCCTTGATTTGGGAAGACATAAATTATTGCTTGAACCTAGACACTCTGATCAACTTAAAAGTGAAATATAAATGGGAAAACTGTTCAGTTACAATTTGTGTCCAAGAATTTCTATCAGTGTGTAACGCGACCTCTGACTGACAAAAGGGAGAGACTTTCAGTAGGTTCAGTAAAAAGAGAAAAAAGGTTTCATTAAAGAACTAACCAAACAAAGGGGAAACGCCGAACAAAAACAGGCAGAGCCGGAAAACGGATGCGGAAACAAACAGGTGGAGCCGGAAAACAGGTACAGAAACAAAAATAGGCGGAGCCAATTTTTGATGAATTGTCTTTTGATTAAGCCAATTCATCAAAAAACAACAAAAAATCAATTTCTTAAAACATTTTCTATTCAGCTTTACCAGGTGTGTCAAAAACTGTAGAGAGGATTGTAAAATACATGATATAATTTGGTCATTTAAAGGTCTGTGTTTCAAGCCCTTTGCATCCTTGTATTTTGTGCTGATTTATCCCTTAGTATGCAAGCAGACAATAAAAAATAGTTTGATTTTACTTGTGGCTCACGTTACCTGTGCAAAGCTGAGGCTCTGCACATCAGCACCATTTATCTTGACGATAGCGTCTCCCGGCTGCAGAGAAGGGCACTGGCGCCGGTCCCACACCCTCTTGATCAGTGCCAACTGCCCGCTCTGCCCACCTGCTGTCACGCTGAAGCCCATGCCCCCTCCCTCGCTTCGCCCCACAGCCACAGGCACCAGTTCACCCCCTGCACCGGCCCCAGGTGATCCCAAGATGCCTGGGGCAGGTCGAGGGGGGTTGCTGGCCGGGCAGCCTTTGAAGCCACAGGGTGGCAGCTCGGTTGGGGGCACGAGTGGGCGCTGGGCACCAGGGGCACCGGGTGGTGCGGGTGCGGGACCAACTTCAGGCTGTGGCAAAGGGAGGGTACCACCGGACAGATCACTCTCGGAAGACTTGGGAGTTGGTGCCGGAAGGGTGTTATTGTTGTAGCTGCGAATGAGTGAGGCTCTGGGCAAGTGACAGAAGACAGAACACTGAGAATTCAGGAAACACTAAAGACTGAAAATAAACTTCTCCAGCAGATGTTATAGTATGTACACAAAAAGGTGTAATACAGTTTGATTGTAAAAGATATCCCAACATAGAGTGTTAAGATTTAACTCACACCTGTCACCCCAATCAGTATAAACACTTAATAATATGCATTATCTCTTTGTCTATTCTTACTTGACTGCTTTCTCTTATCACTTTTGACAATCCCTTTTTTAATCAGTTTTAAAGGTAGTTTAATTCATATTTGAATCCTAGCTGAGTTACAGTTTTGCTTGAAAGTTTGTGAACCCTTTAGAATGTTTTATTTCTACATAAATATGACCTAAAACATCATCAGATTTTCATGCATCATAAATGTGGACAAAGAGAATATAGTCAAACACATGAGACATAAATGTCACACTTGGTCAATTATGTATTAAGGAAAATCCAGTCTGATCAATATCAACAGCTCTTTCCATCATCAAAATACCTGAAGCTACTTTCAGCTTCAAATTACTTTCTAATTCTAGAGGTTCACATAGTGTTGCCACTTTCTTGTCCTCAATAAAGAAATGATCAAGTACAACATTTTTGTCTAATTTTGACTAACATTTGTTTAATTGGGTTATCTATTGTCATTACTGATGATCTGTTTTAGATCATATTTATGCAGAAATATAGGTAATTCTAAAGGGTTCCCAAACTTTCAAGCAACACTGTACATGGAAATTGCATTGTTGTGTTTAGGTGTTTTTGGTTAGGCGTGTATTACCTTCGTGTAACAACAGCACAGACCTCCGTATCACTGTGGCTGGAGTTCAGTCTCTCTGACCTTCTCAATGGAGGGTTTGCGGCCATGCTTGTAACACCTACAGTGCCATCTATTAAATTCCCATTGGGAATGTGGTAGGAAGGTGGTGGCGCTGCATTTCCATTAGTATCGAGAGGCTCTTTCTGCAAGCGGGGGTAGAAGCCATTGTGAAGGGAAGTGGTACGGTTTAGGTTGCTGGGTGGGGCTTGGGCTGAGCCAGGGGCAGGGTCAGAGGGTGAGGACAGAGTAGTTTTGGGGCAGCCATCGGGCTTGTAAAGCATAGGGTAGCCTCTACGCAGCACCACATCCACACTATGACCCATGGGCACACCCTTCAGCATTTCCACCACCTCCTTATGGGACATACCTAATACACATGTGTCATTGATGTACACCAGGATATCCGCTAAGGGTATGAGGACATGGAGAGAGAAAGCAGGAGAAAGATTATTATTACTGTGGCAGAACCTTTAGAGGTTTCTTTGGCAATGTCATGATTCATAGCATTTCTGTCCTCAAAACTTGAAGTTTTGAAGTGAAACTAATTAATTGGTCAGCATCAACAAAGTCAATCCACCAATTACATCCTGTTGTATGTGCACAAAGCTTACAGAAAATGCACTTTGGGATCCACTTGTAACTCGTCATAGAAGTTTCATTCAGTTTTGTGGAACACTCTTTACAGCATCAACAACACAATGTTGGTATGGTGAAAGTCATTTAAGGAAGGGGACAAGGAATCCAAACCTCATCAGGTGATGACTGGTGTACCTCAGGGTACTATGCTTGGCCCCCTCTACTTACTATTCACCACCTTATTGGTAAAAGTCATCTACACTCACAGATTAACATGTTATCTCAATTCTTTTGATACTAAGTAGCTGAATTTTCTTCTCACTGATGAAGGGCTGTCAACTATCTAGCTAATGAGTTAGAGTGATATTTTAATGTGGTATTTTAATTTTAAGCCATTTTTAACGTTGTTAATCGCTTTATCATTGATGCAGATTAGACTCCAGTACTTATGGGCTGTGTCCCAAATGGTTCCCTGTTCACTCTTCCCCAGATTTGACATACTATCGATAAAACATTATTAGCATGTTGGGAACACAGCTGGTTCTTGATACATTTCTCTCAGCGCTCTGTGTCAGCAGATTGGTCACCTTAATACACTATTGTCACTGTGTGGTGGCACAACATGGATGGCACACAAAATAACGGCTTGCGCATGCTGTTTATAATAAAGGAACTTAATGAAACAAATATTTGCATTACAAAGTTATCATTCTAGCAATCGCTATTGGGTTATTAAATGATTAGAAAGTAATAAATGCATTCTGTTGATGCTTATATTGTCCACTTGTATGGCTATGTAGTACTTTTTAAAGAGAACACCAATTCTTTGGTGTCAAATACAAGCATTAATCACTTTAACGCATTAAAATATTTTAATCACCACACACCCCTAACAAACACATGAAGAAGTCCTAGCCTGCTTTATAGAATTGAACTTTTCAAAGGACAAGTTTGTCGATTCAGTGCAACACCTCAGAGAAACTTGCTACCACCCAGTAGCAAACTCCAATTGAGGTCTCGATTACTGCAGCCCTCTGCGTGCTGTCTTACCTGCTTGTATTTTACGCAATTACCATCATCCACAAAAGAGTAGCTAAAAGACAGTGAACAAAAACTTGTAGCACACTTGACAGGCTCCTTGTTTTGTTCTGATCACTAAAGACATTTTTAGCATCAATATGTCAGTATTGGCTTTTGCCCCCAAGTGAAAACATTTACATTTACAGCATGTAGCAGACGCCCTTATCCAGAGGGACTTACAATTGATACAGTCTTACAATCCAAGCAATTGTGGGTTAAGGGCCTTGCTCAAGGACCCAACAGTGGCAGCTTGGCAGAGGTGGGATTTTAACCTTCGACCTTCTGGTCCAGAGTCCAAGATTTTTGGCTCTCACAGTCCTGTAACTTCTTTAAGAAGCTCTTCTGTCCTCCACTCATTACCTGCATTAATGGCACCTGACACCTGTTCATAGCCTCAAACAGTCAGACTCCAAACTCAACCATGGTCAAAACCAAAGAGCTGTCGAAGGGCACCAGGAATAAAATTGTAGACCTGCACCAGGGGACAGAACGACTGATCCGTGTTAAGGGAATAATGAACTGGGCCATGTATTGTGAGATTTTAAGAAAAAAACTCCTTCCATCAGTGAGAGCATTGAAGATGGAATGTGGCTGGGCCTTCCAGCATGACAATGATCCCAAACACACCGCTCGAGCAATGAAGGAGTGGCTTCGTAAAAAGCATTTCAAGGTCCTGGAGTGGCCTAGCCAGTCTCCAGACCTCAACCCCATAGAAAATTTGTGGATGGAGTTGAAAGTCCATGTTGCCCCAAAACATCACTGCTCTAGAGGAGATCTGCATGGAGGAATGGGCCAAAATACCAGCTACAGTGTGTGCAAACCTGGTGAAGTCTTACAGGAAATATTTGACCTCTGTCCCTGCCAACAAAGGTTGTTACAAAGTATTGAGTTGAACTTTTGTTATTGACCAAATACTTATTTTCCACCATAATTTACAAATAAATTCTTTAAAAAGCCTACAATGTGATTTCCTGGATTTTTTTTTTCTCATTTTGTCTCTCATAGTTGAAGTGTAGCTATGATGAAAATTACAGACCTCTCTCATCTTTCTAAGTAGGAGAACTTGCACAATCAGTGGCTGACTAAATATTTTTTGGCCCATTGTACAAGGAACCGGAGGCGTAAAAGTCCTCATTCCGATCAGGATTAATAGAAGGTCATCATGTCCTAACTATGAAACCCTCCCAGTCATATCACTGTAATCCCACAAATGGATTTCTCTCTCTCTCTCTCTCTCTCTCTCTCTCTCTCTCTCTCTCTGTGTAAAGCAACACAGGTAGTAATCAGATTTTGTCAGAAAGACCATAAATTAAACATAATAATAAAAGCTATTTTAATTATTTTAAAAAGCACACCACCCATGGCAATGTGATATACTTTGTTTGTTTATTTGTTTATTTAATGTCATATCGGCTTCAACGGCTATTTGTGACAGAAGCAAGGTCACATCAATACTAGTCAGACAAATTCATACTGGGCGAAATTAGTGACCACTTAACCTAACACATGTCTTTGGAATGTGGGAGGAAACTGGAGTTTCACACACAGTTCATCCCTTGGGCTGTTAGGCAACCGCACTAACTGCTTGCGCCATCATGCCACCCAATGGAACGTACTACTTAGCACATATGAAGTGGTTTGGGATGTAGCCAGGAAACCACTGCCTTGTCCTTGAAACCATGGTTTGACTGAAAACAACTGTGCTGTTATCATGGATGTAACCTAGAAGGGCTAAAAAGTCACCACACAACCCAATAAATATAGTAGCTGTGTGTAACACATTACATGTGGTAAAACACATTCACCAGCCACTTCATTAGGTACCACTTGCTAGTACCGAGTTGGACCCTCTTGTGCCTTCAGACCTGCCTTAATTCTTTGCGGCATATATCCAACAAAGTACTGAAAACATTCCTCTGAGATTTTGGTCTTTAAAATATTGACATGACATCCTGAAGGTGCTCTATTGGATTGAGATTGGATTGGTGACTGTGGCCATTTGAGTACAGTGAACTCACTGTAATGTTCAAGACACCTATTTGAGATGATTTGAGCTCTGGGACATGGCATGTAGAAGAACGGCAGAAGGCAGGATGGACCCATGCTTTTATGCTGTCTACATCAAACTCCACCATCCAAATGTCACAGCATAAATTGAGACTCATCAGACGAGGCAATGTTTTTCCAATATTCTATGTCCAAATTTGGTGAGCTCTTGCAAATTGTAGTCTCAGTTACCTGTTTTTAGGTGACAGGGGTAGCACACGGTGTGGTCTTCTGCACACAGAGATGCTCTTCTGCATACCTCGGTTGTAATGAGTGGTTATTTGAGTTACTGTTGCCTTTCTATCAGCTCAAACAACTTTTCCCATTCTCCTCTGAACTCTGGTCTCAACAAGGCATTTTCGCCCAGAGAACTGCTGCTCACGAGATATTTTCTCTTTTTCGGGCCATTCGCCATAAACCCTAGAGATGACAGCGCATGAAATTCCCAGTAGATCTACACTTTCTAAAATACTCAGACTAGCACGTCCAGCAACAACAACTATGTCACGTTCAAAGTCACTTAAATCAACTTTCTTCCCGATTCTGATGCTTGGTTTGAAGTTCACCAGGTTGACCATGTCTATACACCTAAATGCACTGAGGTGCTGCCATGTGAATTGACTGGTAAGTGTAGAAACATTATTTACAACTCAGACATTTGTCATATTAAAATTTGTTCCCTGCAGAGACTGTCTGACATACACTCTAATCACAGATACCCAATTTTCATTTTGCATGAAGTTAAACATTAGAAGATTATGCCCTCTGATTATTAGGATTCAAGTCTGCTGGTGTCTGAATTCCTGTACTTGAAATTAATCTAACGGGTACCCATATAGATGATAGTTTGGGCCAAATATGGCTCCGTTTACGCACTTGTTTGTCAATTATTAGGGCGGCTCTGTGGCTTGGTGGGTAGCATTGCTGCCTCACAGCAAGAAGGCCCTGGGTTCAATCCCAGGGTGGAGTGGCCTGGGTCCTTTCTGTGTGAGGTCTGCATGTCCTCCCTGTGTCTGTGTGGGTTTACTTTAGGTACTCCGGTTTCCTCCCACAGTCCAAAGACATGTATGTTAGGTTAATTGACTACACTAAATTGGCATTGACTTGAGTGTATGAGTGACTTGTCTTGAGATAACCTTGTGTATGGATGTAAACTTGTGTGTGTTGCTGAACATGGCCACTGATGCTGATAGCGACGTTAAATAAAAATGGACTGTGGTAGCCTAGCGGTTAAGGTACTGGACTATGGACCAAAAAAAAGGTCCAGGGTTCAAATCCCACCTTGGCCAATCTGCCACTGTTGGGTCCTTGAGCAAGGCCCTTAACCACAATTGCTTGGATTGTAAGATTGTATCAATTGTAAGTCACTCTGGATAAGGGAGTCTGCTCAATGCTGTAAATAAATAAATAATAAATAATAAAAACGCTGTAAATGTAAATTATGGCAATGGCAAGTGTACTGAGGGCCAAATTTGGCCCAACTGTTGTCAGCCAGAATAAAGGTTCATTGTAGCAATCAGACTCTGGTCCACATCTAGTCTATCATAGGTAATGTATGTGCAGGATTTGCATTTTGGGAAAGGTGCAGTTCTGTCGTTCCACCTTGGTATGTGGAAAGTGGTGTGAAAGTGGCAAGCATGGTCCAGAACTGGGTAATCACTCCTCTGCAATCAGGATAGTGTCATTAGCATGTGTAAATATAACTTTTACAATTTAACATGCAGCAAAAACACAAAAGTGACTTGCCTAAACCTCTTCTTGTACTAATTTTATTCTGATTTTAATCATTATCCAAACGTAGGATGAGACCTACGTTAGTTGAACCGCAAATCAGACTTCCATGTCTTTTTAAGTAACATGCCAATAATTTGAAGTTATAAGTATACCTGTGTTAAGTGCAGGTGGCCCCCCTGGTGTGACACTGTACACCTGCAGGAATTCTCTTGGTCTGCTGCCCCCTACGATGTTGAAGCCAAAACCACGTGGCCCTTTTGACAGGCGGGTGTGTATAGAATAGCCCTTCAGTTCTGATGGCTGGTCTGTGAATGGAGGCACTGAGGCAGACACAGATGTATATACAATGAGTTATGTATTCATGGGAACTCGCACACGCGCACACACACACACACACACACACACACACACACACACACACACACACACACACACACACACACACTCAAACAGCTGATTTCCTCGATTTGTCAAATTACATCTACGTCTAGATTCTTCTGGTCCACTTTAAACTTTCGGTCATGCCTAAACTGTGCCATCTGCAGGCTATCATATTTACTACACCATGAGCATTATCTAAAATCACACAAAAATACACTATCACAATTAATATCAGACTTTTTCACACGTCAAGCAGTGCATTTCTAAATGTTAAAGAAAGGTGAGTACACACAGTCATTAGAGAATAAAAAACAGGAATGTGGAAAGTCACACTCACACTCTGTCTTGCTGAACACCTCTTTGCTGTGAGCCCTCGGGTCCAGCCAGCTTGTCGTCTTTGAGTTATGACTGAAAATATGTTTTAAGTGAGTTTTGTCTCATTTTTGAACCACGCCATCATGCAATGTAATCTTATATCCGTTTAGGTTCAGTAAGTAGTAAAGAGTAATTATACTAAAAAACAAAAACAAAATGCTGCTAATTTTCTCCATCTCGGACTCACTCGATGTAGTACGGTTCTCCTGAGTCACTGAATGCCATCTCCCAGTTTTCGGGCAAAGTCCCCCTGCGGGCACCATTCTCAATGGGGAGACCACCCCCGTCTCGAGGCCCACCAGAGTCCCACGTCTGACTGGGTGAAATAATAGTAGTGGGTGGGGCACTGCTCGCCCCAGCAGATCCCGCTGGTCAAAGGAAACAGTAGGCAGAGAAATAAAGACATTTTGGCTTCAATGTAAGTGTTATCCTGCATCACAAGTCATGTGTTCAATCACCTGAGGCAGTTCTTGAATTCAAAGCTGTTCATTGAATTTAGAGCTGCTATGTGGAATGACTGCAGTTATATTTAATCCATTGCTCTTATAAATGTGTGAAATATGTAACATCAGTATGACATCAGACATGATGTGCAAAATTACCAGGGCAGGCTATGAATGAAGCTTAATTCATTCAGAAGTCTATTGTTAACAGCAAAAGCAAGACATTTTATTCGGAAAATAAAATCAAGATCAAACTCAATATGAGTAACTGATGTTTTGATTTAGTCTTTTAATATTATGTATACATTCTGAGCTGAAACAAGTCAATAATCAAGGGTTCTAAAAGTTGCACAGGCAACTTCTGTATTTTTATATGTATTATTACTTCACATTAATGTTCTGTGAAAGTCTTTAATACAATAAACAAACACTTAGCCATTGGGCAATTTAATGTAAGACCTGACTGGATGAAACAGCTGGGGATGTTCATAATTACCTCAAATGAAATAGTTCTGGAGCTGCATTAGGGTTACTACTGAACTTCTGTAATGTAGCTCATTTTTACTGATCTGGCACCTGGCACCTCATGTCTATTAATCTACAACAGATTGTTGGGTTTATTGCAATCTATAGCTTGATCTTTATTCGAAAAATGCAGTCTTTACTGAAATGACTGATCTGGGTGGAACTATAATTTTAAAAACATTGTCATAATAATTACATTACACCGCCACCAACTTAATTTAAAACTTGTCATTTGAATATTACCTCAAGTTTTTTTGTGCATTTGTCAAAACTAAAGCACGCTAGGTGTATAGTGAATACTGTACAACACGGCATGTTTTTAACACAAATCGATTAATTGAAGGTTATAGTAAATAAAAAACCATCATGTTTTCCTGGTATAACCTCTTGTGGTACCTGAGAGACCAGAATCTTCTTCACTGTTGTCCCCCTCCTCCACGGCCTTCTCCAGGTTGCTGAGGGACTTGCTTCTTGTGCGGAAGTTCCTTAGCAGGTTGCGGTGCTCCTGATAGGTGATAGGAGGGCTATCAGGCCCAATATGGACCGGCCGGGGTGTACCATAGTAGTTCCCTGCAGTGGAGAAATAATGGCTCATGTTTTGTATTGTGTGGAGTCCAGGGTCGGCATTGAACTGGGAATCTCTGGAGATGACAGCACTAACCAGTTGCCCACCATAAGAATGAACAAACCATCAACAGGCATCTCATTATGATGCTTGTAAAGTTATAAAGGAATTCATTACTATATTTTGAAATATGTTAGTACTACTAAATTATCAGGAGTCGCGCTTCCGACACTAGAGGGTAGCGTTGACAGCAAAGGAGTGGCTCAATAAAAAGCATTTCAAGGTCCTGAATCGGCCTAGGCAAGCTCAGTGTGATTGCGCATGCGCTAGTGCTGACTTAGCACTGATTACGTGATCAGCAACATCTGTGGGCCCAAGTACTTAAGAGCAAGCTCGAGCCCAGTCAGGTGTCGTACCCTCGCTAAAACCACGTGTATACCACGTGCACTTAAGTCTCACTTTTTTCGCAGGGTTTTTGTTACGGAAAGTGGTGTAGCTGGCGGTTCGTACCAACAATTGTACAGTCAGGAGGCTGAAGGTAACTGGTAGGGCATAGTATTTAGAGTACAGACAGATCCCCCCGAGTTAATGCTTCCCCATTAACTTTGCGGCCTGTTTGTCTCCCTGCGGTTTCCAGTTAGCTCGCTGCGACGTCATGAGTCCTCCATGTTTTCCCGCTACGGCTTATAAAGCACCCCCCTTCACCATGATCGAGGAACTTTGCACCCTCCCCGTGATCGTGTGTGCCTGGGACGCTGTGCTGCTGTATCAGTCTCGTACCACATGTCCAGGACTGTCTGAAGTTTGCCAGAGAACATGTGGATGATCCAGAAGAGGATTGGGAGAATATCATGTGGTCAGAAACCAAAATAGAACTTTCTGGTAAAAATTCAACTCGTCATGTTTGGAGGAAGAAGGATGCTGAGTTGCATCCCAAGAACACCATACCTACTGTGAAGCATGGGGGTGGAAACATCATGCTTTGGGGCTGTTTTTCTGCAAAGGGGACGTGTTAAGGGAAGAATGTACAGGGCCATGTATCGTGAGATTTTAAGTCAAAACCTCCTTCCATCAGTGAGAGCATTGAAGGTGGAACGTGGCTGGGTCTTCCAGCATGACAATGATCCCAAACACACCACTTGGGCAGCAAAGGAGTAGCTCAATAAAAAGCATTTCAAGGTCCTGGAGTGGCCTAGCCAGTCTCCAGACCTCAACCCCATAGAAACTTTGTGGAGGGAGTTGAAAGTCCACGTTTCCCAGGGACAGCCCCAAAACATCACTGCTCTAGAGGAGATCTACATGGAGGAATGGGCCAAAATACCAGCTACAGTGTGTGCAAACCTGGTGAAGACAGGAAACCTTTGACCTCTGTCATTGCCAACAAAGGTTATGTTACAAAGTATTGAGCTGAACTTTTGTTATTGACCAAATACGTATTTTCCACCATAACTTACAATTAAGAACTTGCACAATCAGTGGCTGACTAAATACTTCTTTGCCCCACTGTATATCTATACCATTTGTTTGAGTTTGAGCTTTGTCTGGCCTTTTTATTAGGTTTTGAGCTTTCATCCTATCAGCCCGCTCGTGGCTTGAAGCTAGAGCTCCAGACCCTAATGGCAACAATCAGGGTTCGATCCTTGGCTGCCAGCTGTATTGGTGTAGCTTTATTTTTTTGTTCCGTTGATGAACATAGGTGTCCCTCTACACTCAGCTATTTTATTTAGTTTCTTATTATTTAGTTTTACCATTTTTTTGGTTCACCACTTCCGTCTGGAGCTAACTGCAATTGTTTAATTCAGTTCTCCAGGTTTTTTTTTATAGAGGCAAACCGTTAGATAAATACAATACAAATAATATGTTGATGTAATCAGTAATTAGTAACTGAACTGTTTATTAGTTAACTTGAAGAGCTAGCTAGCAATATCAAGCCTGTGTCTCAAATCACACAATATGTACAATATAGCATCATCACTAGTGTCTGACCTCACAAATACTATTCTGGATGAATGGGCTGAATAATGCCATTTTTAGTTAATTGTCATCAGCCAATGCATGCGCTCACAAGGCCGACATTCAAAAATAGTGGAGAAAATGCAGTGAAACTTTGCTTGCAGCATTACAACTTGCAGCTCATAAACTGGGACTACTGGGTGACTATAAATACGATATCCCGAAAGAATATTCAGTGAGGGTGTGGCCATTTATGAGAAGACGAAAACTTTGTTTCCAACATTAGAACTTGCTGCTCTTAACACTAATATATACAATTAATTGGGGAAGTCTTCAGACCCTTTCACTTTTTTGACATTTCACGTTTCACATTTTTGGGAAATTTATTAAAAAGGAAAAACTAAAATTTCACATGGAAGTAAGTTTTCAGACACTTTGCTATGACACTTTCATGACAATGGGCCTCCCATTTCTCTTGATCATCTTTGAGATGTTTCTACACCTTTAGGTTGGATATGTCCATCTATGCAGTGTTACATATTCAATGAGTTATAAATTTGTACAAATCATGTAACCATCTATTCTGATATGGAACAATGCTGTAACGCTATGCTGATCCTGACCTTTAAACTTGCCACTCTCCAGCAGAGCCCCCGACTCCTCTAGAGAAAAGAACTCCTCTATGGAGACAAAGTTATAGTCCACCCCAGAGATCTCTCCATCCCGCGGATGCCTGGTGGTACCTGAATCATGCACACAAAGAACAATGTATGCTGAATCATATACTGCTCAAAAAAGGGAACACTTAAATTAAAAAAACTTTATTTTTTTGAGCAGTATATGTCAGTCACAGACTCTTCACTTGCATTGCATTCACTTGCATATCCCTTGAACGAAAAAGGTACTGAATTTCTGTTTTACAGTGTTTAGCTTCAGCGATGTTCTGTTAATGACAAAAATGGTTAAACACAGTTATGTATCCCTGGGCCATTTCTAAACGAAAGTAGCTAACACTCAAATTCTGCAATGATAAACCTCAACTATGAGATTTTTCTACAAACAACTGACAAGTCAAGTAAGTTCTGAGCCCTTACAAAAAAAACCCAAATATGAATCATCTAGGGAGGTGTCAAAGCTGTTGCACAACTGTTTTACAGTTGTCAGATTTATTGTCCAATGTTTTTCAGTTTTTCTTGGTTAGTTCATCACAAAGACATTTGCTTTAAGTCAAGTCATGGTAACATTTCTTTTGTTTTAAAATAATGGAATCTGTTAAATTTGCATTGTTAACTTAATCTCTAAATTTCTTGGATATGAATAAATTGTTTAATACACTTTCCTTTTATCCATCCTAAAACACAGGAAGACCATTTTCTGCACACACACACACTGGAATATAAAAAACAAAAGATTCAAGGTTCAGTTTGAACATATTGCTAAGCAGCATTAACAAAATAACCAAGTTACATCATGTAAAAATAACAAACTCTTGTTTGTATACAGGTTTCCATATTCAGTTTAGCAGCTTGGACAACAGCATACTGAATAATTGTTGAACCATAAACAGAACATTGCAGCATATTTTAGTAAATGGAATTGGTGTTAACTATATTCTCTATTTTCGTGACCAGTGACGCATGTAATGACGTTTACCATTTAAACACTAACTCTGATAAGAAAGTTTTTTTGTCCCACAAACAAAATAGATGGACCTAATTAAGCTACATTTGAACTCCCATCCCCCACTATACTGACATAAAAATATAAATAAACATATTCCACTCATCAGCTTAGTGAAATGTTAGGACCAATCAGTGTTCCCATGAATTGGTTATTGAACACTTATTGTTGTAACTAGTGTTGCACCGATACTGGCCCTTACACATAGTATTGGTATTGGTAAGCAGTACTCTCTGACATCTGACATCTATCTGACATTTTGACCAAAATTTAGTTATTCATTTATACTTATTCTGTGACAAACCCTTAACATGATGTGAGGTGTTTTATGTTTTATGCATTTTGGACTCTTTATCTGTGGTTCTACCTGCAGAGTAGAGAGCAAATCGGCACTTTGAAAACACAAGCGGACCAATCAGATTCCTTCTTCTTTGCCATGTCATTCAATGCTCAGTGAGTGGGGATAATAGAGTGGAGAAAAAAAGCTTGGTGAAGTCCATTGTTTTTAGATGATTAGATAATGTTAATGAAAAAATAGGTAGTAGAAAATGTGTCCTTTTATTGTTTTAAACAAAAATTAAGATTAAATGCAGAGCCAGTGCCTAGCTGGCGGCATAAGGAGCAAGGCAGGAATAACCCTAGACAGGGCGCAAACCCATCATAAGGCTCACACACACACACAAACACGCACACACACGCACACACACGCGCAGACACGCACAGACACGCACACCTGTTCAGAATTAAATGGAGAAGAAAGTGAGTGAATGAATGAATGAATGACGTGAAATGTTTATTTTAATTGTTACTAGAAACTGAGTTTTTCCATTTCAGTGAAATTTTGCAATGGTTGTTATATGTATATTCTAGGGTTGTATGATTTGTATGCCTAAGTTTATAAACGTTTTTGAAACATGAAATATTGCTGAAACATTGCCTGTCTTTAAAAAGTCTTACTTCTTACATTTTGTAATATTGAGCCTAAGAGATAATTAAATAGTATACATTGATTACAGCAATCATTGATTTCCGTAATTCAATCATCTTTTTTATTGTTCTTCCAAAATAAGACATTTTGGTGCATTAGAGTCAACATTTCTGACATAAAATAAAACCTAATACTGTACTGCTTTTATACTGACCTGAAAATGATGATTTGTCCTAAAACAAGAAATGCCATAAAAACAAAATAATAAAACTGTCACGCCCCCTTCCAGTGCCGCTCCCAATCCACGCAACCTGCCTCGCTCTTCCTCACCCACCTACTGATCACCTGCACCTGTTCCACATTCCGGACTTCCTTCCATACCTTACATAAACACCACTCACCCACATTCACACCGCTACACGACAAGGTTCCTGACCTAGTTACCTAGCTCCTACTATCTCTTTGTGATTTGCTAAATAAAAGCCTCCGATCGCACTCCACAGTCTGCGTCTGTCTCCTGCTTCCAGTCGGTGTTACAGTTCGTGTAGCCTGAACATGGAGACAGCAGCTAGTGGTGCCGAACTTACCTCAACCATGGCGGAGCAGCTCGCCGAACTCTGCTCTCAACTCCAGGAAGTGGCTCAGGCGGTTTCCTTGTTGGCGGACAACCAGCGATCGCTCAACGCGCTGGTTCCCTCGGTTAGTGATCTCACTCAATGCGTGTCCCAGCTAGCGTCGCCTGCCTCCGCCACGGTACCATCGGCCTCAGTTCCGCTTCCTCCCAGCCCGCCACGGGCACCACACGCCGCATACAGAATCGCTCTACCGGGGAAATATGACGGCGATCCGGAACGCTGTGAGGGCTTCCTTCTCCAGTGCGATCTATACTTCGCTCACTCCCCGCCGGAATCCGACGCAGCTCGCATCGCCCTGGTAGTATCCCTCCTTTCCGGTCGAGCCTTGGATTGGGCCACCGCCATCTGGACCCAACAAGGTGAGGAGGCCCGCGATTACGAGCGCTTTATTACTGCTTTCCGCGCTGTGTTTCAGCATCCTCGCGAGGGAAGGTCTACTGGAGACGTCTTACTCACTCTACGCCAGGGACGCCGCTCTGCCGCCGACTACGCTCTTCACTTCCGCACCCTGGCGGCTCAAAGTGGATGGAACACTCCTGCTCTGCTCTCCGCTTTCCATCAAGGCCTGCGTCCCGAACTCAGGAGAGAACTGGCCGGGCGTGACCTCAACCTATCTCTGGAGGAACTCATCACCCTCACCATTCGCCTGGACCAGCTCCTCGTTCCTCGATCAACCTCCGTTCCTCGTCCCGCTCCCCCGGGTTTTGTCTTCTGACTCTCGTGATTCTTCGCCTCCAGCGGAACCCATGGAGCTTGCTCGCACGCACCTTTCTTCTGAAGAACACCGTCGCCACTTCGAGCAAGGCCTCTGCTGTTACTGCGGCTCGGATCGGCATCTCCGTCCCGCCTGTGACCTCGCTCCGCCCGCTGGACCAGACCACACGCCGGTTTCAGGGATCTGGCACGCACACCCCGGGTGAGTCGACTCCCTCCTGACTCCTCATTTACTCTGCCGATTCTCTTGCGGCTCGCTCACGCCGACGTCTCTCTCGTAGCACTAATCGACTCCGGCTCACAGGGGAACTTCATCTCCGAACAACTTGTCAAATGGAAGATCCCCTGCTCCTCTTCCTCCGCATCGCTCCTACGACTGTGCTATCGACCTCATTCCGGGCGCCCCGCTTCCCAAGTCTCGTCTATACCCTCTCTCGGCGGCCGAAGAACAGTCCATGTCGGAATATATCACGGAATACCTCGACCTCGGCTTCATCCACCTCCCCCGTCTCAGCGGGGTTCTTTTTCGTGCCCAAGTGGGACGGCGGCCTCAGGCCCTGCATAGATTACCGAGAACTCAACCGAATCACCCGCAGGTACGCCTATCCGCTCCCACTGGAGCCCTCATCCCTCGAACAGCTCCGTACAGCCCACTGGTACACCAAATTGGACCTTAGGAATGCTTAAAACCTTGTCCGTGTCAGAGAGGGCAACGAGTGGAAAACCGCCTTCAGCACCAGCACTGGCCACTACGAATACCTGGTGATGCCCTTCGGCCTGGCAAACACGCTGTCATTCTTCCAGGCATTCATTAACAACGTGCTCCGGGACATGTTGGGCCGCTTCGTCATCGTCTATCTAGACGACATCCTAGTTTACTCACCGGATTTTGCCACTCACGTCTCACGTGTCCGCCAGGTGCTTGAGAGGCTCCAGCTCCACCATCTCCGTGTGAAGGCGGAAAAATGCGAGTTCCACTCTCAATCTGTGTGTTATCTGGGCTATGTTATCTCCCCGTCCGGGGTCGCTATGGACAGCTCCAAGCTCTCCGCCGTTCTCTCCTGGCCCACACCAACCTCCATCAAGCAGCTGCAGCGGTTCCTGGGTTTCGCGAACTTCTATCGCCGCTTCATCAGAAACTTCAGCCGCATGGTGGCGCCCCTCACCGCACTTCTGCGGGGCAAACCCCGCTCTCTCCGCTGGTGTCAGGAAGCCGAGCGGGCCTTCTGCGCGCTCAAGACCGCCTTCACCCGTGCTCCCGTTTTGGGACATCCCGACCCGGAATGCCCCTTCGTCCTGGAGGTCAACGCCTCGTCTGTGGGGGTTGGTGCCGTCCTCTCTCAGCGTCTTGGGGATCCGCCCAAGTTGCGACCCATTGCCTTCTTTACACACAAACTCACCCAGGCTGAGCGCAACTATGACGTGGGGGACCGCGAACTGCTGGCCATCAAGCTGGCCCTGGAAGAATGGAGGCACTGGCTCAAGGGCTCCAAACACTCCTTCACTATCCTCACCGATCACAAAAACCTGGAATACCTCCGTTCAGCCAGGCGCCTCAACGCTCGTCAGGCCCGTTGGTCTCTCTTCTTCTCCCGCTTCTCGTTTTCTATCACCTACCGCCCGGGGACAAAGGACGTCAAGGCTGACGCCCTGTCCCGCAGCCTCGATCTCGAGCCAGTTGCCCTGGAAACACCCACGCCCATTCTCCCAGCTTTTTGCACCATCGGTGCCATCACCTGGGATTTCGAGCGCGAGCTGGATGACAGGCTCTCCCAAGTGCGTGTTCCGCCCAAATGCCCGCCGGACAAGAAGTCCGTGCCCTTCGATCTCCGCAACCGCCTCCTCGCCTGGGCTCACCTCTCTCTATGTTCTGGCCATCCCGGGGAGACTTGCACCCATCAGCTCCTGATGGCGCGTTACTGGTGAGAAAATATGCGCAAGGACGTGCACCACTTTGTTTCGTCCTGCAGCATGTGTGCACAGGCCAAGACCCCTCGCACTCTCCCCTCGGGCCTGCTTCATCCATTGCCCATGCCGGAACGACCCTGGTCGCACATAGCGCTTGATTTCATCACGGATCTTCCTCTCTCCCAAGGGTTCACTGCCATTCTCTCCGTGGTCGACCGCTTCTCCCACGCGGTGCGCTTCATCCCTCTGCCTAAGATCCCCTCTGCACTACAGACAGCGGAACTGCTGTTTGAGCACGTCTTCCGTGTTTTCGGCATCCCGGAGGATGTCCTGTCAGACCGCGGACCCCAGTTCTCCTCAGCGGTGTGGTGCGCTTTCATGGCAAAGTTGGGAGCCTCTGTCAGCCTTTCCTCAGGCTACCATCCACAAACAAACGGCCAGTGCGAGTGAGTCAACCAGGAACTGAAAAAATTCCTCAGGTGCTACTGCCTCCACAACCCACACGATTGGGCTCAGTTTCTCCCATGGGCCGAAATAGCCCAGAACTCTCTCCGTCACTCCTCCACCGGACTCTCGCCATTCCAGTGCGTCCTGGGCTTCCAGCCTCCTTTCGTGCCCTGGGACTCCTCGCCCTCAAACTCCCCGGCCGTCGACGATTGGTTTAACCGCAGCGAAGACATCTGGTGCCAGGTCCATCATAACATCGTCAAGGCCATCCGCCGCTACAAAAGACACGCCGACCGGCACCGCCGCGCTGCTCCAGTCTACCAACCAGGAGACCGTGTCTGGCTGTCGATCCGGGGACTGCGCAATCCACAGGGAAGTACCCCTTTATCTCCTCGTTTCCTGGGTCCTTATAAGATAACTCACCGTGTTAACGACGTTACCTATTGTTTGCAACTTCCTGTTCATTTACGCATCTCTCCAACCTTTCATGTGGTGCACCTGAAGCCCTGGGTCCCCGGTCCGCTGGCGGAATCCTCACCAGCTGACCAGCCTCCGCCAGCTGACCCGCTGGAGGCTTCCACCTACACGGTCCGTCGCCTCCTGGACTCTCGCCGGTGTGGTGCGTGTCTCCAGTATCTGGTGGAGTGGGAGGGCTACGGAACCGAGGAGAACAGCTGGGTGGACGCGAAGGATGTCCTGGATCCCCTTCTCACCCAGGACTTCCACGCCGCCCGTCCCGACCGACCCGCACCCAGACCGCGCGGTCGCCCGCGCAAGTCCTCCTCTCTCCTCCGGTCCTCCGACTCCCGCCGCGGTCCTGCCGGTACGAGTCCTTCAAGGGGGGGTACTGTCACGCCCCCTTCCAGTGCCGCTCCCAATCCACGCAACCTGCCTCGATCTTCCTCACCCACCTACTGATCACCTGCACCTGTTCCACATTCCGGACTTCCTTCCATACCTTACATAAACACCACTCACCCACATTCACACCGCTACACGACAAGGTTCCTGACCTAGTTACCTAGCTCCTACTATCCCTTTGTGATTTGCTAAATGAAAGCCTCCGATCGCACTCCACAGTCTGCGTCTGTCTCCTACTTCCAGTCGGCGTTACAAAAACTGTCATAGAAAAACATGACCTTTTATTTTCTGATCCAGACAAGCTGTCACGACACAAAGTTTATGTTTTAAATGGAAATGAGTTTACTGTGTGTTTTCCTTGAAAACCGTTGCTTCTTTTTATGTTTTGCCAGATAGAACCTCATAATTATAAGTCAGTTCTTAGGATTAGAAGGCTCTACATTTGAGCCGTTCCCAAAAAAACATTTACAAATTTGGTAGGATTTTGATATTGCACATTTAGAATAAATTTAGGGTGTCTGTGATTTTCATGTATGAAAGAGACTTGTTCCACATCAGTTTTGCCATTTAGAATGTAAAATCTTTGAAACTCAATATATCAAAACTAATCAGAACGCAGATAGAACCTTGTAATTCCAAGGAGACGACACGCGCACCACTAGATGAAGGTGTGTTATTATTTATCCCTTGAAATAATTTCTCACCAGTATTTCGAGGGGTGGCTGAAATGTAAATATAACCAACAATTAAAAAGCTTCGTAAGATTATGCTTTTCTATTTGTGCTTGTTACTGCATATTGAAAAATTAATTTTTTCATGGCTCTAAAACTTTTCAAATTCAAACAATAAATACTATTATTTGAAGCTTATTATATCTTATTTGGGATACAGAACACTGGTTTTACCAAAACAAAAGCAATCTATAAAAAGTGGATATATAAATATAAGGATTCATAGGCACCTATAAGGTAGTTACAGTGGTGCTTGAAAGTTTGTGAAACCTTTTGAATTGTCTATATTTCTTCATAAATATGACTTAAAACATCATCAGATTTTCACACAAGTCCAAAAAATAGATAAACAGAACACAATTAAATAAATCAGACAAAAATATTATACTTTTATACATTTATTTATTGAGGAAATTATCCAATATTACATATTAGTGAGTGATCAAAGTCTGCTCTTCGCAACACATGTTTGTGGAAGTGTATCATGGCATGAACAAAGGAGATTTCTGAGGACCTCAGAAAAAGAGTTGTTGATGCTCATCAGGCTGGAAAAGGTTACAAAACCATCTCTAAAGAGTTTGGACTTCACCAATCCACAGTCACACAGATTGTGTACAAATGGAAATTCAAGACCATTGTTACCCTCCCCAGGAGTGGTCGACCAACAAAGATCACCCCAAGAGCAAGGTGTGTAATAGTTGGTGAGGTCACAAAGGACCCCAGGGTAACTTCAAAGCAACTGAAGGCCTCTCTCACATTGGCTAATGTTAATGTTCATGAGTCCACCATCAGAAGAACACTGAACAACAATGGTGTGCTTGGCAGGGTTACAAGGAGAAAGCCACTGCTCTCCAAAAAGAAGATTGCTGCTCTTCTGCAGTTTGCTAAAGATCATGTGGACAAGCAAGAAGGCTATTGGAAGAATGTTTTGTGGACGGAGGAGACCAAAATAGATCTTTTTTTTTTTTTTTTTTTAATGTTATGTTTGGAGAAAGGAAAACACTGCATTCCAGCATAAGAACCTTATCCCATCTGTGAAACATGGTGGTGGTAGTATCATGGTTTGGGCCTGTTTTGAGAATGGTTAAAGAAGAATAAAGTTAATGTTTTGGAATGGCCAAGTCAAATTACTGACCTCAATCCAATAGAAATGTTGTGGAAGGACCTGAAGCGAGCAGTTAATGTGAGAAAACCCACCATCATCCCAGAGTTGAAGCTGTTCTGTATGGAGGAATGGGATACAATTCCTCCAAGCCGGTGTGCAGGACTGATCAACAGTTACAGGAAATGTTTAGTTGCAGTTATTGCTGCACAGGGTGGTTACAACAGATACTGAAAGCAAAGGTTCACACACTTTTGCCACTCACTAATAATAATATTGGATATTCCTCAATAAATAAATTACCAAGTATAATATTTTTGTCTCATGTGTTTAACTGGGTTTTATTTATCTACAGTAGTTTTAGGACTTGTGTGAAAATCTCATGATGTTTTATATTTATGCAAAAAAACAGAAAATTCTAAAGAGTTCACAAACTTTCAAGCACTACTGTAAGTTAGATAGAGTTGATATCGGTATCGGCCGATACTTTAATTTCAGCTATCAGTATCAGAAGGACAAAAGTGGTGTCGGTGCATCCCTAGTTGTAACACATTGACTTACATGCTTACAGCTTCACAGCTCTAGACTTACATGAAAAGGTAATGTCAATATGTCATTTTGTGCTGGAACTGTAATTGTGGAAATAAAAAAAATTTTGCTAAAAAGTGTTAGTAAATGTAAAAACAAACATTTGCGATTGATAAACAATCAAGCATCATTAACATTAGCTATCATAGCTAAGTTACCTGGAAAGTTAATTAGCCGCACATTCATTTAGTGACCAACACCAGTCATTGGCTTATTCATTTAACAGTAATGTCTTGACATTATATTTGTTAGAAAACCCCCCTGAAGTCTCATTAAAGTGTCAGTCACTGTAGCGATTCATGCGTAACATGTATTAGATGGTAGCAGCTTTCATTTATTGCGTATTCGTATGGAATCTCGTGTAGCTTTACTTGCATACGATAAATAGCATTAGTAGTGTTTGTTTGATTAAAATGCAAGGAGTTTTATTTGTTACTACAGTCAGCTTTCATTCACAGTGAGTCATGAGCAAGAGGAAGGGTGGTAGTGACATTCGCCAGTTTTTTTTATCAGCCTCAGAAAAAAAGAAAAATGAGTTGAGAGCAGTAGGACAAAGTCTGATGACAGATGTATACAGTAGTACAAGAGATGAGTCAGTGTTTCTTGATATAATAATTGCCAGTCAGATCAGAAATAGTCAGTAGTCCAATGCTGAACATCATGGCAAGAAATAACACTTTTTCTCCCCATTATTACCGATCGTATTTCTTTCATGTTCATTCTGGTGCATTCCGAGTAAAGAGGGAGAGAGGGAGAGAGAGTATGAGGATGCTGACAGCTCAGGGAGAGCACTTGACATGGAGGTGAGTGAGAAATGGAACAAATATCACAACGGTTTAATTTTAATGTACAGACTGCTGTTGGCCTCCTTTTATGTCACAACATGAAAACACTAGTTTACTGATAATATATATGTCATGTTCACTCTGGTACACTCAGAGTGAAGAGAAAGAACAACAATTCCCTAAATCTTGATCACAATATCTGGACTTATCTTCAAATAACAATGCATAGATTTCTGTTTATATGATTACGGTTAGGGCTGCACTTTATTAATCCCTTATCTCGGCTTTACAATACACTATTAGCCATTATTGTAAATAGCCTAGTTAAGGCTGGAGCCATAAAGACCACAGGAGTCGAGGCAGGTACAGGGACTGGAGTTTGACGTGGTGGCTGGGCAGTGGTAGCCTAGCGGGTAAGGTACTGGACTATGGACCAGAAGGTCCAGGCTTCAAATCCCACCTCTTCCAAGCTGTCACTGTTGGGTCCTTGGATTGTAAGATTGTATCAATTGTAAGTCTCTCTGGATAAGGGCGTTTCCTAAATGCTGTAAATGTAAATGTAAATGCCAGGTGTGGATGACAGTGTGATGCGATGTGGTGGGAGCTAACTGTTGTTTTGATCACCACAAGGATGGTCAAAGACAGCGAGAAAAGCTTCCATGAAATGGCTGAAAATATTGGTTTCCTCTCCTTGATTGTTCCAAATAGCAGTGGTTCAGGCAAGGAGTCACTGCTGGTCATGTGATACGCAATATATTGGGATTATTGCTGAAGAAAGCACCGACAGTACTCTGGGTCGCCACTGTATTTCACAGGAAGGGTGGGAGAAAATAATTTTTGGGGAACGAACTGAATGAATCCCTGTAGAGTCGAGGTAAGTGAGGCAGGAGCCTATTGCCAGCATTGAAGCTCTGCTATCTGCTGCTGCTGCTAGACCAACAGCTGATTATACACTGAATGACGGAGTGAATGACGTGACGGGAGTGAATCATGCCAGGAAATAAAGTCCGTCAGTGACGATACCGTGACTGTGACACATTGTCACTCAGTGACGATGGTATGTTTTTATGGTAATTTATGACTGTGTGGTATTGGAATCAAGGTCGATAGTAAATTAGGATATTTAACAGTAGGTTTGGATTTTGATGTTATAGCATTTATATATTCACAGGGAGAAGCAGCAATATGAATCATGATCTTTGGGTTCTATCCAAGTCATACAAACCTTTTGCCTATGCTATGAGAACCTTGACACGTAACAAAATAAATATAGGGGGCACAATGTTCTCCTTGTCACCCACTTTACAAACAAGTAATTCTCATTGCATATTTAATGAGAGGTGTGAAAAAACAATTTTGGGATTTGAATGTCAACTCATCACAGATGTAGCAGAAGGAACTTGGACTATTTACGCAATTATGTTGATATTATTATGGTGGTATCAGCACAACATGTATATACACAAAAACAAAACTTTTCAACAGGTTGGAAAAGACACTTCTTGAATTCTTGCCTGCAACTAACAAGAAACTGCTACTCAAGAATGGGCACTGTTTGCATATCCCAAGAAGTCCAGTCATGTTTCTGCAGGACTCTCGTGATTCATTTATTTAGACTTATGCTTTTAAAAATAAGCTATTGCATGTGGCAACCAGTGAAGACAAAGGTGAAGCCAACCGTTTCAAGGGTAGAGTTCTTGGATTCAGTGTGCAAAAATATACTCATTGAAAAAAATACACCCAGATAGAAATGTCGGATTGCTGCAAAACTCAGCATGCAGTTATGTCTCAGGCAGATATGTAAATGATTACAGGTGTGGTCTGATTAGACACTGGGTCTTGCCACAAGAGGACCCTATAAAAAGGCTCTCAGAGCCTACGTTTGGGTACTGTACCTCTTGGTGCGAGCTCACTAGACATGACTCTATGATGTCCTCGAAGACATTTTGCCCAGCTGACAGACTTTGAGAGAGGGCGCATCATTGGACTGAGAGAAGCAGGATAGTCATTTCGTCAGATTGCCCGCCATCTAGGTAATTCTAGCTGTTAGGAGATGCTGGGAGCAGTGGTCCCACGAGGGCATGCACACTTAGCGAACAGGCTCCAGCAGGCTCAACAGCCCAAACAGACCACCAGCAGACAGGATCTTTTGATCTGCTGACAAGCACGAGCAGCTCCCACAGTTTCATTGTCCACCATCCAGACACAGGTGGCACCTTCACTACTGACCCTTCACGTCTCTGCCCTTAGCACACCCCTGTCTGGTGCTTAGCAGACGGAAATATGTTGTCACGGTGCCAATTACGTGTCCTGCCATTGACAGTCAGACACCATTGCCTTCCTTTGCAGTGGTTTTGTGAACGAAGAGTTTGGTTCAAGAATGGAGGCATCGTGGTGAGCGCTTCAATCCTGCCCTTGCTGTGGACCGACACACTGCCCCAACTGCTGGCGTAATGGATGAGGATCTACAGGCCCAGCTGCAACATCTGTGGGCAATTGTGCCACAGGATACCACTCGTAACCTGGCTGCCTCCAATGCCCAACCATATCTCATTTTGTATCCATCTTGTAGAGGCGGCCTAACAGGGTAACTAGGGCCTCCTTTCAATTGCACAGTTTTCCTCAATAAACTTATCCTTTTGCTTTATTTATTTTGTCAATGAGTGTACATAACAAGCATGCATTTTTTTGCTTTGGACAAAATCTTTGCTGACCAGAGTTATGTTTTAATATACAGTTAAACCCACTATTTGACCTCCTGTAGTCTGAATTCCCTCTTTAATGCATGAGGTATTTTAACATCCCTACCTGCTATTCAAATCACCAGCTAACACTGTTGATGCATAGACAAAATTTAATGTGAAGAAGCAAATTCCTCATTGAATGTGTATCAGAGTAGTGAAGCACAGTCAAATAGACACAGATTCCTGTCTGAATTGTGTCTTATCTATGATTATAAGCGTCTTCCCTACACATCCTATGATGCATACAAAAAGAATGGCAGTTTTGCCATTCGATAGAGACTTGTGCTCCTCTCATGTTTAATGCCTGTTTATGTATGAAACATTCTGTGCTGAACCATAGTGGACAGAGAAGCAGGGGCATACCCATATACTGCACCATGCAGATATGGTTCCACTGTTTATATACATGAAGTTATTAATGAAGTTTCTTGTTACCAGGTTTATTTTAAGCACATAATTGCCTGTCTACAACATAAAAAAAACCTAAACAATTTCAGTTAACATTTATTAATACATCCCACACCAGTGTTGTGCCAGTTCACAGCTTTTCTGAACTAGTTCAAGTTCAGTTCATACATGCTCAAAGTGAACAGTTCACGTTCAAAGTTCACAATTTTAATTCTCAACTAGTTCAAAGTTCAGTTCATTTTACTTTTTTCTTGAGATATTCAAATAAATACTTTTTTCACACTACAAGCCAGAAATCACTATACGTTCTTTGAAACTGCTCATTGTAGACATTTGCTCATGACACTGCAATTGTGTACGCGGCGTTGCTATGGCTACCCCGCTCTGCTGCAATTCATCACAGGTAACGTCGTGCAGAAGCCAGTATGTTATTAACTAGCCAGTATGTTAACTATTCTCAGCCGGACACTACGTTGCCCACAATGCATTGCGCACACAATGTCAAACCATCTCTGTCTGGTGATACATGATTTAAGCGGCACCAGCGGAGTGGGAACTTTCTCTCGTTGCGCTTCAAAAGAGAAAACAGATGTCACTCCGTTTTCAATGGAAAACAAATTCCAACGTTCATTTACAGTGATTTCTGCCGTTCATGACACATAATGTGAACTAATTCACGTTCAAGTTCTTTATTAAAAAATGTGTTGCGTTCAGTTCAACGTTCACGAAAAAATGAGCGTGTTCAATGAACGCGTTCTTTTGAACTCGTTCACGTACAACACTGTCCCACACAGGAATGCAGATGTTCATCTACCTAAAACAGCCTGTCTTTAGACGCCATCCTAATCCAGCACCATGGGTGGAAGTAGGTGGTTTAAGAGCACTTTTTAAAAAATACATACAATCAAACAATTAGAATAATAGACCTTTAATAGACCTTTGTGCTATTAGGTAGATTCATTTAATGTTGCTTAATTTGTATTTGTTTGCAAGGCATAGAAAGGTCTTACTCACAGGGCACTGCACGCAGGTAAAGGTTCTCTCGTATAACCTGTTGTAGTTGGCTGTCCATAGATCCAGGTGTAAAGCACTTGCTTAGATATAACCTCAGGTCCTTACACAGTGTGGAGCCTGCAATAGTTGCACAATAACCAATCACATAAATGTTCTGGAACCATTTGGCATAATCAATATGTCATCCATAAACATGATGCACTGAAATAAAAATCTGTCCTCAAATTGGAAATTTAACATTTACACTAGCAAAAAAACATCATTAACAAATAGGTATGTTGTACAGCAAGCCACATAAAGTGGTAATCCAATGGTGCAAAATAAATGTGAAAGCAAAAGAAAATTGGTTAAGCATATAATTTCAGGGTTCAGAGTTGCTAGAACCGTGTAATGATGCACCAGGATTGCAAGTGCACTGGTCCCAGTGCAAATTTCAGTTCAAAATATACACTTAAAATATAACTTAAATCACTAAAAGCCATTGTTAAACTGGATTACACTGTATCTGGCAGCAATTAACAAGCTCATACATTGTTTGTCAATGCCTGCAATGTCTGATTCAGGAGAGTGGCAATTTTTTCATATTTTCCATTTCTCAAAAGAATCTTGAACTTTTATACAAAGTAAGTGGCATTCACAGCACAGTCCTCATGCAAATATGACATCGTAGACACACTAACATTAACCATACTGTTCTTATAGGAGAAACAATTCAAGTCAGATTTATTTATATAGCGCTTTTTACAATGGAGCATTGCCTCAAAGCAACTTTACAATTTTAGATGATCTCCTAATATCTACGTCCAATACCAAATTGAGCAAGCCTAGGGCGACAGTGGCAAGGAAAAACTCCCCAAGTGTTATGAGGAAGAAACCTTGGGAGGACCAAGACTCAAAAAGGGACCCAACCTCCTTGGGCGGTGTAGATGATAAATCTAAGAATGAAACTAAAGTCATGGAGTCATAGTTCAAATAAAATGTGAAAATTACTGTACATCAACTCACTTTCAGCAAGTCACCAGCAGAAGTATGCAATAGGCTTACTATTTGGTAGTATACAGAGTCTGAGCTACATGTTCTGATTTAATGACAGCAATTTGACAGTAATTTAGTGTATTACAGTGTACAATATTTTAGAGTTTAATACTTAACCGTACCACAAAGTCTAATTTATATTTGAAAAAACAAAAAATTGATAGAAGTCTGTTTATCATGGGATCCTTCCAGTACCACCATCCATGCACTCCCACTGAAGTTATAACAACCATCTGTCAAAACCATGCCATATCCGCACAACACTGCCCAGCATGCTTCACTCCCGCCACATCACTCTCTCCATTATCCCGTTTCCTAACTCACTGATTACATGCACCAGTTCCTAGTTTGTTTTGTCATTACCATGGTTATGTAGCCACCACACTCTGACTGTTACTTTGCGAGGTTTCTTCGTTGCCACTCTTATGCGTAACTTTGATCATACACGTTCTGATTCTGACTCTGTTATTAATCCTGGACTATTTGATTCCCTGCTCCTCCACCCCAGCTATATATCCATTGGTTATTACCCTGGATTTACCCACATTTGTTCCCCAGATTCTGTTTCCGTCACTCCAGGCAGCTGGTGGAGAATGGTGAGGTGTTCAAAGTCATGGCAAATTCCAATAATTCTAACAGTTTCAAAGAAAACACAGACACCGACACAGGCCTATTCACATAATACATGTCTTTGGAGGAAGCTGGAGTGTCCAGAGGAAACTCACACAGAGAAAACATGCAGCATGCACACAGGCAGTGGCCAGGCCCAGGACTTGAACCCAGGTTTCTAGAGCTGTACCACTGCACCACTCTGCTGCCCTAACATATGTGCTAAAGTCAATTAATTTGATGCAGGTATACAGGTATGCGCTGCATAAAATCCACTGGAACATTGTCTGTTCGCATATACATCCCTGGTCCAATATGGTTATTTTCCTATATAACCCACATATTACCTTGCCAGCAACATTAACTGTTGTAATACAGCAGTTGTAATGACACATGTTACAGTGCAGCCTCTGCTACATAAAGCTTTATTAAACACCAAGGGTTATGAAATACAAAGGTGGCATCAGGTTGAGCAGACTGAATGCTGAGAAAGTTTGTGCTTCTTATAAGTACCGAGATGATGAGCCATAGGTTTTACCACTCAGGTTAATTACATGTACTGGATCTGCAGTCTACAGCAGATTACTTTCTCTTTGAGTTTATATTTTAGTTTAGCCGTCAGCACAGCACATCTAAGTGAAATGCGCTCATTTTTCACAGTTTCTGCATGCATCTCAGTTCCATACTCTCTGCTGAAATAACTGCTCACCTCATAAATACAACAAGAAAAACACTGTACTGTCACAGAAAACATTCTGATTCTATAAATGTGTTTGTGTGTGAGGGGAGCATGGTTCTGTTATATTGTGGGGACAACATGTAATAATATAAATGTAATTTTCAACTTTCTTTTGAAAAACCAAGGGTCAAAAGATTTGCTTTAGGTTACTGAGGTTAGGGTCAGGGGGTAGGTGTAGCATTAATTAGCTACAGTAATCATTCATTCATGGACAGTCCCCAATATGATAGCAGACAAGATTGTGTGTGTGTGTCTGTGTGTGAATTAGAACAATCTCTAGTCCAAATGTGAACTAGCAAGCAACTGAGCACAGGACCAGAAAGGTAGTGAGCTTTCGAGTGAATGCCGGATTTCTGCTCCCACCTCTCATCAAGGATCCACAGTACTGATTGGCTGTTGGGGTGACCAGCTGAGCAGAAGAAGCAAACCACACGGCACTAGAGCGCAACAGTATGTGAATAAGCAATTAACATAGGAAACGGTTATAATTATTAAGTAAAATATGGTACTTGGTGTCCAGTACAGTACTGTATACTGTAACATCATACATCAAGCAGTGCTGTATAATGCCATGTCGGGAAGCTATATCAAAAGACATTTGAAAAGACATATTTTTATTTCCTATTATAATTTATTATAATTTTTAAGACCTTGGCAATTAAAGCGAACGAATGTTGATTGGATGGATGGCTCATACTTATAGCAACGCACAGTATAATGCTAGTCCTGTATGAGCAGTGACTGACAGTACTGTATGAACAGTAAGTATACTGTGATATGAAGGAACTGCTCACATCACAGTATAGTTCTGTCGAATTTACACAATGTACACAAGATTCAAGGTACACAAGGTGAAGCTATCAAACAGCAGTTTTTGTAGAAAACCCTGTTATAGATCACACCTTAACAATGAGCAATCATATTTCTCTTCAGTAACACCCAGAATTTCTTTTCATTGATCTTCTCCATCGTCAAAATCGCTCATGCCCTCAATTCCTGCTCACCATTTAAAGAAACTGTCAGGAATTGCCTCAAAGGTTATAAAAAGCAGTGTTGCCATAAAATACATAATTTTTTAAAGTGGTCAATGGCCTCAAATGACAGTTGGCTTTCATGCACTGAGCAGACAAGTCTGTGCCATCCCATTCAAACCCCATGTGCATTCAACTGCTTACCTCCACTAACATTTATCAACCCTGCCAGGTAGCTCCAGAAAGGTTAACTAATGGAGTGTGATTACCAAGTCGACTTAACAGCACTTAAGTGTACCGCCAGGAATGGGAAGGGAAGGAAGCGTCTGGGCTGAGCTACAATAATGCTACAATAAATTTCCCTAATGGGCTGGATTCAGTCTTTTTATGTACTGGTATTTAGGAAAAAAGTGGAGATCCTTACAGAGCAATGTTAATGGAGTCGTAATCACTGACTTTAAATCATGCCACCTAATTTTACACTACTCGAACTAAGTAGTGAAACTGCTCTATGATTATAAAACAAAATACTACAACTTCACGTGACTTACTACAAGGGCAGCATAGTGGTGCACTGGTTAGTACTATCACCTCACAGCTTCAGTGTGTGTGTGTGTGTGTGTGTGTGTGTGTGTGTGTGTGTGTGTGTGTGTGTGAGTGAGTGAGTGAGTGAGAGAGAGAGAGAGAGAGAGAGAGAGAGAGAGAGATGTTTAAGGTAAGTTATAGTGTAACACTTCAAAATTATGGTTATGTTTAATTAAATACACAATATTTTATTATGTTTTCAGAACAGCTAGAATTTGAATCAGTCCAGGTGAACAGTGTGTTGTATTTAAAGGATGGATAAGTTACAGTATAGTTGTAATCTCTCAAAATCATTTTGGTAATGAACCCATTCACTGTACAGTACTGACAAATGCAGGTAAACAGTAACTTAGTGGCCAGTGAGAAACAGAGAACTATCTTAACTGTTAGAGTGCAAAGGTTGCAGATTTGAATTTGCACTGTGTACAATCAGTGGCAGAATTATTGGTATGTTTTTATGGTATGAAATGTAATGTTTATTTAGCATAGCTTGTCCACTGTTTGTGTGCATGTCTTCTCTCTTTGGCTTTCCTGTATCCCTTGGTTTGTCCATGTCTCATGTTTTATCCTATGTTTTGTTTGGCCATGTTAGCCCCATTAGCCTGTTAGCCTATTAACCTATGGTTGGCCTGTTAGCTTTGTCGTCTTACTGTGTGTTTTCTACCTACTAAGGCTAAAGAACCACAATGCTGAGACAGGCATAAAGCCAATTAAAATACCAAAGGGTCCTTTTCCTCAGGTCAAACCTGGGGTCCTTTGTCACCTCGCCAACTATTTGCACGCCTTGCTCTTGGAGTGATCTTGGAGTGATCTGGTCATCTTGGGGAGGGTAACAATGGTCTTGAATTTCCTCCATTTGTACACAATCTGTCTGACTGTGGATTGGTGGAGTCCAAACTCTTTAGAGATGGTTTGTAACCTTTTCCAGCCTGATGAGCATCAACAACTCTTTTTCTGAGGTCCTCAGAAATCTCCTTTGTTCGTGTCATGATACACTTCCACAAACGTGTCTTGTGAAGAGCAGACTTTGATAGAACCCTTTAAATAAAACAGGGTGCCCACTCACACCTGATTGTCATCCCATTGATTGAAAACACCTGATTCTAATTTCACCTTCAAATCAACTGCTAATCCTAGAAGTTCACGTACTTTTGCCACTCACTATAGATATGGGTGACAGTGTGGCCAAACTCAATTGATCATTCATCAACTAGGTCAAAGATCAGAAGATACACATATGGAATGAGGCCAATTTGAATTGACCTTCACAAACTAGGGAACGACAATAAAAATAGCCACACATATAAAAATCATGTCCACTATTAGGGCAATAATTAAAAATTTTAATTATTCTAAACTGTAATGGACCTGCCTGTTTCATCACACAAATATATTTTAGAAGTGTATTAGAAAAGCAAAACTTTCTCTAAGGATCACTGGTAGGCATTTGCTGATGGTAGCATTTTGCGGTCAATAAATCTGCAATTAAGCACCATCTCAATGCCAAGAAAATAACTGGAAGACATGCCAGAGGAAAGCATTTTCTTTCATCTAACCACAAACATAAGTGCATGGAGTTTACTAGTTTGCATGGGAATTTTGACTGACATCAGGCTCTATAGTCATATGAGACAAAATATGGCAAAAAGGTAAGGAAGGTTACTTATACAAAAAAACAAATTTTCTGCTCTTAATCATCTGGTGGACGATCTATGATGTTCAACATCAACATCAACATGTTTTCTTTAAAAATCTAGGGAACCTTGTTAGAGCACATGGTATCATGAACTCCATAATATCACAATCCTGTCATGTCAGGGCTCCATTTCTCACTCCACATTTCTGCCAGACATGACACATAAAATAACAGGGATTTTACCTGAAAATCTGCAGCCTCTGCCAAGAACCTTTGGATTATGGCTCTGACTATTAAAAGGACAACAGTCCAAAACTGTTTCAAGAACCACAATCCTGTGGTGTAAGCTGAAAAGTCCAAAAGAGGGACTCTCTAATCTTATCAAACATTGCTGAATACTCAGTGCCTTTATACTGGCAAAATATTCTTGCATGAAGTATTAAGGGTTGCCAATAACTGTGACACAGTTGCGTTAAACAATAACACCATGTAACAATTTTCCCAGTTGTTAAGTGTGTTTTCCTGATTGTTTGTACCCTAAATGAATAGAAAAAAGTTATTATACTTTGCTTTTGTGGTCAGCACAATGATATTTTGAAATTGATCTATTTTTAAGGATATTCGCCATATTTCAAGATACTTAAGAAGCTTCTGGAATTGTGAGAACTATCAAGAAGTTTCTAGAACTGTCCCGAATTATCTAGAACTGTCTGCGACTGTACAGAATTGTAGTAGCTGTTAACTACAGTTATATAGGGCCACTATAGCCCTTCCTGAGAGACGGAGAGACATGATCTAATTGATTGGGATTGCATAGTAAGTGGGCAACAGCCATCACAGACAAAGGGGAATTGACCTAGACAGACAGGTGTGAATTCATTCTCTATTCAGATTCTGATAACGACAGTATTCACACTTCACCCCACACCCATTACAGGAGGAGCTTAGGAAGGACCACTACTTTCAAATGTATATATTGTGTGTTACTCTGCTACCGGGTGATCAGTCTTGCTCTGCTGAATCCTCAGTACACTCTTGTACTTTGATACTGCATGGAATAAAGATTGACCATTTTTATCGAGTTTGGAGAGACATCCTTTTTCCTTACAGTACACAGCAACTTAGTCAATTTAGATGGCATCAAGAGGTTGCATACATCCAGCAGACGCATTTTGCTATGTATGTGGCCATTTTATAAAGACCAAGAGCGAAAAAGTACTCTGTGGAAGCATCTGCTAAGATGTGTGAGGGCCTACAAAGCATACTTCGGCATGCCTGTTGGTGACTGTTTCTATAATAAAAATTCATAATTTTCGTTGCCGTGGTCACAAAAGTGAAGTTTATGATGAATGTAAGCAATTTTTAATTTGTTTTAGACATAAGCAATTGGAATATAACATTAAAAAGCTGGGAACAAAACTTGTGTTACATAGTGTAATCAGTAAGAGTATTTTAGATGTTTAGAATAATGTACTAAAATAAGGTTACCTTTCTCTCATATTTTCACCATGATAAACTCCCTGGACAAAAGATTTGTCACCCTGCGTTTGTAAGGTGATAGTAACTTCAGGCTCCTGCAGATGGCATAATACGAGGATGAACTGGCTATAAATGCATGCAGGGTGTGCAAGGGGATTCTTAGATTAAAAAGAGGTGGTACAGTGCAGTGAATGTCTTGTTTGATGTGTGGAAAACGGGTCGCAAAGCAGATGTTAATGAAATTTGTTGTGAAGGACTGTATTCACTTCAAGAAGCAATTCTTGCCTGGAAATGAAGAATTTATTTACAAGTTGTGAACCACGCTTGCATTCCCTGTCCATCAGTTTGGTCTTTCAGCCTCAATTCTGATGAGAATTTCCTGTAGACTGGGATTTTTGCCACTGCCGGTAGACCAGTATGACCATACTCTTTGAGACACCCTCCAATTCAGTGACTTCTTTCACACTATGGGCTTTGGTATGCCAAAATGCAATCACTCCTTTTTGCCAATTGCGACCCATTTTCCACACATCGAGTGAGACATTTACTCCACTATTCCACCTCGTCTCAATCTATGAATCTTCTTGCATGCCCCACAGGTACAGTCACTGACAAAAAAAAATCACCAATGAAGTTAATTTGACTAAAATGAATTGTTGGAATCGAATGAAACTTTGTATATGTATGAATGTCATGATGATATACAGCGGGGCAAAAAAGTATTTAGTCAGCCACTGATTGTGCAAGTTCTCCAACTTAGAAAAATGAAAGAGGTCTGTAATTTTCATCATTTCAATTCAACTATAAGGAAAAAAATCCAGGAAATCACATTGTAGGATTTTTAAATAATTGAATTGTAAATCATGGTGGAAAATAAGTATTTGGTCACCCACAAACAAGCAAGATGTGTGGCTATCACAGACCTGTAACTTCTTTTTTAAGAAGCTCTTCTATCCTCCACTCGTTACCCGTATTAATGGCATCTGTTTGTCCTTGTTATCAGTATAAAAGACACCTGTCCACAGCCTCAAACAGTCAGACTCTAAACTCAACCATGGTCAAAATCAAAAGGCTGTCAAAGGACACCAAAAAAAAAATTGTAGACCTGCACCAGGCTGGGAGGAGTGAATCTACAATAGGCAAGCAGGTTGGTGTAAATAAATCAACTGTGGGAGCAATTGTAAGAAAATGGAAGACATACATATCTCATTCAAAATGATCATGAGAATGGTGAGTAAAAATCCCAGAACTACACAGAGGGACCTGATGAATGACCTGCAGAGAGCTGGGACCAAAGTAATAAGGCTACCATCAGTAACACACTACGCCAAGAGAGACTCAGATCCTGCAGTGCCAGGCGTGCACCCCTCCTTAAGCCAGTACATGTCCAGTCCCGTCTGAAGTTTGCCAGAAAGCATATGGATGATCCAGAAGAGGATTGGGAGAATATCATGTGGTCAGATGAAACCAAAATAGAACTTTTTGGTAAAAACTCAACTGGAGGGGAAAAAGGATGCTGAGTCGCAATCCTAAGAACACCATACCTACTGTGAAGCATGGGGGCGGAAACATCATGCTTTGGGGCTGTTTTTCTGCAGAGGGGACAGGACGACTGATCCGTGTTAATGGAAGAATGAACGGGGCCATGTATCGTGAGATTTTAAGTCAAAACCTCCTTCCATCAGTGAGAGCATTGAAGATGGAACATGGCTGGATCTTCCAGTATGACAATGACCCCAAACACACCGCTCAGGCAATGAAGGAGTGGCTCCGTAAAAAGCATTTCAAGGTCCTGGAGTGGCATAGCCAGTCACCAGACCTCAACCCCATAGAAAATGGTGAAAGTCCGTGTTGCCCCAAAACATCACTGCTCTAGAGAAGATCTGCATGGAGGAATGGGCCAAAATACCAGCTACAGTGTGTGCCAACCTGGTGAAGACTTACAGGAAACGTTTGACCTCTGTCATTGCCAACAAAGGTTATGTTACAAAGTATTGACTTGAACCACATTTATTGACCAAATACTTATTTTCCACTAGGGCTGCAACTAACGATTATTTTAATAATCGATTAATCGGTCGATTATTTTTTCGATTAATCGATGAATTGGGTAAAAATAAAATCTATGTCTTTATTCTGAAATGTAACATCAAATAACAGAGCAAATAAGTGCTTACAATAAATGAATAATAATAAATTTAATTTATTAATAAATTCAAATAACAAATTAAATAATAAAGAAAAATAAGTGCATCTCTGATGCAAACACTACATACAAACTCATTCACTCCCTTTCTTTAGGAACTTTGCATTGCAATCCAAAAATTTTATCATGTCAACATGCTCCTGGCTAAAGCTGGCTCTCTTTTTTAGAGACTATGGCCCTGTCCACACGAACACGGGTATTTTTTAAAACGTAGCTTTTTCTATGCGTTTTGATCTTTCGTCCACATGAAAATGGTGTTTTAGGTCACTGAAAACGGACTTTTTTTTGCAAAACTCCTTCCAGGGTGAAGATTTTCAGAAACTCCGTTTTCAGCGTTTTCGTGTGGACTGGGAAAACGGAGTTTCTTGCTTGTAACGTCACTTTATGCGCCGTTATCTCCTTTGTTTACATGATGCAATTTTGTGCAATAGTGGACGTAGCCAAAATAGTGCCAGCTGTAACACTGCTGACCGAACTTGTTACAAATCTACAAATAAATTTACAATTATTACTTTTTCATTACACTGAAGAACAGAGGCGTCAGAAAGCGCTACGGAGGTCACTACTATATCCATCACACCCACGAAGCAGTTCCCGCCCCCCAGCGTCCCCGGTTTGGGACGAGACCGGGTCGGACCTCTCGTTGGTGGGACAGCTTTCAAAACGAAGGGGTTTATTGAAGAACAATGGCGAGAAAATGTTCATATGCATAGGACGTCGCTGTTGTTGTTGAGTGAGCTGCTTTGCCGGCATATAGGACTGCTGGTTTGGCTCTGGTCTTGACAGCGACTGTGTGCGTTTATGTGGACGAAGTTTTTTGTTTAAACAGTGCTTGTGTGGACGGGATGTTTTTTATAAATGAATTTAAACCCCCGTTTTAGAAAATACCCGTGTATGTATGGACATAGCCTTAATGCTAACTTGTTTTGAAGATTCCGCACCGGCTCCGCCTCGCTCCGTTCAATCGCTCATGGGTTGTTTTTTTTCCAACGCTGACCGCAAGTGCCGCCAGTAACGTAAGCGGATATGATAAGGCGGGGGACACATAAATCATGCGACACGACGAATCGATAATGAAATTCGTTGTCAACGCTTTTAATAATCAATTTTATCGATTTGTTGTTGCAGCCCTATTCTCCACCATAATTTACAATTAAATTCTTTAAAAATCCTACAATGTAATTTCTTGGATTTTTTTGCTCATTTTGTCTCTCATAGTTGAAGTGTACCTATTATAAAAATTACAGACCTCTCTCATTTTTCTAAACAGGAGAACTTGCACAATCAGTGGCTGACTAAATACTTTTTTGCCCCACTGTATGTAAGTGATTACAGATTTAGAGCAAAATAATACGTTTATTGGGGAAAACTGTAGAATTGAAACAAGGCTCTAGTACCCTGTTAGGCTGCCTCTAGCCTGGATACAAGATGAGATACGGTTGGGCATCGGAGGCAAACAGGTTCTGTATGGTATTCTGCAGCACCTTTGCCCACAGATGTTGCAGCTGGGCCAGTAGATCCTGTACACTCATAGGCTGCCAAAGCTGGCAATCCAGATGGTCCTTTAAATGCTTAATTGGCGATAAATCTGGCGACCGGGCAGACCAAGGAAGTGTTGCTATCTGACTGAGACATTCCTGGGAAACCCTGTGTTTCGGCGAGCATTGGTTGGAAGCATTGCCATGAGAGGCAACACATGGCTGCAGGATGTCCTTCACATTTTTCTGAACTGTTAATGTCCCTCATATCACTACTAGGAGTGACAAACTGTCACATGCAATGGCTCCCCAGATCATCACACCAGCACACAGTTAGGGCAATGTGCTGCTTCACAGCAAAGACAAAATTGAAACATGAGGCCTCCATATTGAAGCTGGATCCCGGATACCAAATTGTCACTAAAGATGATACAGTTCCAGTAGCAGTCCAGGTTTCTTGTTCATAACTCCACTGCAAACAAAGGCAACGGTGGCTGGCTGTCAATGGCAGGTAACATAATAGGCGCTGTGACAACAAATGTCCTTCAAATGGCAAATGATCTTCGTCTGGAAGGTGGACAACTAAACTGTGGGAGCTGCTCGTGCTTGTCAGCAGATCAAACGATTTTCATTACTGGTAGTCTGTCTGGGCCATCCGGAGCATGTTCAGAGTGTGTGCGCCCTCATAAAACCACTGCTCCCAACACCTCCTAACAGCTAGGTCAGAACGGCCTAGGAGGCAGATAATTCATCAAAACGACAATCATGCTTCTATTAGTACAGTGATGCACCCCCTCTCGAAGTCTGTCAACTGGGCAAAATGCCTTCAAGTGCATCATAGAGGTATGTCTAGCAGTCAACAATCTCTCATCAAGAGGTACACTACCCAAAAGTAAAACTTTTTAAAGGGCAGAGGGGGGAGCATTTTTATGCCCTCTTGTGGCAAGACCCATTGTCTAATCAGGCATCCCCTGTAATCATGTACATATCTGCCTGAGGCACGTTACAATAATGCATAAACTCTTAACTGTGAATGCCTGGACTTTCTTTACATAGAGCATGTTCTACTGGATATATTTAATATAATTTGCCATTTTCTCTCTTCTTCCCATTTCTTTTTTGTCATGCACCAGTATACCAAAACAAATTCCTTGTTTGTGAAAACTTACTTGGCAATAAACCTGATTCTGATTCTGATTAATCCCAACTACATTTTTCATGACAGGGGTGTTTCTAGACCAATTGTCATACTGGGGAACACACAGAATTTACAGGGGAATATTTGTATGCCTTTGCTTGCCAATCAGTCATAGGGCTGCAACTGTGCATAAAAAATAAGCCTGTTAAGTACTAAATAGATTAAATGATTTAACTCTAAAGTAGTAATTGACGAGAAATGAAGAACAAATTAACACTAAAGACGTTTTTATTGATTGCATTAATTTTGTTTATGCTAACATAACTGATGCCATTGCTAGTTAAAAGAATGCCTTTGCTTTAGTAGTCTCATGTTCTTTTGGTATGTTATACAGTTTATAAGTGGCTAAACAGACCATATACATTGGTGTGAAAAAGTGTTTGCCCCCTTCCTGATTTCATTTTTTTTTTGCATGTTTGTCAAAGTTAAGTGTTTCGGAACATCAAACTAATTGAAATATTAGTCAAAGACAACACAAGTAAACACAAAATGCCATTTATTATTAAGGGAGAAAAAAATCTAAACCTACATGGCCCTGTGTGAAAAAGCGACTGCCCCTAAACCTAATAACTGGTTGAGCCACCTTCAGCAGCAACCAAGCGTTTGCAATAACTTGCAATGAGTCTTTTACAGCATTGTGGAGGAATTTTGGCCACTCATCTTTGCAGAATTGTTGTAATTCAGCCACATTGGAGGGTTTTCGAGCATGATGGCCTTTTTCAGGTCATGCCACAGCATCTCAATAAGATTCAGGTCAGGACTTTGACTAGGCCACTCCAAAGTCTTCATTTTGTTTTTCTTCAGCCATTCAGAGGTGGACTTGCTGTTGTGTTTTGGATCATTGTCCTGCTGCAGAATCCAAGTTTGTTTCAGCTTGAGGTCACGAACAGATGGCTGGACATTCTCCTTCAGGATTTTTTGGTAGGCAGCAGAATTCATAGTTCCATTTATCACAGCAAGTCTTCCAGGTCCTGAAGCAGCAAAACAGCCCCAGACCATCACACTACCACCACCATATTTTATTGTTGATATAATGTTCTTTTTCTGAAATGCTCTGTTACTTTTACGCCAGATGTAATGGGACACACACCTTCCAAAGAGTTCAACTTTTTGTCTCGTCAGTCCACAGAATGTTTTCCAAAAGGTCTTGGGGATCATCAAGATGTGTTCGGGAAAAATTGAGATGAGCTTTAATGTTCCTTTTGCTCAGCAGTGGTTTTCGTCTTACAACTCTGCCATGCAGGCCATTTTTGCCCAGTCTCTTTCTTATGCTGGAGGCATGAACACTGACCTTAAGTGAGGCAAGTGAGGCCTGCAGTTCTTTGGATGTTGTTGTGGGGTCTTTTGTGACCTCTTAGATGAGTCATCACTGCACTCTTGGAGTAATTTTGGTCGGCCGGCCACTCCTGAGAAGGTTCCCCACTGGTCCATGTCTTCGCCATTTGTGGATAATGGCTCTCACTGTGGTTCGCTGGAGTCCCAAAGCTTTAGAAATGGCTTTATAACCCTTTCCAGACTGATAGATCTCAATTACTTTCTTTCTCAATTGTTCGTGAATTTCTTTGGATCTCGGCATGATGTGTAGCTTTTAAGGATCTTTTGGTGTACTTCACTTTGTCAGGCAGGTCCTATTTAAGTGATTTAAGTCCTGATTGAGAACAGGTGTGTCAATAATCAGGCCTTGGTGTGGCTAGAGACAGTGAACTCAGGTGCGTTAAACCAGTATTTCTCAATCCTGGTCCTGACGCCCAACCCTCTGCACAATTTAGTGCTTGGTATGTTTAAACACACCCACTTTAACTCAATAACGGGATTGTTAATGAGCTGAGTAGTTGGATCAGGTGTATTGGGAGCAGGAAAACACTAAAACATTCAGAGCGGTGGGGCGCCAGGACCATGATTGAGAAACACTGTGATAAAGCATAGTTAAGTAATGTTTCAATGGGTTTGATGTTCCGACAAACTTAAGTGTGACAAACAAGCAAAAAAATAGGAAATCAGGAAGGAGGCAAACACTTTTTCATACCACTGGTGCTATGAGCTATCATTACCTTGCCTGCAGTGTGGCTGACTTTCTTTTAACAATTTGTGGATGTCTATTACTCCATGCAAAAAACTGAAGAAAAAAACTGGCTCTAACTGAAAGCATTAACTACTCAAGCTTTTGAAAAGACGCTGGGGAATTATGGGTAATGTAGTGCATGTAGTGAACTTGCATGGCGGTCCTGTAGTTCTGCTCATCAATCCAGGATAGAATTGACTTTTACTGCTGTGCAGCAACATTTAACTGGGCCACGTCTGATGACATCCTGACATGACTGAGTTTTGAGTAGTCTCTGTCCAGGCAAAATAATGTGTAGAATAAAATCATGGATATGCTACTTTTAAGAAATCTAATACCTGCAGTCCAAAGAGCTGAAGCAGGTTAACACACCACAGTATTCTGTAAATACCACAAGAACATTTGATAAAGCCAGCCAAATTTCCCTTGAATGCACTCGTAAGCTTTGCATGTTTTACCTGGTGAGACAGTTTTGATGCGGATGGGATGAGGACACGAGTTCAGAACCCCTCGAACATCTCCCAGGGTCATTCCTAGAACAGGCGTTCCTCCAATCTCTAAGATGATGTCACCCACTGTTGCTCCACCTCCAGGGGCAGCTGTGACAAATGGGAACTCTCCATAGTCTGCACCCCCACCGATGGCCACACCTAACTCCCCTGAAGCTCCGCCCAGAGGGACGAAGCTCTCCTGAACTTTGGAGCGCCAGTGTAGCTTCTTGACCGTAGCCTTAGACATGGTGCCACCGCTAGAAGAGGAGACAAAAATGAAAGGGCAGGTTATGAAAAAACTGTTTTTCATCATAGAGCAGAAACTGATATTCATTAATACTAGTACTTAATTTTGTACTGCTATCCAAACCTCCACAATATGTTTTATCAAACCCTCCCTTGGAACTGAGGATTCCCACTAAGATGTTGATCCAAAAAACAAAAGACAAAAACTACATGATAAATCTCATTCATAAATCTAAATCATAAATAAGCACCTAAGGTCTTTTGAGCCTCCCTATACCCTCAATTTCCTTGATATATGTGATTATCCTAATCTTTTATTTTATTCAGTGATTAGCTACACGATTTTTTTATTTCATACTGTAGCATCTAGTACTACGTGAAACATGGTGGAGGACAGCAGAGGACAATTTACTCTTTATATTCAGGCACATTCAGTTACAGCAAGGAACATCTGCCAGGCAGATGAACTTGAACTAGCCACAGGCATATACACAAAAGGTAGTAAATATGGGAGACAAGACATGATGAGGCTGAACAAGATACAGAGGCAAAGTCTAGTCTAATGCAGAGATAGGAATAAATAATATGAGATCTTTGAGTACACTGAGCTGGAAAAATCTGCATTACTGGCAGTATTTGAAAATGGCTTGTGATTATATAACAACCCAACGGAAATATTCACTATCCTTTGCTTATTACTCAGCTTATACTGATCAGTAAATTCTCTATCAAAATCTACCAATCTCTATCTTTGCAATCTCTATCTCTATGACCTGTCCACGAATACATCATGATGTTCAGCGACTGGTGACTCCAAAGAAGCTTGATGAAGAGGTCATAACGGGAATACATATCACGTTTGTTGGCCTTTAAAACAACTGAAAGGTCCTGTTTACCTCTAGCTAACTAGTTACCCTATTAATTGTTCTAATTTGTGGTGTTGACAATGGTTTTAATGCCAGATGCAGTCTAAATAAGTACCTTACAGCTCTAGCCTGCCAGCAATCTAACATCGTCATACATTTTATAATGGTATATGTATAGTGGACATGTATACAATCCTGATCAGGTTTGCGGAGGAGGGTCCTGAGCCTTACAAGCCCTACAGGCATTGCAAGCCCTACCTCGGAATTCACAACCAGAGCCTCAAGAACTGCCATTTCCAGCTGCTGGCTCTTAGCACCAAGTCACCGAAGCAACGCAGCTAAAATACACATGAAATCACTAGGTATAAAGAGTGGTCAGAGCATTTGAGTATCAGCCAATACAAAAAATAATCTTACATAGAAGAATATAATAGTCGTTTGGCACAAAGGAACCCCAATATAACATAAAACGTGCAGATATCAGACATACTGTATGTACTGCTGAGCTGATCTGCAAGCTCTTTGGCACATCAGAGCTGGCACAAAGTAAAGACGGTATCCACAGTCTCACTGTCTACACAATCTGTGTAAGAAAGATGCTTTCCTCGTAATTTTTTTGCATCTTATACAACAGGGAATTTTGCTTCCCTATGGTTTTTTTTCAGGCTGAATACATAAGGCTGAGACTCCAAATTGAAACAAAATAAGCTAACAGATGGTCAAAACACACTAGGGGTTGACTGAGTCTGCAAACATGATTTCCCAGAGTCCATTAAAATGTATAAGGCTATTTCAAATATTAACAATGCTCAAGTACTACTACACCGATTTAGTAGATACATGTTTTTAATTTACAACAGTAAATAGATAATCCTAAGATAATTGAGCCCCTGAGATATATATATATATATATATATATATAT